>JBAMHV010000001.1:24142552-24173013 GCA_037177535.1 Pseudomugil gertrudae
TGGAGGGGGGGGGAAAGAGAACGTGGAAAATAGACTGAAATATATATATATATATATATATATATATATATATATATATATATTATGCGCTCGCCAGGTATGTGATTGTCAAGTTGAATTTTTTACAAAGCCTGAAACAGTGCAGTTAAAGAGCTTAAAGGCTGACCTTGAAAAGTCTACCGTCAGAATCATGTTAGTAGACCTGCTTCTCGCCTGTCAAGGTACGGTAGAATCACGACATTGTTTATTCACTTTGATTTGTCAGGGATGCATGCAAGAGTATTGACAAAAGATCTCTCCTCGCTGCACCTCCTTCCTGTACATCCCTTTTGGATTTCTATCTCCCTGTCCCTGTGCCATGCCTGCACATGGGCCTTTTAGTAAAGTACCACCCTAATTACGTGCTTCTGCTAGTGGCACTTAGGATAATATTGATGAAATGTTTTTTTTAAGGGTCACCGCTGCCCATTAGAATTAGCTTCAACATAAGCTGAGACGTTTGTCATGCGTGTCACACAGTGCTCTCTCTTCCAACCCTACCTCCCCCCATGTGCACTCCATATGGGGGTGGTGAAGGGTTGATGGGGGGGGGGGGGGGTGCCGTCCCTCCGGGGGCTGTGGTCCTCTCAGTGTGGCACCTCAAACTCTATAAAGGGAATCATTTATGTGCCACTCCCTATTACTGAACAGCATGGAGACAGCTAATGAGGGCCAAGGCAAAAGGAATATATCCACCACTTTGCTGTTAGACAGACACTGGCAGGGAAAGAAAACCAAGAGTCTTTGGGGAATCATTGTTTTCAGGGGGAAAAAAAAGAGAAAAGAAAAGAACAAAAGGAATATGTGTGTGTGCGTGTGTGTGTTTTTCTCCGACCCGCTTCATCTATCAGTTTATTTATTTATTTCTTCACCCAGTAGCGGTGTACTTCAGCTACAGTAACAGCTTGAGGTGAAGAGTCTGCTAAACACACATCATTTTGCGTGTGCTGTGTGTGCATTTTTCCTTCTTTCCCCTGCCACCACCATTGGTGAAATTATAATTGCTAATAATGGCAGTAAATATGTGTGTGTTAATGTGTAAATAATGTCTTTGCTCTGGATGTGTTGTGTGGCAATGGACACTTGGGTGTGATCATGTAAATTTGCAACGCGTGTGCATATGTGCACATGTATGTGTATGTGAATCCACACATGCACATAGAGGTCTAGTGGTGCTGATAAAAAGGTAGCTGTGACATTTCCAATTTGCCATGCACCAGCCCACTCCATTTTCTTCCCTGCTGCCTCTTACATGGTAGAGTAAGCCTCTAGGATTGACAATAATTACAGCCTGCATAAAATGAAGAGGGTAATATGAACACAGCTTTGCCATAATTGCCTTTTCATTATTTGCTAACAGTGAGCTATTCAGTCATAAGAAAGAGATTGCATAGTAATTGGCTGACAATGGGAGGCTGAGGCTCTGTTCAGAGGCTGTGGTAATTTTTGTGTTGCTGTGAAGGTTTTTTGAGGGGCTTTTTTTTTATTATTAAAAATCTGAAGCATTAAACTGTAATTTAAAACTACAATTTCCAGCATGAATGAAAATCTGGGTATTAACATGAGCTCCTATTTAGAGTGGAACATCCTATTAGCAGTATTAGCACTATTTGGTAACTTTCCATATGGGCTGCCTCTCAGCCCAAATGGGATTTGAGACAGCTTTGTTTCTCTTTCAGTCAGTCTCACACGTCAACAACACAAGCGTGTTTACACTGGTGGAAAATTCCTGTGTAAGGTGTGTATATGCTTGTGTTTGTGGTAATTGAGGGTCAGGAAAAAAAAGTTTGACAGTCTTTGACGTGATTAAACAAAATCAGGATGCATTTGCTTATTACACAAATTACACACCTCTCTGCATGCACAGTAAACACATTATAATGTTGCTGAACTAGTGGACGTCAAGAATTTTTTTCTGTTAATTTGAGAGGTACATGCAACTAGATAACATGTATTTTTCAAAGTAACTCGTTGCATATGTTACATCACATGGAGTATGCTGCAACGAAAGTCATACTGTTAATATAGTTAAACAGGATTTTAAGGTTATGCCCAGGCCTCTAGAGAGGCTGTTACTATATTATGTCAAGGGCGACGAAACAAGGGAAGCAAAGTCTGATTGTATGTGTATGTGTAAAGCCTGCTCCAGGGATCCCTATTAATCATACAGTAAATACTCTCTTGTGTACTTAGAAAAATTCAGGTTATTGTTTTTTTTCTACTTTATTTTTCAGTTAAACATCACTTTCTGATAATGATTTAATATCATATTATTATATAATATTGTTATTATTAATATTATATTATGTTAAATATATACTTAATACAAGTAACATAATTACACTCATAAAAAAAATGTCTGCTTTGATTTCTTAAAATAAAGAAAAGAGAGATGCAAAGATCAATCAATCCATCTTATTGTGAGTCATGACCTGATGACATGACATGTTCAATTCAATTGATGCAAAGTCAGTACCCCTTTACCTCAATAGAACTATGATGTATTATTATTTAATTACAATAAATAAAATTAATATTAAAATGATAACTCAATCTAACAAGTTTATATCCATTTTTATGGCATGTTTCTTATTTTACTGAGCATGTGGTCTTAAACCATGCCATGCCCACACAGAGGATGGAGTTAAGGCTCATTGCTTCTAAATGAGCAACAATATAGAGAGAAAGAGAATATGTTTGATTTTGCATCTGAGTGTTTCCAGCTCCCAGAAAAGGACACTTGTGGTTTTGCCAGGTCTAAGCAGTCTAATTTTTATTGTGAACAAGCCTGGCTGGCATAAGAACTCACCACCACCACCTCATCTTTTTAAGCATCTCTCCTCACTCAGACCTTATTCTTCACTGTAGCTAACAAACCATCCAGTCAATCAATATTTATCTTATATAGTGTGCTGCTCCTCAGTCGGCATAATCGTTTAGCTCAAGTGCTTGCATGAGTGAGAAATAAATTACATTTACAGTGCTATCATTGAGGGCCTGATGTTTCCCAGGCATTAGCGGATATTTAGAAATGGCCAAACGTGGTAGGACATTAAAGAACAAGCCTGAAGGAGATTGATTAGATGAGCAAACAACAGGCCAAGCAGATGTAGAGAGTAAGTGGAGGTTAATATGATTGCTGAACTGAGGAATTACCCATCCAAGTCACTTAAGCTAATATTGACTCTTAAGTTTTATTTTGGTTATAAAAAAGTACTGTAGTTCAGCCCATTAAATATTCCAGTTTGTGTGTATGTTTGTGTTTTTATTTATTTATTTATTTTATTTTCAATACAATTGTCATAATGAAGGATATTTTCTGGACTCTGTTATAGTTACCAGATTCACTGAAAGACATTTCTGTTTGTATTAAACACAAACTGATTAAAGAAAAAAAAATACAGATTTGAGCCAAAGAGAGTTTCAAAACATTGTGATGTTTTCTTTTTTGTCATTTATTTGAAGATCCTTGTAAGATATAAAAATGCAGATGTGTCAGCACAAATATTTTTCTTTTATCTGGTCCGGGATTAAAGCCAGAACTTTTCTTGTCCATCCACTTGGCTTTGAGATTGTACACTGATCACAGGAGTCATGGTACACCAGCCAGCCAGGGGCTCTGTGCATCTGAGGTGCAAGTTGGTGTCATAATTATCTAACACAACGGGGTTGCTGCTCTTATTAGTAATTAGCTCCTACCAAAACTGATTGGTATGGGTTCCTCCGCTCATCCCTTTTAATGTTTAAACATTTACTTTGTGCTTGAAGGATTTGTTTGTATATATCTGGTGTGTGATGAGCGCTTTTCAAGTAATTGGCTCCTAGGGGACAACACTTTCTAACAGTTAAAGAATAATTACAGCCCTATGAAATGTTAAACTGCCCCGACTGTCTTTTCGCAAGGGCTTAATTGCATGCAACAAGTAAGGCAGGCTTTTCATTTTGTTCCATCACAGGAACGGACTGAACTCACATGGAAACACACAGAAATTTTGTCGACTTGTAAATAGCTTCTCATATGGTAATTTTGTAGGACACCAAAGCAGTTTGAAAGGCGTAGCTCTCACTGAAAGCAATGCTGGTAGCTTGTTTTTTATGTTCTGAAGAGGGGAAACAGGGCCTTGGTGCCTGTGTTTTTATGCTCTAATGGACTTTTGCATATATTAATTACAAGATAATCCTTAAAGGGGGTAAGACAGCACAAAATACCTAAAATGATGGGGCTTATACTGCTCATACAGTCACGCCTGAGAGGGTTTGTTTATTTCTGTCTGTTGATGCTTAAGTTAACACACATAAATGTCGTATGAAAAGAGTTCATCTTCTTGAGCAGTGTTTTTACCAGACAAATTTAAAACAAGTTTAATCTCTTGATTTGGATATAGTTGTATGTGTACATTTGAAAAAATGGTATGGATGTGTATTTCCTCAAGATAAATATTACCATTATACTGTATGTCAGTGGAGCTTTGTATTAGCTAAATATTTTCTTTTGGTGTTACATTTCTCAGTCAAAATGAAAAGGCAGGGAAAAAAAACATTTAAACTGAAAATATTCTGTTTCGTGTTTGATATTCAGCCTACAACATAAATGATGTGGTTCTTCTAAGCCCCAAGGGTACAGTAGGTCAGCCTATAGGTGATATTTTCACACTTGCATAAAGTGGAGATTATTCAGATAAGCTGTCAGTTCATAGCAACAATGAATTTAAATTGCGCTATACATTTTCACATACTGTGTGACCGTTGATTTATTGCTTACCACATGAACATACTAGCATACCTCTAACATTTTCTTTTGGCTGCACATGAAGAAAAAAAAAATGTTGGCACAGTTTGTGAGTTGTGATCAGCAATGACCAATGCATTGAAACACCGCCCCACATATTTTCACTATGCATTAATGTTCTTTTCCATATGGTGTAATAATTTCACATGCTAATGATTTACTGTAATTTTTAGTATGTTTGTTTTCTCCACTGCACTGAAATGAGTGTTATACAGGTTTTGATGCAGTGGATTTCTTGCTAAATGCCCCATTGAGTGAATATGAACTGTGGTCCACATGTTTCACATTCCTCTGTGAAATACAGTCTTGTTTCATTCTCTTCTGGGGAGCTGATGCTGGTCTTACTACAGATAAATGAAAGGATTTGAGTCATATGGGACCCTTGTGCATGGTCCTAATCATGCCTCACCTTTTTGCTTTCATAGGTGCCCTGCTGTTCTTTACTAAGGCCATGCATGTTGGATTGGTTTTCCTTACAGGTGTCCATCAGCTCTCAGCTCCAAAAAACCCAGTGTGACTAAAGCCTTTCCCTTTCCCTTTTCCCAGTTGGATTTCTAAGGTAATATATTGCATTCAAGTGAATTACATTGGGCTCAGTTTGGTAATGCTGGTGTGCATTGTGCCCAGTGGGCCCTTTGTAAATAAAATGTTATTACACGCCTGGATATTTCATGCCCTGTGTGAACACAGGACTCACTGGTGCTATACTTCCACGAGATCACACGCAGATGTTAATCAGAGATTAACACACAGTCAACACAGGGCTCAATCAGCTTCTCAATTGCCATGCTTCCTAACACAGTGATTAAGAGACGAGCCTATCATGCAGAACTCTCCTGTAGCTTTGCATTCAAGGATCGTGGGTGCTGATAATTATATTCCTAATTAGTGGCTGGCATCTGATGCAGTGAGGCCTGGATTGTAGTGATGCAGATGTGTTCTGAAAACAGTTTGTGTGTTTAATCTTCTTTTCTGGCATTTTCCTCCTTTTTTATTTTAAATCACAGACGCATGTGTAGAGAGAACAGACAATCTGTTCAGTCTTCTGACAGCAAAAGTCAAATAGATGATTTGTTTAAAACCTTCATCTGTACCAGGTTGGCAGTCCTAGTCAGAGATTTTTTTACTTGATTGTCAAATTCTCCAGTGAGACAGGAATGTGGATAATGTTACATGTTTCCACACCTCTTTCACCAAGTGTAGTCATGGCAAGGTTTTGACAGGACATCCAGATGTGGGCTACACTGCTCTCCTGACTTCTGTTGGTTTTGATGGGAGTTTCCTGTTACTCTTTATAGCTGAACCTATCCAACAGATGAAAGATAAGCCATTCTCGACTGGTTTGTTGCTTTATGACAGCTTAGTTTAATATACAGAGATACAGTATATACAGTGTTTAATCAGGTTTAATTATGTGGGTTTGTAGTTTAGTGTATGTTTGGGAATTCTATGGTAGCCGTGATGAATTTAGGAGATAGTGCTTAGTGCCTGTTAGACTGAGCCCTATGATCCAGGGGGGAAGAAACACAGCCCATGGCTAAACAAATCCTCCTTTGTTTTGGGGTGTGCTGAGTGATCTCCATTGAGAGGAGGGAATGGGTAAACACTGCTAGCTCTATAGAGCTACACATTGTAAACACACAGCGCTCATTAACTATAATGAGATGTTATGAGGAACCCTTGAGCTTATTGTGTGACTTGTACAGAAGAACCTGCCTACTATTGTTGTTGTTGTTTATGCAAAGTAAATCGTGGCTTAAGATAGAAAAAACTGAATTCTTCTCACAGTTTTCCTCCATTAATTATCAACTCTGAGGGAGGTAGTTTTGAAATACCTTTAGGGCTTTGTGTTCACCTTTTATTCCAAGTAGTGTGATTTTTCTGCACGTCTATGAGTTTGGCTCATATTTGTTTTATAGAACTAGGACTCGCCCTTACTTGATGTGGTCTTAGAAGTTTAGTATTGTGTATTCCTCTCTCGAAAGATAAGGTTTTAATGAGTATGACACAGAATTCATGCTGGGTTACCTTAACCTTTCTCTGGGTTTTAGCCACAGGGGCATTCCAGCCAGACCTTCCCACTTATCCACCCTCTTAAAAGCTGAAGACCTTCTTTACTCCACGGAGTTGTACTTCCAGTGCTACCACACTGCCTTCATGTGTCATTTACAGCGACACTAGGCCACCACCATGCAGCGCTGCTCAGCATTTCAGCCTAATTACAAATGTTCCAGCGGATGCTGGCAAAGTAACGGGAGGGTAGGAGTCTAACATGCATGGATAGCATAGCCTCTTTGACGACAATGAGTGGCTTCACCTTGGCTGTTAATTGCCCCCCGCTTGGGTCCCTGGTTCCCACTTGCTGGATTCTCTCTTCCTTTTCTTCCCTTTTTGTCTCCCCACTGATTGGAAGCAATCTGATTCGGCTGACAGTTGGCTGAGATTTCCCAGCCACATGCAGTCTGACACTCCTAATTAGAAGCTCCTATATGGCGGTTTACATTAGACAAACATTTGTGCAGGCCATGGGAGATGCCAGCTTTTGTTTGGAAAGCTCCATACACACACACGCACACACACACACAAATCTTGCTCGAGAAAGAGGCAAGTTTGCTCATTTGTGCTTGCTTCCAGACTTTGTGTGTTGTGTGTCTGTCTGAACCATTGCATGGATTTTGATAACTGTGCAGATAATGAATTTTAAATCCTATCCCAGCGATGGCACATTGGTAAAAATCCCTTAAAGTTAATTTGCCTCCTGAAAATCATTAACATATTCCTAGTTGTTGGCATAAGGAGTGAGGGGAAGCTTCATTTGTTGTTTTTATTTCATGCCTACAATTTGCCAGTAAAAGAGTATGGATTCATGGAGACTGTCTGCCCTTTTTCTCCTGCTGCAAAGATGCTCAGTTGATAAGCATCCTGAAATGATATGTCAGCCAGTGCTGACATATTTCCATCAGACCTGCCTTTTAATTCTCTGAATAAAAGCCATCTCCTCACACCTCTTTCAGTTATCTTCTTCATAATCACTGGCTCTTTCAAGCCAACAAACCAGGTTTCAAATGGCCTCTTCAGTCTGTGACAAGATGTAGCTTATTTCCCTCGCAGACCCACAGCAAGGTCACCAATATTCTAGATTCATTCTATTGGAGGAAGAAAGAGAGTAGGGGAAGGGGAGGGAGCTGCAGAACAAGGCCCTGTCCTCTGCCTGGAGGTCACTCTGAAAGCCAGTCATCACATTCAGCTGGATAAGGGAATTGCAGAGATAAGTGTGTGAATGTGGGTGTGTGTGTGTGTGTGTCTGCCCACACTCATATGTTTATATATACAGATTTTATTGTGTGCATATGCTGTTCATAGCTCTGAATGAATATGTTTAAGGTTTATGTTTACAAGTGAGTCCATAAATACGTACATGTTCATAAGAGTTCACTCCACATGTGCCTTTGTCTGTGTTGTAGACCTGAAGGAAAGGAAGTACATCATTACCATATCCTCACCGTTGGCTATTCTAGGGGATTTTCTATAATAGGAGGGCCTTTGTACTTTTGCCTGTCCTCTTGTGTGGCTGCTAGGCTTGTCAGCCTGATAGTTTAATCAGCCAACCTGTCATATCCAGTGCTGGAGTGGGACTTTGCCCTGTAAATGCAGATTTATATCTAAGTTACATCATTGAATTACATTTTCTGTCTAAATAGCACAGAAGCTGGTTAAGGGATGTAATAAAGCTAATCTACATACAGCCCTGGGTGGATAATCACATCTAATAAGTGGGACTCACGCCCCTATTAGCAGGGAAACGATGGGGGGAGGACGGAGGACAATTCAAGGAGTCAGCTGCGCTTGCTAATTATCTCTTTGCGGTCCCGATGCCTGTGTGTTTGTGTGAGTGCTGTTGTGACATATGAGTGTGGGGATTTGGATTCCAGTGCTTGTGCAGCAGGTTTTCTTGCCTTGCTGATGCCTCTTACATTTGTCAGGGTGTTTTTGATCAGTGTCTCAAAGTTTATTGAAAGTTATCAGAAATAACATGCATTTCATATGGAAGGTGAACTTGCATCCAACTTAAATTGGTTTCTTTTACCACTCATACATGCTTCAGTCTTACACTTGATCGCAGAACTTCATGGATGTTTACTAGACAGACTGCATAGGTGTATGCATGCTGCCCTGTGGTTACAGCGTAACATCATTCTTACAGCCTCAGTTTTCATTGCTTTTGCTCCATACTCGAACAGGAAAGAGAAAAGAGAGATGAGAGGGGGGAAGTCCTTTAGTTTAAGGCTTCAAGGTTTGTGTCTAAACCCTCAGTGGTTTAACTAAATTATAAGCGTACATGCCTAATAACTAGTCTACCCAGGACCTGCCAGAGGCTACATCCCAAAAATAAGCCCTGACACATTAAAAAAGGTCATCTGCTTTAGATGAAGGCAACCCTGGTTTCAGCGTCTTCTCCATGTGTGGGTGAAGTCCCTGAGGTGACAAACCCAACAGCTCACCTCTGTATTCTGGCTGCTCTTTTGACCCCCACAGCATTACCCTGTGCCACGGCCCTCTGGGCACCATTATTCATAACCAAGGTCTTATGTCAGACCGGACCCTGTAGCCATGTGTCCTTTTGCCTTACATCAAAGGAATGATTAGCGACAAATAATCAGGATGAGACACTGCAGTAATAGCAAAAAAAAAAAAAAAAAAAGAAAAGAATCACACATTTTTGTTTGGACTCACAGATGGGGTAAAAAAGTATTAGAGTTTGAGAGTAAAGAGCCTTGGACTCCCCTAGGTGGGGCTGCTGAGAATAGACGAAAAGGTACATCTTTCTGCTGCACCCCTCCTTCGCCTCAACTCTCCTGTGATTGTGATAGCAGCACACAAATCGTAGCAGATCATAGCATCCACGGCAATCAGTGCACTGTTGTAATATTCCTTTCTTCTTTCTACATTAGTTACAAACTTGCCTAACTAGAACAAAAAGGTATACTTTTTCTAACTATTTTTAAAATTTTTAAAATTTTTTTTGGGATGACGTCATTTAGCAGAAATATAACCTTTTCCATAAAGCGATTAGATATTTTATCTCCTTGACATTTGATTTACATATGATATTTCACATGGTTTGCTTTGAAATTGAATTATTCAGAGCCTTGCTCCCACCGTTTTACATTAATGAAAATATAATATGAAATTAATGAACCAGTAGCCATTTCTGATTTTCCTACCTTACTTATTAATACTACCACACATGTAAAAGTTGACGTAGTAATTGCCAGACAAGTATTTCAGACATGATCTTCTTCTCTTGCAGAAATAGGCTTTCTAATCACTGCAGCATTTGACTCAACATTAAACATTAACTGTGTTGAATAAAGATATTTCTATCTTTAACAAAAAACATTCCCTCCCATTCTATCTATGTCCTATGAAGGGGGAGTAAGAGAACAGGGACTGAAAACAACAGCTTATGACACTTAACACAGCCCTGTGGAGAGCCTTATTTTAAAATGACATGTTTGGGTGAAATTCACAAAGACATTATCATCATCTCCCCTAACTGTGCAATCTCAGAGCCCCAGTTTGCACCTCTGTGTGCCACTCGCTGTTGTTAGCCAAGCGGTTAAATGAACGTTGTTTTACCCTGATTGAACTGTCTGCGTTGCACAGAGCGGTAAGGCCGTGCAGCCAGCCTATTTAGAGAAGAGGCTGAGCCAGTCTCGCTGTCGCTGCACGCCAAAGTATTACCTTCCTAACTGGAGAGTCCTGTTTCACCAGAGAGCTATCACATTTCATAACATGGAAAAATAACACTTTAGCAGGGGGGTCAGGTGGAGAAATGGCACCTCTAAATGAGGGTTAAGGCCATATCATTGTCTTCTCTGGCAGAGCCACCCCCGCCTCCAATAATTCTGCTGACCTTCGGTGCCATGCGGCTGGTTCGACATGGAAGGGTGAGCTGCCGGGGAGGCGATCCTTTTCACGCAGCCCGTTCCTCTCAAAATGGCTTTTTCTTCTCCCAGACAATCATCTGATACGGAGGCTGAATGAAATCACAGATTACATAAGAAAGGTCCTCTCTCTGGCGCCGATAAGGGCTGCACCTGAAGTCACTGCTCTCACTGCTTTCCTCTCATCTTCTTCTCCCTCATTTTTCTTCTTCTGTGCGTTTATCAGCTCTCTTCTGCTCTCTCTTTTTCTTCAGAACTTGAGCTCTTGATTTTAAAATATGTCAGTTCCAGTGGGCAGAGCCGATTAATATGTAAATGTCTCTCACCTTTCAGCTTTATACGTGAGTGACTGTTTTCCAGTGTAATGCCTAAATCAGATGAATAATTTGACAGTGCATGTTATTTCTCGGGTATGTGATGCTCAGTTTTCCTCCCAATGTTTTTACCTCTCTGTCTAATTTGTATAATACAGGGACATCATCGGAAGAAATATTTTCCCTTTGTGGCAAAGGTAGAATTGAACTAAGTATTAAATAAAGAATGATATCCATTATACATTTAAGAATGAAAAATAATATTTTATTTCCCTTGTGTACATACACCTTATATGAGAAGAGAGAGCAGCTCTATTGATCTTGGGTTTCATTAGGTGAAGATGCCTCCCTCGGTGCAAAACTGCAGCTTATCGAACCCATCCGAATCTGGGTAAACCTATAAAAGGGACACTCTGAAAATATATTTCCCCACCTGAGAAATTCTTCAACAAGGCTTGAGGAATGTAAATGAAGTGGCATGTGTGATGAAGGGATGTAATAGATTCAGAGGCATTGGCAGTGAAGAGGTTTGCTAGACAGAGCTTAATCAAACACATGCACACACAGACTTGCTCTCACACACACTTGCATGCATGCATGCACAGACGTTTAATAGTGTGAAAAGTGGGGGGACAGATGGTAGGTGCCAAAATGAAGCTCGTCTCAATCTGCTTTAAGCTGGTGCAACAGATAGCGAGCAGAGCGCCACACTGTGGACTGGAGGCATATTGTAAATAAATAAATAAAAAAAGTGATACATCTGAAAATCCTGATCCTTTAGATTGTCCCACTCAATTTTTTTCACACATAGGCAGTCTTTAAAATGTATTTTGAAAACCCTAAAACCAACACACTGTCTGTGTTATCTTAATTCCTCTCTCATTTTCACCACTTCTTTTTAATTCTCATAGCCTGGAGGGTTGAGAATATGTTTAAATCAGTAATCAGTAATTAAACTTGAACATGGACCTGATGGTTTTCAGTCATGTCCTGAGGAACTGCTCAGTAAAATTAAATATTTTGTTGCTAGGGGGTAGAGAGGGTGAATGTGTCACTAAATCCATCAGGAATCAAAGTGAGCTCAGAGCTTTTGCATAGATTATCCACATTCAGTTTTGTCTGTAGTTTTACCCATATTGTCTTGCTTTAAATTAATGTTAATAACAATATTTTAAAATGAATATGAAAATATTACAATAGATTAGCATAGATTAAAGCACGTCAATGTAATGCGTGCGTGACTGAGGGTTGTGTGATTATCGACTCCTGCACAGAAAATATGGATAAGAAAAATACTTTTGATGCAACTGCAAGCAAAGGAACATTTTTACAATGTTGTTTAGGGGGTGGGAGCACTAGTTGTTGCAGTTTGCCTTGTTGTGATTAATCGGATATATTTACATC
Source organism: Pseudomugil gertrudae (assembly GCA_037177535.1). Lineage (NCBI taxonomy): Eukaryota > Metazoa > Chordata > Actinopteri > Atheriniformes > Pseudomugilidae > Pseudomugil > Pseudomugil gertrudae. Next base: position 24,155,047 of record JBAMHV010000001.1, read on the forward strand.
ACAATCTTGAAAGACTTATTCATGCACGGAGTTTCTGGTATCAAGTGTTTGTGAGATAAGAGGAGGAAGCCAGGTCTTGTCAATGGCTGTACTTATCTTGGAAAGAAGTGAGAGGCAGATTGCATTTCAATCCACATGTATTATCTTAGACGCTTTGAGGTATTTTGTATAAGAGCAACTCAGCTACTTAAGAATGCTTTCAGTGTTCATCTGGGGATGCACTTCAGAAACTTTTCTGAAAACAAACATCTGCATGGATTAAAAAATTAAAAGATTTCTTTGGAGAAGTGACCTGAATATATAATCTACAAACAATACTCCCCGGCAATTTCATTTATTTACTTGCAACACAAGAAGCTGGTTGGCTCTTATAAATACAAATTGTAAAGTAAACTATGTTACAAAGTAGCTTGACTTGTTCAAAATGAACCCTGTCCCATTTAGATTAAGGGTTCACTTTCTCTCACTCTTTGTGTAAGAAAATGTCTAAATCAGGCGTTGTTATCTTAAGCAGCTCTTTCTTATTACAGAATGAGTTTGTGAAACTCTTTCCAACTTATTGAGTCTGATTTGTTTATCTCTGAGTAAAAGGGGTAAAATTTTTTTCCTAGATAAGTATTCCCCTGTTGAAATCCTCTTTAATTCATTGGTTAAAAAGCACAAAGGAATGCGGAGGGCTCTAATGCTGGGACAAACCCAGGCAACAGCAGAGTGCACATCCAAGACAATCCCAGTGCTACCTGTGCCATGAAGATTAGACCATTGTGTGAGGGAAATGTTATCATATGCGTGCCAAGTGCCGACTGCACTGTAAAAGTCGCCAGTAAGGTGCTTAAGATATGCATTTTTGTCCCAGGATTTATTGATACTGTTAACAGGGGGAAAAAGGTGACCTGGGATATAGTCCTCAGTAGTACCCCTTTGTGGCTTTTATACTCATATATATATATATTTTTAAATTTTATTTTTTTTTACTCCTCTTAAGCAATGTTTAGGAGCACTATCGCATTCGGCAAAGGTCTGACACCATACGCTGGTAAAATTATATCTGTATTCTACAGAGATCAAGAGCCTCAGCTCAGTGCTTTGCAAGTTGAGTGCTACTGCCAGAGGAAAATGTGGGGCTCAGGGAACCATGAAGATCCCCTGAGCTCCCCACCCATTTAGCTCCTGAAACTACTAAAGCTAGTCTGACTGCCACCACAGCACTACTACATCAGCCCAGTCAGACCCCAGTAAATCCATGTGAACTAACTAACAAAAAAGGGAACAAAAACAGCTAAAAGACTTTGAACTCAATATGTAAAAACACAGTGTTCTAAACATATTGGCTTGTGAGAAAAAAGCATTGGAAAAGCATTATGATCACATAACAATAGTCATAATTCTCAAGCAATTGTTACTAAAATGACAAACAGCCATGTGAAATGAGCGTGGAGCCTTGGAGCCATCTGTAGACCATTGAGTGGCCTCTGGATGCCATAACCCTGGAGGCTGTAGGGACTAGTGAGAGCAATAAACAAATGAGGAGAATGAGAGTAGAGTGGCAGAACGTTGTGTATCAGAGCTCTGCTGTGTCGGCACTCTGATTTCGTTTGTGCTATTACATAATTAAATTTGGACTGGGATCATGCTTTTTAAGAGATTATGTGGCATATGTTGCTTGAACATGTGCCAGCCTGTGAAATGGGCTTCCCTTCATGAGTAGTGTATTAGGATAAGAGAGTTTATAGAAAATCAGAATTAGTTTGCTGCCAACAGTTAATGAATTGATGTTATGATCTTAGTCCAAATGATGCTGGCATGCTATAACTTAGACTTGACATTAGAATAAAGGAGAACAAAGTCTAGTAAACAAAGATTGTCAAATTAAGATTTTACTTTCCACTTGTAAAAACAGATTATATACTGCAGCTTCCAAGAGACAGTGTATGGTTTATTATTTTGTATTTTGATATATATGCAATGTGGAAAGCTTTTAGGAACACTAGTTCTAATTGCAAATGAGGTGATTTGAAAATAAATATAGTGTTGTTGTCTTTTTTGCCTATTTGTAGGCTTTAGATTATGACATTACTCTGAAACACCAGTGATGCATTTTCAAAACATCACAGAAACAACACTGTCTTAAATATTTGTTTGTTTGTTTGTCTATCTTTTGTTTTACTTAAAAAAAGAAAGCAAAAAGCAAAAGCAAACAAATTTAAAATACTTCCTTCCTTTGCCATTTTTGTTTGTTCTCCCATCCATGTTTTCCGTCCCATACATCACTTCTGCTGCCCCCCCCCCCTCTTTTCTCTCCAGCTTTCCCTGTTGTGCATTCATCAGGATGGGAACGGACAAGCCAGTTGGCTCCACTTAAAGAGACACACATATCAGGGTACTCTCCCCTTCCATCTGTCATTTTCCCTTCGATTGAAACATGGCCCCTGTCACTGCACTGGCTGAATATATCACTCTCTCTTTCTCCCTTGCTGCCATGCTCTACTGTCACTGCTACCATGCAGCTGTGCAGGTCCGTAAAGGTTTAAGTGGTTATTCCAGTCATTATTGGCTATTAAATCTGGTGATGGTTGTAAAGGCCCTGTCTGTTCCCCCGTGCCTCAGAGGTCAGCTGATGGCCAGCTTTATGAGCTTGCAGTGTCGTGCATCACTGCTGGCTCATCGTTTCATTCACACCCACCCCTCCCTCTCTCTTCATCATGGATAGATAAGCAGAACACAGACCACCATCTATTTGTTCCCAGTCTGCTCGGCTTACCTGAGCTGCCAAAAAGAACCTCATAAGTCCTGCATTACGCCTTGGGGCTGGGGCCCTTTGAGATTTGTGACTTCAGATTATATGATGTGACTACACTTGCACGGCCTGTGGAATTCGGGTAACTATCATCATGGGGATCGCAATAGCAATTCTGCAAATTTATGGCACATTTCAAGAAATTGTCATTTTTTACAATCCCATAAGCGTAAGAGTGAGTTACTTCCACTCGTAAGTTGTGTCATTTCCCCATGCCGTTTGTTGCAGTGAAATTCCCTAGAATATCATTGAGTTTTAAAAAGTGAATGACATCAATTTTATTTGACTTGTTTAAAGGCCTTTGCCTCATAATAAGCATTGTTATATGAAACTACTGTTCGAAACCACTGTGCCACATCAGTTATAACTCAAGGAGAGAGGAGGACAACTTCTATCATTATCTATGGTTTTTATTGAACGTTCATTCTTCACATAGACACATTATTTTCAATAAAATGCGGAAAGTTTTCAAATAGAATAGTAGGTGGTCAGATTTGGAGAGAAAAGCAACATCTACTTTATTTTTTTATTTAAGAAATCCATTTACTTATGTGATCCTCTGTTCTTTTAAAGGAAAGTCACGTTTAATGGAGCCTCTGCCGGTGTGGGACATTGTTCTTTCTGTTCTGACTGCGGGCACTAATAATTCATTGGGCTGCCAATTATTATTTCTCCCACAACAGGGGACAGGAAAGAGAAAAGAAGACAGGAGTGAGAGGAAGTACCGTTTGTTCACCTCTTGCTTAAAGACTGCTGCTCCAGAGCCAACGACACATGGATGTTTTCTTCTTTTTTACTCCCTCTTTTCTTAAAGGACTTTTTTTGGAGAGCTCCACACAGGCTCGCTGTCTTTACTGTGAAGTGCAGCCCCTTTATTACCAGGCCTCTGGTGACCTCACCCCACTGAATGAAGTCATTGACTGAGCTGCAGGAAGACAAACCAGTGTTCCAGGGAATTAATCAGGTCCATCAGCAGAAGAGCTTCTAGGCTCTGGACAACCATGCTGGCTCGACTGGCTCTCTTGCCCCTGGGAGCGATGCAGAGTAGTTACCGAGTTGACAGCTAGCTGATAGCCCAGCGTCCTTCATATTACGAGCACATCAAAAGCAGGCCTCCCAGATAAACCGTCAGGGTTGAGGGGTGGAGAATGAGGCCTCTCACCACTGTCTGACTGAGTGCATCATGACCTCATCCTTAACATACTCTGCCTGAGTTTGAATGATGGAGAAGACGATGGGGACATTGGGAGGGGAGCAATTTGGCTGTTTAGCCACCTGAAACTCAGTTTTCTTAACATGTCGTTTCCCAGTGGTGAATAAAATAATGATAATGATAATCATGCTACCCCCTCTGCTCTCTGCATTCCTTTTTTTTCTCCCTTGCTGTCATTTGTGCAGTCTCTCTGTGTTTCTGCCTGTCTGTGTAATTTGCCTTGCTTGATGGCATGCTGCTCTGTCCAAAAATAAAGAGAAGACCCCCTTTAGACACAACCAATTAGAGAGACAATTAGACTGTGCCAAGCCACTCTATGTCTGCTGATCGCTCACATGGCTGTCCTGCCTGCTGAGTAGCTGCATCTATTTCAAAATGTCTGGAGATAAATTTACACTCACTCTGACATGTTTGTTGTTTTCCTTCTCTTTCAATTTCATTGCATGGTCATAGACTCTGAACTTGACTTTGGGATTTTCTGAGGTTGAATGCAGGAAGGTCAAAAGCTGAAGTTAGGTGCTGTTTTAGGTCACTTTATGAGGAGCACATCAGTGAGAAGATATTGGGTCCCATGTCACTAACAACGAGCCATTAGGTCAGCAGCCAGTGCTTTGTTATGCTAACAGTTCAGCACTCTCTGCAGAAAATGACCCCTTCTTACCCTTTTTGAACAAAACTGACTTTCATTTTATCATTTTATTGCAGTCTTTCTTGTCTATAAAAGGCAGTCATTTGGTGATGTTACGATGGTACGAGTGAATTTGTGTGCGGCTGAAGAGAGGCGGGGGTGTTTTGCGTCTGAATTCCTGAGCTGTGTGAAAAAGATCACTTTCTTTGGGGCTGAATTTAATGAGATGATCAATGACCCTCAAGATTCACATTCACAACAGGGAGAGAAAAGGAATGAGGGAGCGGAAGACTCAATAGGTTTATTGCAGTTGTATGTCAGCTGTGGTCCCTCTTTGAAAATGAGGATTGTTTTTGAAACATGAAATCCTTCTTTTTGATTGCTGAGAGTTGGATTTCCTTTGATGTAGCTAAAGCAGACAGAAGTAGGTCTAGGATTCTTTTTCAAGTTACTTTCTATATTAGACCAGTTATTGGTCAATGAAAAGTATGAGAGGTTGATTAGACAACCAAGGTTTTTATGCATGTTGCTGCAGAGCACGAGTCATGGTAAAAGGGTCATTCCACCTTTAGCAAATGGACTATGATACCTTAGCACTGCACGGGGCTTGTTGAACAATTTGTTCTGACTGATTTCAGCTAATTGTACTCACCTTCCCCTCTCCTTCCCTTTGAACTGCAAAGGTAAGAAGGGAATCGGAGAGGTAGGCTTGAAACAGTACTGGCAGATTGGACTGTGTTCTCACTTTGAATTATGAAGCACAAAGTTAGATGTCAAAATGTGTTGCTTTTGATTTCATACAACTGTGATGTTTACTAACAGTGGGGGTGTAGCTGTTGTTGTACACCGCATATGAATTAGACTGTATTCTGTATTAATTACAGTTTGTGATGTGATTCACATTGATATCAGCATAAAAAGTTCTGAAGAAACAGCTATGCTTTTGCAACAGATGATCCTGCTGTCCTGATGGAATATTTGGATTTGCATACATTCAGCCTCACTGTATGTGTGTAATATGTAAGTACATGGAAAGGACACTATCCTCTGGAATGTTTTGTTGTGCCCTTTCCCTTAATTTGCCTATTGTGAGTGTGAGGGGGAACCAGGGAGATGACATCATGCGGTAAGCAGTGTTTGAAGTGCCAGTCCTGAAGGAACCACTTATAGCAATTAGGATATCCTTGAACAAGCGTTTGCGAAACATTGGCTGGTTTTTGGCATTTGCCTCCCGTTCCTGCCTACTAACTAGTGAGGTTTGATCTCCCATAATTATCTACCCACCGGCTCCTCACTCCTGACAGCTCTCTCCCTGGAGAGGGCTGAATGCCGGGGCTACTCACTGATTGCATCAAAGTGTCAGAAATTGCAACATCAAAAATAATAACTGATATTCGGGCGGCAGGCTGCTCTTTGAATATTTCCTTTAAAACGCTCTCTAATTTGTGTCTCACTAGTGCCAGTGTGTGTGTGTGACTGAGCGAGCTTAAAGCAAATAAAAGCAGGCGAAGTGCATTCATTATTGAACCTCTATTTACATATGGCAGACTATTCTGTCTGAACTGGCATGAAATAGATATGGGTTTATTCAACTGCTGCTTTTACCCATCCTGCAGTTGTTTCAGGACTAGCGCAGCATCTGTCTCTTTCCTCTTCATTTTAAAAATATTTTCCAATGCCCCACAATGCCTGTCAGACAACAACATGATAAAGGTGCCTTAAGTAGAGGTTAAAAAAACAAAGTAAACAAAAAAAAGTGAATATAATCAAAACTCATCTTCAACACCGTCAAATTGTTTGAGGTAAAATGAAATTCAATTCAATTAACACCTGCAAAAAAGAAAAATAGTTAGGCATAAAACTGTTTGATTAAATGGTTTAAATAGCTCCTTATATTATTTTTACAGACTGGACACATATGTCAGGATGCACAGTGATTGACAACAAGGTGTTTGCAACAAGGTGGAAAATATGTTTACATGAACAGGTTGGGCTGCAGTCATTTCTGTTAAAATATCAATGTTCCTGCCAAGATGGACAACACTGTCTTCTGCCGAGCCCACTGAAGTGTAAGCCGGGCATACACATAAATATTCTGTTAAGCAATATATCCACAGGGTCCACTTGCAGCAGTGTTAGTCAGATCTTTGAGGGTGACATCCATATTTCAACACCTATCTTGACTTCCTTGACCTTGCCAAGTTGCACATTAATAACACATTTATAATACATAATCTTTTCCTTGTTCTTACCATGTACATTTTTCTGTTGAACGCTGATGGCGTTCGTTTTTAATTGTGGACATCAGAGGAATAATTTGCAGTGTCTCAGTTGCTTTAGTTTTTCCACTCAAGACCATTTGGATCACCTGCCCAGTATAGATAGGGCTTAGCCTTCCTAGCGGTGAGTATTACTTCAGTGAATTGAAAAGGACAATTGTGTTTTAAAGCAAAGAATTGAGATAGACAGTAAGCCAAGGTTTTCGCAAGAATGAAATTAAAATCGGTGCAGCTGCAAATAGGGCTGCTTCACCAGAATAAATTAATGCCCAAAAAAGGGAAGAGGCAGGTTTGCTTTGCAATGACAAATGTTGATTTCCCCCGAGGTATTTAAAGTGATTTGACCCAGTCATTCTTTTAAATCACATACAGGAGATGATAAATGTGCTACTAATGAGGCCTCTGCATTTTATCTCTCACTCTGCCTCCTGCAGGATTGCCCAGGTTCCTAAACATGCCTGCTATGCCTTCACAGGTTTCCAAACCATCCTTACCCTTTTTAAATCCCAACAATGCTGGGTACAATAAATAAATAAAAAATCCACACCTATCCATTGCATGTGAAAGATTGTAAGATAATTAAAATCAAACATCCAATCACATTGTTTGGCAAATGCAGGCCTTTTTAACAGCTCTGAAAAAAAAAGTCATTGAAATTCAACCCTGTCAGCGTTTGTAGACATTATGATAATCTTTCTACATTGTTTTTTTTTATTCCTTATTCCTCCATCTTAAAGGTAAGCACTTTGCTTGTATACAGATGACAAAAACCAGAGCTGCTAGAGCTGTTCACAGCATGGCTCTTATTATCTGCTGCATTGAGCACGTTGTGGAAGGAGACGATGGCTCTTTTTAGGTGCAGATGTAGAGCATCATTGATAGTGTGTGCAGCTTTACTCCTTTACATCCGGCCTCTGATCAATCAATGCTGACAGGGCAGGGGCTTTGTGTGCCACATAGCGGGACAAATGTCTGCCAGGGAGCGGGGCACACCTGAAAAGAGGAAGCGACACAAACCACCCAGCCCCTCGCCTGAAGATTAGCCCTACCTCGCTTTGATGGATTAGCATGTTCAAAAATTGCTTGATCATTGATATGAAAATGTTTTAGGGGGGGATGAAGGCGAAGAGGAGGGATCCAAAATAGTGTGTTTCTAACGGATATGTGCGTGCAGCAATGGTGATTATCTACCCTGTTTTTTTTCCCTTCCATTCACCTGCCCTCCTTTTTTTTACCCCCACTCTTAGGGAAAGGTCTTGTACAAAGAAAAGCTGAGGACGTGGGGAGGAGAAAGAGTGGGCCTGCACTTTCTACAGGAGAGAGACATTCAGCCGCCCTCCATGAAATATTGTTCATCATCATATTAACAGGGCTGAACGTGTGAAGATAAGGCCTGTCTAAAAAGTAAGCAGAATGTCCCTGTGAGATATTTCAATCCTCATTCTCCCGTACATTACCTTATTCATTCTTTCAGAAAGAATATGACATGCAGCAAGACCTTATTTCATCTCAGCTAAAAAATGATGACATAATCGCCTCCTTTTTAATTGCTTGATTTGTCAATCCCTTCCAATCCTGCGCTGTTCTCTTACATGTCCCCTGTCTCCGGAATTCTTGTGCTGTCAAATATCATCCTTAGCAACAGACCAGGACATAACTCTTGCAAATATTTAGCAATTTATAATACATAAATGTACAAGACTGTCTGTATTTTGTGATAATAACCTTATCAGCCCCTGAAAGTGGGAATAATGGAACGACATACAAAAAGCTTTTAAAAGCCATGCATTTCGCTTGTGTTAGTGACCTCGAATCCATCCAAGGATTTTGATTTATTTGAAAAAGATAAACACTATGTTTATGTTTATCATGTTGGGGAAGCTACCATGGTTGAAAATGATGATGGTATATGCAATCAATGTGAATTGCATAACTTGTTTTTTTCCCCAAAAGTTATATAGTTTAAACAATTTTTGTATTCATGTGTAAACCCACGTCATTTTCAACTCAAAAGCATATTCAAGAAAAGTAGTAATGATTTACAAAATGCTAAAGTGAGCTTTTACATGATAGGATTTTTAGTTTCAGAGCTTTGCAAGCTGCAATGCATTTAAAACTGTTTTAGTAACTGCCTCTGTGCATCAATCTACACACCTGTAACTACAATAACATGAAGAGCTTTGCGGAGCACATTTACCTGAAATTGAAATAATTCAGTTCAGTTCAGTCTTATATATGTAGTTATTTTTTTTATTAAGCACTGATTCACATCAGACATCTCAGGCACCCTGCAGAATGAATCAGTTTGAGTGAATTTGCCATGATTCAATTAAATCAAATCCTCATTAGCCCAGTTTATAATTATTCTGTTCTTACAAGCCATTTTATAAAAATTGTTGTCTAAGAGAAAACACAGAGATGATATTAAATCTTGCTTCATGACTGATTGATTTGATTGATATGATTGAGTCAATCCTCCATCCTGAGCATACACGAGGCCTTCACAGGGAGGAAGTGCCTCCAGCAAAACCTGGCTTAGGGATCATGAAATAAGACAACTAAAAGATGACTATTAGCTCTGTACACAACTGGACTTTCAAAATAAAGTAAAACCATAGGTTTAACAGAATTTCTGCCGAATTAAAACTTATTGAATCAAAGAACATCTCAATAATGTTATTGGAAACTGAAATGAGCCTAAGTATGCAACCTAAAATCCACATTTTTGGCATATTTTCATAAAAGCAGGATACTAAATTAAAAGTAAATGAAAGAAAATAAGCAGTGCAATACTTGATTATCTTTTGGCAAAAGGCCCAATATTTTGAATGCTTTTCATTTGTTGAATTTTTGGTGTCCATGGTTCAGTGTCTGACATTCTTTTATCAATAACTTGATTTCCCTCATATGCACATATACTGGAGGCAAGTATAATCATGAGATTAACTGGCCGCATCAAACTTAACTGAGCGGTCTGTGTCATTGCACTTATTGTATCCTGCCAGTTGTTTTTGACAGCAATTTCTACATGAAATTTTATTGTCATTAAAGTAGGTAGTTATGTTTTGATTGGAGAGTATCAGCCTCAGGTTGTGGCACTGAAAGCGAGCTGCCAGCTGCATTAGAAACAGATTAATTGGATCAGTCCCGTTTTATTTTGTTTACAAGTTATAGTTTCTAATTTTTTCGTTTTTTAAACTGAGCTGTGCCTTAACACCCCTAACTAGTACCCTCTGGAGCTTTTATAAACTCATATATAACTGTATATCACTAGCAACAGCTAGTGATATACAACATTGAAATGACTGCTGGTTAAAAATACACAAACTATACACAAAAGCCACGGTGTAATATTTGATAGTGGGGTGTAAAACTGGCTTTAATACATAATTTTAACTGAAAGGATAATTGTACATAACAGTTTTTAGCCCAATTATATACCTATGACCTGAGATATGAGGGTCAAAATGGATGATTGTTTTACAAGTATCTGACATATCACACATTCAAAAAATGTATGTGGGATTGTGAGAGCCATGGATTAGTTTTGTGGTTTCTGTTGCTCTGATGATAGGAAGTTTGGCCCTGTCTGTAAAATGTCATCTGTGACCGACGGGCGAGCTGTCGTTCTCTCACAGCTTGGCCTTATTACTGCAGACGGAGGCCTCTCGGAGGAGCACTCCCTGACTAATGGAAACAGTGTGTGCACAGTATGAACTGCAGAGCTCTGATGACCAACACAAAAAATGCAAAAAAGTATGTGTTTTACAACCATCCCCGCATGTTAAAGTCCAGTCGTAAAATGATAATTTACACCCTTCATTAGGGGTAATACAATGCACATAATTCTAACATATAACAATTGGGATAGCTATAAAGTAACCAGTTTATACCTTTTCAAATCTGTGACTTGTAGGTGACCCTGGTGGAAGAAATGTTAGGGGCAGGCAGATTTACAATGCCTGCATATGCCCTCTGAAAGGGCCTTCGGTTTTTAGAGAATTAAAGGTGCCAAAATAAAAACTGACTTAAAAAATAATTTCATGCACCCTGTCAGAAATATTAGTCTCCAATGCGTAATTTACAACTTGTTACTGTTACTTTTTTTGGTTCATGGAGACCTTGCATTGATTCATGTCTAACTTTTTTACAGCACATCAGGGAAGGATAGAAACACACCTCTGTTTTTCTAGTTGTTTCTAATGCCAAAGTTTCACCCAGTCAGTCCATTAACAGGACATATGTGGTGTAAAAATAACCTGGATAAAGGTATTCAAAATCAGGGTGGTTTGTAAGACTCTACAGTATGAATACATATTCTCAAGAGACCTTGTGGTGGGTGTGTACATCCCTTTGTTTAACTATGAACAGATCTTTAGAAATAAAATCATAATTACTCAAAGTGAGCATGCTTTGTACACACCCTTAAACAAATATTTGAAACTCTACTGGTAGCTATTAGGTATAATGCAGAAAGAAAGAGTGTAAATCACAGACTTTCAGTTTGTACTTATGCTAGGGTGCACATGAAGGTGCTTCTGCGTGATCATTTAGTTGTAGAAGAAACACTCAGGCTGCACTTCATTATTTTTTCTGGCAACATGGCACAGTCAGTCACTTGACTACCATCAGTGTCAAAGGGTGGCACACACTTAGCGGGGGATCCTGAGTGGAGTCCATTGATGAGATGAAACAGGTTGACTTCTCCCTCAGTCTGAAGTGGAATGAAAAACAAATGTCATGGAGGGTGACAGAGAGCGTCTGTGTCTTATCAGCTTGGCCAATGTGAGTGATGGCTCTTATCTGGCCCCCTGCTCCATGGCTGTTTATTATCCTAAGGTGGCAGGGCGGTGCTGGGAAGAGAGGAGGACTGGGAGCCCCTTCGTGATCCATCACTCCGGAGGTCTCCTTCCCCTCTTATCTGACCGCTACATGGATAACTGCAGCTCTTGTTTACAGACGCCAGCCATTTGAATGAGTAGCAGGCACAGGAAACGATTCTTTTGCTCTCTTTATCAGTCCAGGTGAGTTATAGGAAGGATGAAGTGTGCTGCATTATTTTCCTCCCATATTTAGACACATCCACATACCCACACATACAAACACACACAAAAATATCAGGCACGCATGTTCACACTCATACATGCAAGTGTGCACACACATGCTTGCATTAACACATACTTTTCTTCTCCTGTGTGATATAAATGGAGGTTGAAGATGGAAAAGAGACGATAGATGTTGAATGCATGGCAGCAGTGCACACACTAGAGGATAAGCTTGTGTGTGGCCCAGTTTATCTCCTTTTATGAATTACATTCATTTTTTATCATGTTTTTTTTTCTTGCTTATCTGAGTCAGCATGTGTTGTCAGTGTATACAAGAGTGAGTTCTGATATAAGAAGAAGAAATTATCTGTGTCTGTGGTGGCCAGTGAGTACTCTGCCGAGGTTACAGAGCATCATATCCTGAATAGGAAGTGTTGTTCCTATATTTACTCATGTTTTTAAAAGGAAAACCTCAATAAAGATGGCTATTTTTTCACTTGTTCAATTTCCTTTCACCATCTCCTTTGGGATATTCCTGGATCTCCCTGCCAAGGCAAAATGTGTAGGTTTCCATTTCAAACAGAGCTCTCATGTCCATCACATCAACAGGGGTCTCTCCTAAAATACATACCTTCTGTCAAAGCTTGGGGATAGATGGAATGAAGAGATGGCAGGAGGGAGGGAATGATGCGAGGGAGGGATTTTTAAGGCTACTGGTTGCCCATTTCCTCGCGGTTTAGTGACAGACAGGCCTTTTCTTCTAAATCTTGTCAATTCTTGTTGAAACTGAGGAGTTTGTGTGAACATATACAGTTAAAGAGAGAACTTGGCCCAGAGGCCTGTTCCTGCTAGCTCAATACAGTTAACCCAGATGAAATCTTTCATTCTACCACTTCAGCTTAATACTTACAGGGTTTACAAACCAGAGCATTATGAAGAATGTTATTTGTGAATCACCAGCCATCAAAAGGCATGAATGCAGATTGCTGAAGCGCCATGAGTTTGGATGTGACAAGAGAGGAATATGAAGAGGAGAATGTAAACAAATGTATGTGCTATCATTAAAGAGCTGTGAAAAGGCCTTGAGGTCTGTGCAGCTGTGCCAGTCTGCTTTCAGGGCTGAATATGTAGAGATTAACCAAGTCTCTGACTAATGAGTAGAAAAAAAGAGCAAAGTATTAAAAAAATGTAATAAAATACTCATTGGTTTGTTTAAAATGAAATCTTTTTGCAGTTTACATATATCAAAAACTAAAAAGTAAATGGAATTCCACCTGTCATGGCTTCCTCCAGGCTAAAGTTTATGCGTGAGGTTATGTAGTAGAAAGGAAACATGGCTTAAAGCTCACTCTTCCTTTTGGAAGACAAAGAAAAAGCCAAATTGTCAGCCTGATCCTGAACAGATTGTGATCTGCTATTTCTTCCCTGTCTGCGTTCATGTTTGAACACTTAAACGGGAAAGGTTCACAAAATAAAATGGCTTTATGTACAGTCTGAGACTAACAAACTCTCTAAATTATTCTTTATTACACTGTCACCAGAAATAATATGCTTATACATTTTTTGTGTTTTTGTTATAAAGAATCCTGCTAATGCAAAACCTCAGTGCCAAGCAGTAATGTATTGTAATTTGCCTGTGATTAATACAGACTGTAAAAGCAGCATTTATAAATAGATGTGATCCACCTCAAGTTAATAGTATTCAATTAATCACAAGCTGAGCCCAGTTGCTGCCAAAATAATGGCAATTTAATAACACAGTGCTTATAGGACTGCAGATTACCAAGTATTTATAAATGTCATTGGTTAGTTGTAATACACAGTGACAGGGAAACATGTGCAGGGCTCAGCAGAGTCTGCTCCTATGCAATGCAACAAATGTACCAGTCCCACAGCAAAGACTCTATGAATAACTGTGATAATCACTGTACAATGGCTTCATTTATCAATGTATGAGGACGCACAAACGTTAGAATGATTAGCCTGTCTCTCTGTTTTCTGCACTGGAGATTTGTTTTTGCTGGCACATTGGACAGGGATATCTGTGGAATATTGCCAGGGCTGTCTTTCTGTGTTCCCTCTCACTTTGTACACCATAGATCTGATCTGACACATCAAGGACTGAACAGGTCCACGTGCACGTGAATAGGATTTAGGGATTTAGCATGAAAATGATAACTACAACAAAGATTCTTCTGCCAGTTTGTTAGAATGAAACTACACAATCCTGTACTCACAAAGTGAAGCTACAATAATATCACAAACGTATCTAAAACCATAAGTAGAGAACTGCACAAACAGAAATTGAAATATCAAAAGAATTGAAAACAAGTTGCACATACTTATGTGCAATTTGCCAAAAGATGTTGTGTTTTATCAAGGAATGCATATGAATCCAGAGTTACATGTTAAAAATCTGTCTTGTAGGTTTTGTTTGGAAACAGAATTTTATGAAACTCAGTCTTATTATTTCATAGAGTCACTTCATGATCAACTAATTTATCATAACTGAAATCGGACAGAGCGGGGAAATTTCCCTTATCCGTCTACACTCTACACAAAAGTGACCCATAAAAGATTAATTCCACTTAACCACAACTGTTATACGTCTATTTCCAAACACCTTCTTAGAAATGAGACATATGTAACAAGAGGAATGCAGACCATGCCTCGGACAACCTTAATTAGGCACATTACAATAGAGTTTTAATTTCACTTTATTTCAGAATAAAAGTGAAATCCTATTTAATAAAATTAAAATGATCTTATAAACATCTCATTCTGAAATTAATATTCTAGTTGAAACCTAGACCCAAAGAAAGTGTCTGGTTTATTCTGATTTTGACTCCAAATTCATTAATTCCTCAATCATGTATCAGTCAAATTTAATTCACTCTAGTCATTTTGCACGTGCTTGTTGCTCATGTCATTCCCGCAGTGGCATAGACATTCCCCGCTGGTCCCATTTCTAGTACTTTATCTCCCTTCTCCTCCTCAGCTGACAAAAACCTGCTGCTTCAAGGCTATAGTCAAAATCAAAGTGAAAATGTTACTTATTATATGGTGTACCATTTTGTATCTAAGACAAGAGGCAGGAAGTCAAGTTGTTTTTTTTTCCAGTATATAAAAATGTCACATCCATCCCCTGTCAAATCAGAACCCTCCCAACCCTGAGATCTTAAGTGACATCAAATAAAGGCAATGAACACGTTTTCCATGTAAACTTCAATCCATATTTACTATTGCCGTGTGAATGTGAAGGCATGCATTCATTCATTCATTTACTCAGTCATTTCCTGTACTGCTAAATTCAATTCCATGTGGCAGGGAAGCTGGAACGTATTTAGCAGGTGTGAGGCCTGTTTAAATGTTCACAAAAAATGTCAAAAAAATATAAACGTTAGAAAAGTACTGTTTTTAACTCATTTACTGTATTGACATTTTTGTCTTCTGTGTTGTTAGTGCCATTCTGTTTATACACTAAATGTTAATTAATTTATATCAATCTTCAATTTTATGGTCATTTGTAGTAAAGGTTTTATATCCCTTATACCCTTTTATAAACAACGCTCAGTTTTCCATAAGTGATGACCATTACATTATTGCAAAAAGAAATTAAATAAATCAATGACCTTAAGTGGAAGAGTAAACTACAGTTTATATTTACTTGTAGCTAAAGTTCTTCTTGTGCACTTTGAAATAAATTTTCATACTTGGTCCATTATTGAATGTAACAGCTTACTTTTAATATAAAAACAACTTAAAACTAAATGTAAAAGTTGAATATGAAAGAAACCAGTTAGAATAGAGGGTGTGTCTGAGTTTATGCAGTCAGCTGGATGACAAACAGCTTCCCGGCATTGTCAGCAATAGAGTCGTCACAGACATTTTAATAAAAAGAAGCATTTGGTGAAAACAATACTAACAGACCCCAAAAATAGCTTGGGTGTTGGAAAGTGATGACTCCCATCCTGAGGGAAAATATTGTGTAATTAAAGCTTTATTTAGAAGTAGTTGGTGGTCTTTAATTTGATATGAAGTTGTTTTGATGTATTTTCTTACTATTCATCAGATGCATATTAGTTACGCTTTTGCACTGTGAGCAATGCTAACATTTAAACCAGTGCAAACAGCTGATGAGAAGATAGATGAGCTATGGGAACTTGATCACTTTGTTGGTGGGGGGGTGAGCTGTTCTGTCCTATCATGTAAAAATGTGAGATGGATAGGTTGACAAACGAAAAAAATAGAGACAGCAGTAGAGAGACTGCGCAGTGGGGATGTGAGAGGAAGGAGGTAGTGGTAGAGCTGCCCACCGTTGGGACCAAGGAAAGGTCACGGTGAAATGGAAACTGATTCTCCACCCTGGCTCCCTGGGTAATATCCAGTAACGCTGCTGTTTTATCCGCCTGTACAACAGTGTTACAACCTAAACTATGTGTAGACCATGGAGGAAAGTGTTGGCTACTAATTATATCTGGCTACATCCTTTAAAATCATAAATTATGAGTCACTGTCATTGTATATGTGCAATTACAAAGCAGCATTTTTGCTTATGAAATATTTAAAACCACAAATCACGACTCCATAAGTAGATCTGATACCTCTGTTTCCTTATCTTCTAAACATGCCCACAAAGTGGATTTCAGCAGCAGCTTTACAGTAAACATTCTAAAGGAAACCTACCTGCAGAAATATGCAGTTTTGATAAGCTGTAAGAGTGTAAGGAATGTACCGTATAAGAAGCAGTACTTTTATTTCTAATCCTTTGTGTTGTTAACTGGTTTCTCCTTTATTTAACATTAAAATTTCTCACAAAAATACGCATTTTTTTCCTATTTTTGTTGCAGAAGCTAATTTCTATTTCTTAATGTATCTGTTTTATGAAAATAAGACATAAAAATTCACAATGACTGGCAATACAAGTATGATTCATCATGTTGGACTCAAACACAAAACCTTTGTCTTGGCACTTTATTATATCTCATTGGCTTACACGACCACATCCTAATAGACACAACAAAGGTTTTATAAGATTATGCTATCCAGCAGACGGTCTGTCTGTCATGAATGTTTTCATTGCTAAATCATAACAAGTAATTACCATATTTTACATGTTGTATTGAGAAGCTTCTTTTCGGATGTCCCAGAGGTATCTTAGATAACAGGGAAAACTGATTAGGCTAAAAGATTTCTAAACCTTAGCTACAGATATATGAACTACAACTAGTCTAAAATTGTATATAGGAGTTTTTAGTGAGTTTGCCAGGGTGTACTAGGAATTTTTATTTATTTTCCATAATAAGACCTGTGTAACTTATTAAAGGTCATTAGCTTTCTGTCGTCACTTCCTTCTGACTTTTCTGTTCCATTGAACAACCAGTCAAGTTGACAAATCAAACTAATGGAAGGATCATGCATAAGTAGAGTCACAAAGAAATAAATAAAGGAGGCTAGGCTTGTAGAGTGACAAAGCGAGAAGGCACATAAACTGAAAATACATCAGAAACAGCTCTACGCTTTGTTGCTTCAACTTGATATAATAGAGGTCTTACTTTTGCCAAATAAAAAAAAGGAAATTGCGTATTGTCAGATAAATTATCTTGGCGATCATGTGCTTGCTAAATGTAATCGTTCTCTAAATAAGACTGTTTTAGGACAGGGATGCACTTTACTGTGCAAGTTAGAAGCTGGATGTCACTGTCCTTAAACCCAACCTGATTGAAGCTCAATATGTGTTACACTTTAGAGAAATCATTCAAGCTCTATTTTTTAATGTCATTGCTATGGTTTTGCTGTATGTTAAACCTGAAAAAGCAATGCTACCCTGGAATTTTCTAGGCACTAACAGGATAAAGGGTGAGAAAAACTGTTCAAATCAGTTAAGCTTAACTGTATGCAATTCTTCCTTCCAAGTACAACATGCATATAGATCAGCTGAAGCCCCTTGTGTGTATGCTAGCAATGTTTGCTGTTTTCACGTGGACAACATCCCATTGTATCCT
>JBAMHV010000001.1:24175529-24199662 GCA_037177535.1 Pseudomugil gertrudae
ATAGGCTGATTGGAGACTCTAAATTGCCCATAGGAGTGAGTGTGTGTGTGCATGGTTGTTTGTCTCTGTGTGTTGGCGACCTGTCCTGGGTGTACCCTGCCTCTCGCCCGTTGTGAACTGGGATTGGCTCCAGCCCCCCCGTGACCCCATTCAGGGAAAAGCGGTAGAAAATGGATGGATGGATGGATGTGCTTGATAATCACTTTCACGTAAACTATAGAGAAACCCAATTCATGGATCTGAACGCATCTTTCACCAGAGAGGTGTCGAAAATCTTCCCGAGTAACTGCTGAGCCATGGGCTATATCTTTTTCTTTTTCTCTTTTCTGTGCAGCAGCTCATGATACAAATAGCCCAGATAGTCTTGTCAATGAAGACATATCGTTGCTGACATATAAACAAAAATACATATGACAAACATCTACATGAAGTGACATACATGTTATAATGCACATGTAGAAATATGTAAAAGTCATGAGAGTTAACTGTCCCCTATGATGGAGGCACACTTTGTGAATGCAGCCTTCATTCAAATATATTTCATCCTGCAGTTTCCCCCGTCATCTCCATTATCCTTCCCTGTGTTGTGAATCTCATGCACTTCTTTTATTCTCACTTTGTTACCATAATTCACTATGGTCTGGCTTTTTGACATGCGTGCAAATTGGCAAATTACAGGATGCCGAGCTGTCACTAGTCAGATTCATGTGGTCACAAGGGGTTTCTGGGAGGTGGGGTGTTGGGGCATTTCTGGCAAAAGGGGGTAGGGTAGAGTGAAGAGGACATTAGCCCTGTCTTGATTGGCCTAACATTGTCAATGCTGTCCACTTGATTGACACTCACTGCTGCCATGATTTGAAAAGGTCCTCAGTTCTTTGCTGCTTTAGCAGGCCTTCTCCCCTCCCCTCCCTCTTTTGTGTCCGTTTTTCCCCTCATGATGTTTTTCTGTCTTTGCCCCCACCAACTCATTTGCATCAGAGGCCAGCAGGTTTCAAGCGGGGCCTCCCTCACTAACCTCCTCTATCCCATTCACCCACTCTTTATCAAACACTCTTTGTCTTATCCACCCAGGCCAGATCGAGGGCGCAGCAAGCCTCCTGCTTGGCTCTTCTGACTAGGATGGGGCTGGTGTTTCAGGGCGGGCTGCTGAGATGAACAGCATGAAAGTGTTATTATAACTGGGCATGGACAGGCTAAAGCAGCATCCACATATCTGTCTCTGGTTTATCCAGTTGATCCCCCTGGAAAGGATGTCTCACTTCAATGGAACAGGAAGCTGCTGTGGAGTATGGGATTTCTGGATAAATAGCCAGACTGGGACAGTGTGTCCTGTCACTCTCACATGGGCTGCATTGTGTGGTTTTAAGAAAGACGTAGAAAGAAGAAAGGTGAACACTCTATGTACATTCTTTGAACTGAAATTAAGGTGAGAATAAAACATAGATTGCAGTCAGATTTTTCACACAAGGGCTTTATCCAAAAATAACCCCTAGTGAAATATTTCAGTGGCCCAAAAAACAAGTAGAGACCCGCTTTCCCTGCAGATAAATGCTCCCTTCTTGCCTTTAAGTGGTTAGAACATGATCTTAGTCTGATTAATTACAGCCCTTGCTGCTTCCTCCCTCTCTAGGCATTTCTGGCTTTTTGGCTAATGTTTATACTGAGAGTATAGTCATGGTTTTAGGGGGCAGGCTGGTGGTAGCAGTGCTGAATCCTCACATGAGGGGAGCAGTTTTAATTAACGTGGATACAACACCTCTCTCCCTGCTCATCTTTCACCTGGGAGACATGGGGGAACTCTGACACCAGCCCGGCATGCTGCTGATTAAAGCGGGGCCTCATTTACCATTGCCTGCTGTCAACAAAACACCACTAATGGCATTATGCCCAGTCCTGCAGGGTTGCAGGACCAGGGAATATCCCCACCCAGGTTCAGATGGGAGAAAACAAACTTTGCCTAATCTCTGATACAGGAGATTAATCTCTGTGATCTTATCTAGGACAGGTCTCCCCAAGTTACTTAGTCTTAAACCACTGAGATGGATGGGATTTACGAAGGTAAAAGCATCCTTAGTTCTTTTTCTTGTTTGTTTGAGAAGATGAGGTATGCTCAAGAGTTAACTGTGTTTAAAAATGACTTAGTCTTCTTAGTAATTTGGCCATGGCATCTTTCAGAAGTCAGTCACTGACCCTATGTTGGCGGGGAGAAAAGTATTTGCTCTTCTTTCATCACCCGATGGATGTTGGCAGGGATGTTCCTTGTATTCTGACGGTGACCTCATACATGTCCAGTTCTCTTCGTCTATCACTTCCTCTATTTATAGATGAGAGTCATTGTTCAAATTGTTCGGCTTGTCCCTTTGATGTCCTGACAGTACAAAGCTGCAGTGTCCTTATGCTCTTAAAGAACACTCCAGCAAAAGAATCCTGAACATGATTCTTGTGTCAGCCAGTTCATTAACACATCCACACTCCACTGTATGATAATTTAATAGATCTAATGCATGTGATATGTTTATTTACAATAAAAATCTGAAATTATAGTTATATATAAAAAATAATCAAAGAGTGCCACTTTTCTACATGAATGTTATGAACCTTTGCTATAATCCAATTGCTATAGCTAACATTTTGTTTTATTGTACTATTTTTTTCTCTTTCCTTTTACTACTCTGCAGCCAGCTGTACAGGTGACACCCCTGTGCTATTGCCACTATTGTACATTTTGATAGGTTGCATATTTTAACATGAGCAGGGTGGTGGTAGGAGATTTATTACTCAAAGCTGGGTCACTCCTCCTTGGTGTTCATTGTAGTTTTACAGTCTTCTTATTAGTTACCCAAGAAAGGAAAATTTTAACAACAGCTTTTTATTGATTTATGTCAGTAGCCATTAGGCCCTTCTCTTCGACTTTAATAGGAGCATACATTAGGCTTGAGGCATATTAAAAGATTGGGGGTTATTAGTGTGATGATTAATTAGAAAAGTTTGTTCTTTGTAAAGTGACGACTCTTCTTTAAGCAAACTTGTAAACTTTATAGCAGGGTACAGTTGACCTCAAACTGGAAATTTGTGTTGAAAGCTGCCTAGCTCACTATTACAACTTCTGACTGTTGTTAATTTTATATTTGTCTAATAAAAGGTACTTGGGGTTAAATATATGTGCTGTATGCTGCCCCATCAACTCAATTACTCCCGTCACTTTCATATGGTGAATGAGTTTTTCCTCCTTATTTGTTTTCATACATCATTGTCTGTCATCATCAGTCTATGCATGTATGTATGAGTACTTAAGTGGAGCAGAAGCAGTTTTTTATTTTAGTGGCAGCTTATGAAGGACAGCCTCTCTGTACTTCAATAGCTGGGTTATTTTTTTTTCATACAACAGTGTGATATTTCCAGCGATAAATTTTCAAAGAAGTTAAAAAATGGTCTCTTCTCTGAGTATTAGTCATCAATGCCATGCAATGACATAGTTTTAATAGCCGATTGTTCAGCCAGAAGTTTTGTAGAGAATAGGCTGAAACAACCAGCTTGTGACTCCCACTAAGTCACACGTTCTGCTGTTGCCTCAACTGGTGAAAACCAGTATTATAGACAATTCCCCCCACCCCATAAAGTTAGACAGTGCTTCTGTCAGTTGGCCCTTTCTCAGGTGTTTATACTGAGGTCAGCATAATGTGAGTAGGCAGAAGAGGAAGTCCACAATGAAGCTTCTTGATTACTGCCCCGAGGAGGCTAAACTGTGGAACCACTTAAAAGATAATGCCCGAATGATGTTTTTTAAACTCTGGCTGCCTTTTTTGCAAGCTAAAACAATATCAATGATGTAAAGGAAATGGGACATGAATGGCACTGTTTACAGTTGTTGGATGTTCACACATAAGCAGCAAGTTCCAGTATAAACATCCACTTCGTGCATGTAAATCTAAAGGCTATTAATAAGCCCTTTTATCTTCTCTTCTGGAGAGTGGCCCTGGAGGCCTTGGGGTAATCTGGCCCTCACTGACGAGCTCTATGTGTGTTTCTCTTCTTTCTGTTTCCCTTTAGCAAAGCCCGTGCCTTTAGGCAAAGTAAGTCATTACTAAGCTTTAAACACTCCCATTTCACATTGCTTGCTTAAAGAAAGTTTGTTTTCACTTGTGTATTTACACAGACAAGTCCACAGACAGATGTGTCTAACTGCAGCCGAGACATATCTGCCGGTGTCTGCGCTTAAGTGGAAGGTTTTAACTGAAAGCTTCCTTGGCTCTCAGTTTGCTCTCCTCCAGTCTGTCCCTTCTGTCTCGTGTTCTGGAGGACAGTGACAGCACTTATATGGTTGCATCTCCCTTACATATTTTCCTTCTGCAGACTGAGGAGTTCTGACAGAGCGAACGCCTTTGACTCCCATTCCCTCTCTCATGCAGACCCCCTTTCAACTGTTGTTTTTCTTATTCCTGTCGACAGAAAGTTGTTTTTGCTGCCTCCCTTCCCTATGTGTCCGTGACAGGCATATTTCCTGCATTGTGTGTATGTGTATGTGGTTGTCTTTGTTTTCATGTATGTGTGTATGTATGAGTGAGTACTTCAGTGGAGTAGAAGCAGCTTTTATGTTAGTGCCAAGTGTGGAGAATGGTTAAGCTCGTGAAGGACAGTCTCTCTTGCTGCACTGGGCTTCCCATTCTGTTCCGAAGAGCCAAATGCCTTTATCTGATGTTGAATCTTTGTTATTTGTCCATGAAACTACTACTGAGAAAATCTTATACCTGTGGGACTGGCCGAGTGATCTCTTCCATACCAGCATGTGGACATGAACATAAATGGAGCAGTTTGCTTTTTTTGCCATCTTATATTATCATTAACTTGCCGCCAGCTTCTTCTTTCAGCTGTCTTTGAAATGTCCAATAAAGTTGCACACAAAGTCTTATCATGATGGCCATACGGGCAATATCCTGCTTGGCCTAAGGCTAGCTGGCACCATCCCAAAAGATCAAATGTTTTTGTCACTGTGTCACACCTAAAGCATTTCCATATTTCAGTTCTACATCCTAGAGAATCGAGTAGTTTTGTGTTGTGTGTTTGTGGAGGATGCTACCATCTTGAGTTCTGTGTTTTAGCCACTGTCTTGTGATTTGGGGTTGGTCCCAGGTCTCGAAACAGATGGTGGCACAGATTAGCATGTGCAGTGCTCTAGTGGCGCCAATTTACCTGTCATAAGGTGTTTGGTAAAGTGTAGTCTCTTAAGTCATGTTTTCTCACTAGGTCCTTGTTGATGAACCTCTGATTTCCCACAATTAGTAAAATAACACACATCTTCAGCAATTGACAGTTGACTTGATAGTCTTTGTTTCTGTTGTCCTAAGTACTTCAATAAATGTTTTTTTCCTCTGTGTGTGTGTGTTTGTCTCACTATGTTCTACATGAAAATATCACAATCACTTTCAGAATAAAAACAAAAACAAATAAATTCAGATCAACATGACTTCAAAAAATACTTTGGAGAATTCATGTGCAACTTTTTTGTAACAGATAAGAAAAGCAAACAACTGCAAACTGGTTGCATTGCTTTGATAATCATTTCCAAAAAGAAGAAAAAAACACAAATTGTTCATACAACACTTGGAAACAATTATTCTGTCTTCCACTACAGGGTAAAATAATATGTGGGAGCTTTCTGTCATCTAAATGCAAAATGGCAAACCTTTCATCATACAGCATCTTGCAATTGAAAGTCAGTATGGACATTTCAGTCAGAAGTTATTGTATCCAAACTAAAATGTTTGCTGTCTCCTTTGTGTCTACATTGAAACTCCACATATTTCACATTTGAGATGGAATACTGCCTAGCTGCCAATGATGGACAACCCAGGAACATGGTTTGACATCTATCCATACCTTTGATGTCCAAAAGATGTGCAGAGTTATTTGCAAAATCAAAGTACCGGTAAATTTTCATTCAACAGCTGCAGAGAATTTTAGCTGAACGGAAACAGTTGTGTATCACTGAAACTTGATAATAACAGCTTTTACATGAAAAAGTGCTGTTTTTAACTTTAACTTAATTAATGAAGCACCAATTGTATTCATGTCCTTTAAGTAAACATCTCAGATGTTATGCTGCCAAAGGGAGGAGCTGCCAATGATGTCAAATTAGTTCCTGTGGAACCCCAAACCCCAAAAATCCTGTATTAGATTAGGAGATAAAACAGTTATACGAACTGAGGGCCATGGCCCCTAGTTCCTATCTGTCTGAATGCGCGAGAAGTCGGCTCTAGTCCTGAAAAGGTTATAAGAACTTCAATAAGTCCCTACAGTTGGAAAGCAGCTATAGTCAGGTTTTGATGCAATCTGTTGTTTTTTTTAACTAGGCTAATTATTATTATGAGTTGGACAGATTAAATGTGTCTGTGAAGTGCTCTGGGATTACATTGTTGTAATTTCCGCAATACAAATAAAGCTGAATGAAATTGAATTGTAGTAATACCACTTGGACCGTTTAGAGCAGTGTTGCATGCAATGGGCCACCATTGAAAGAAACAGAGATGCAGGAGTTACCACCATGTATTTAAAGTCCACACAATTCCACTGTGCTTTTGTTTGTGTCTCTTTCAATAATGTGCATGATCACAGTCTCTTCTACCATGGCCATGTTTGGTACTGTCTACAACTGATGTCAGAAGTGAACGCTACTCTATACACTGCCCTCTAGTGGATGTAAAGCCTTTGACCAATGGCGAATTAAAGAACATGTGGCTGTATGTCATGCGTGACTTTTAGAATGAACATACCAATTTAGTTTTATCCAGGAAGAATAAATTAACCTGGCTTGGATCTGTCTTCCAAGGTAGAGCAAATGTTAAAGGATTACCTTCTTTTTTCTCTTGCAGTTGTGAGTCGTTCCATCTCGGATATAGGTGGCAAGGCTATCTTTGGGCGTTTTTTGACCAAACTGGTTCTCGTGCTGGTTCAGTGCTTGAGCTAGAACCAGAGCTTAGCTGGTTCAACTCCAGTGCTGCACTGGTCGGTTCTGCATCATTACGTAATCTAAATCATGTTTACGTGCATAATATTAAACGTCACATCTTCCTCCCATCATAAGTAACGCTAACAGCAGCACTTACCAGACTTCATGGTGTTGAAGTTATGAGTTTTCACCATGGCATCATCCTTCATGGACAGGAGGAATAACTCAACAATGGCAGAGTTTAGTTGTATTTAGTCATCACCAAGATCAGAAATAGGATGGGAAAAATGCGGATTGTTTGTGGGTTGCTTATTGCCGCTGCGTCTCAACTTCCCCTTCCGATCTTTGAAAGCATTCGTAGCTGCGGCCATTTCCCGCTGCGGCCGTCTCTCTCTGCGACCATCTCCCACTGCGACGCTACCGCTGTGGACCTCCCACTGCAGCTGCTTGAACACAGACTTTGTCCGATTTACTCTGTTTAATTTGCTTTGAATCTCCGCAGGCAACCATAAAGCCAGGAAACACTGAGCCTCCCCCTTAGACATGTTCTGCTTGTTCTTTGAGTCCATTTACTTGCTTTTATTAAGATGTGGATCCATGTTTCAATGCTACTATTTTGGCCAGGTAACTCCGCACCCCAGCTGCGGACGCAAGCTGCGTGAACAGTTTCTCAACTCTGGCCCAGCACAGAGCTGGTGCCTGGAATGAACCAGTTTTGAAAACCAGGAGCTCAGGCGGTCGAAAACCAAACAACAGGTGCCTCATCTGGCTTTGGCTCCGAACCAGCACGGGAACCAGCTTGGTTGAAAAGTTACTTCAACCATCATATATAAGAAAAGTCTGATAAACGTTTGAACAATAAACACTTTAAAAAAAATAGCAACAAGCTTTGAAATTTTGGAGTTAGTTAATTTGCAACCCAATTATTAAAAACAGAAGAAATACTTAATGAAAATGAATGAATAAAAAATACTTTATTAACCCCAGAGGGAAATTCAAATTGTAGTAGTTTTGTTAATACAAAAAGTAGTTTATGAAGGGTCTTCACTGTTCTTGTTGGAATGATGCCGTCCACACAGGAGTCCATATATTCCGTCACACACTCAGTCAAGCTGTTGATGTCAGCTCCATGAAGACCACAGAGGACACTCCAGTCTGCTGTCTGGAAGCACCATCTCAGAGCATCCTCAGCATCGTTAGACCAGGTTTTAACAGTCTCTTCAATGACAGGCTGTTGCTGAACAATGGGCCCTCTCTGGTGGAGCAGCTGACAAAAGCTAGCAGTTCAATGTTTCCCATGCAGATCCTTTCCCCAACAGCGACACGTTATTATTTGTATTATATTATTATTTTTATTATACATAATATAATATACATTAATTATGCCAAGTGGAATGTGATTTGTACTGTTAAGCAAGCGAAACAAAAACTAAATTTTAGAAATGCCCTTGGTGTGAAAAGAAGCTGTGTGGCAGACAAACTAAAACATTTTGCAGACAGAATAATGTGCAATTATTTTCACTATTACCTGCAGGATGGGCGCAGAGGTCACTAAATATCTGTTTTGAGGCTTGTGTTCACATGGTGGCCTTCTCTGACAGAACAGTGTTGACTGAGCCCTCAGAAGTGTTACCTGTGTTGATGGATGGCACAGAGACAACAGTTTGATGATCAATCACAGTTTGTGTAAGTAATACTATTAGAAGGAGCCCAGTTCATGCCTCTTTTAGGTTAAACAAAGGGTTTAGGAAGATGATCCACCCTGCAGGGCTCCCAAACAGATGTTACCTGCAGGACTATGCCAGTCTCACTAAAAATAACAATATAGTGACATTCAGAATGGTTTGTATTTAAGCTATCAAAGAAAAATTCTTAACAAGTCACCCACTTGTCAGTCAGCTGTGTGGCTGAATCAGTCAATCAAACTTTTATTTATAACCAGGTGATTTAATTTAGAATTTGTACTTTTTTACAGTGACAACTTTAGTAATAGCAAAAAGGCAACAGACTAATAATAGAAAACAGAAAAATGGCAATGGTGTTTAGATAGATGGCAAAGGTGAGAAATAAAGTGACAAATAAGCAACAAGCAACCAAGAAATAGTAGGTAATAATAAGTTAGTGTCTAATGACAGGTGTGATGGTCTGGAAACAGCAATTGTTGGAATCTTTAGAAGAAGAGATAGAGATAAAATATTTTAATTTTAGGGTCCTCTGTAGCAGAAAAAGCTAACAAAGATGCAAACTTTGGTTGTGGGAGACTCACTGTGGATAAGCGGATATTACCGTAAAAAGTTATGATGTTATGATGGAATTTTCTCTATTTTAGGTTTGGAGATGAATAGTGACCAATGATACTGCAATATTGGCGTGAAAGCCAGTTCAACAGAGAATACAGAAGGCAGTTGTGGGCAGTAAAAGAATCTCCAGTTACGAAACAGATATCGGGGTGCTAAAAAATGTCTGGTTCATGAAGAAGTATGGTATGGTTAAGGTATCTATATAGTACAGAAAACATTGCTATAGTTATTAATGGGAAATAGTCTTTTCATTAGAATCTGCCATCTCTCTACCACTCAACTCCACAGATTGTGGCTTATTACATATGATGCAGTGACACTGTGTTACTCTGTGGAATTGTATTTGTGCCCAGTATCACAAAACAAGGAGCAAAAGTTTTGTTGGAAGACAAAATCTTCTTTTCATTACTTCAGTCATAGAAATACACATGATCAGATCAAATTATGTTGTGTAACTGCATTGGTGGGACATGATGTTGCTTCTTTTCATTTTAATTGTTGCAGCTTCATCGTGAAATTATTAGTAATTCCTCCATTAACATTCATTAATTGTCTGATCAGCTCCCTTAATTAACTTTTTTTGTGTTAATTTCTACCTAATACAGTATGTTGTGTAGACAGAAATGAACAGATAGTTTTTTATTTATTAATTTAATCATGTCTAAGTGTTCCTGGTTATTGGGAAAACAGGTGTCAGTCCATATGATTTGACTGAGTACAGTTAAGGCGATCCTGACTCTGACCACAAGATGACTTCAGAATCACTTCCATGGAACACTGTCTATGGAAGACTGTATGGCCAATGTCGTTTATCCATCAATATTTGAGTAGCAAAGCCTCTGCCTTGCTCATACACTTTCTCACAGACCATGCAAAAGGTAACAACTGTGATCTTGCTTACTGTATTTAATGTTTTTAATACCTTATAATACCTTTTTCGAACAAGAATGTAAAATCTAACTTGCTGTATTGGAATCAGGTTTGTTTTTAATGCTTACAGAGTAGTCAGTGTTCTACTTGCAGGTTTCCTTCTTTCTTCAAAAGGTCTTTCTGTCCATGTGTACAGACTTGTTCCTAAGCCATTTTTTTATCGCCATCCTTTTAGTCTTTGTTGCAATATCTTGATTAAATGCAGTAGTATAATGTTCATTTGAAGTGCTTTTTGTTTGAAACAGCAACAGAAATGCTGCCAACAAGCTCTTTCTGGGTCTGACTGCGGACTGGTCACTGGACTAGGTCACTTATGAGCTGTAATGTTGTCTTAATGTTGTCTAAAAATGCCATAAGCCATGCTTTAAAGGAGACACAGAACATGTAAAACCTTTTTTGTTTGTAGTATGAAAGATACAATAATCTATTGCAAAAAACAGTCAGCCAGTCAATCATTTTATTAACTGCTTGATCCAATTAAGTGTTGCAGGGAAGCTGGAACCTATCCCAACAATCATATGGGTAAGAAGCAGAGTACACCCTGGACAGGTCGGCACTCCATTGCAGAACCAACAACCATTCACGCTCACATTCATTCCTTGGGAGGATGTAGAATGACCAATTAACCTAACATACACGTCGTTGTACGGTGGAAAAGAGCCGGAGTACCGGAGATAACCGATGCATATGTGGGGAGAACATACAATTTCCACACAGGAAGGCCACTAGTCAGATCTCCCCCAAGCCGAGGCTCAAACCAGCAACCTTTTTGCTATGTGGTCACAGGGCTAACCAACTACAGTACTGTGCAGCCCCCCACCCCCCAAATATAGCAAATCCAAAAGTATGCTACTTAATTCTGTTTTGTTTTTCCTCATCATAATAAACAATAGTTCAAATTAGGCTATTACTGATGTATGATTCATGCATGAGTGTACTTCATAGCTAATTCACTTTAATGTTCTTAACAGCAAAAGTACTACTTTTGCCAAGTGACATGGTTTTATTTCTGTCTTTGGAAAAGTGGAAATAAAATTTATAACTGATATATGAACCTTTGCATTAAACAGATATTACTCCCGCTCTTTGTAGTAGTTGTAATGACGACTAAAGTATAAGTATAAACTATTGTAAATGTTGCATCTGTTGTTTCAATATAATATGTAAAACGAGAGCTGTATTCAAATGCAGTAGCCAAGTTTACTGTCTGCCTCAGGGTGTTTTAGTTTGAATGATCACTGTTGGATGCAAACATTACCCCTGAAATATATTACTTTCTTAGCACTTCATCTGAGATCCTTTCAGCCACCTTACACAAGTGTTGAAAACAACTCGAGAGTGACTTTGAGTGACAGGAGTGGCTTAGGACCAGGGCTAGCTCGACAGCCCATATCCTTTTCACAAGCTGGAAGTAGAGGCTGGCTGAAAATGCCATAGCCCAAGAAAAGCCAACAACTGGCTATCACCCTGACCGTTTGTCTTCATCAATCAACCTGCGTTTGTTGACCAAGCAACATGATGTCACTATTAATTTCATGCATTCCCTTAATGGGGTCCAGAGGGGCATCCTTGCTTCACAGTAGGCATTTCCTGCCCTGTTGCATTGTGGGATATGTCCGCTTCCTTTTGGGAGATCAGTTTTTCTAAGTTTTACTTATTCTCTTGCTTTTTTCTTTCTCTTTTAATCTCCCTTTCATTCCTGTCTGCTGTTTCCCCCTCTTGGTGTTATTTGCTTTGCTTTGTCATAGCACTTCTCGTTGGAAGCAGCTCCACTGTGTTTGTATCCTTGTTATGTGAGTACTTGTGATGATTTTCACTTATTTGCCAAGGTATACACTGAACTGGATGTAGCAAACCTTTTGATCAACCCTCAGATTTTATGAACAGATACTGGTGCTGTGTGCTCAGATCAGCGCATTAGCGTTTCATTTGAAAGAATGGTGTCACTGTGTTGACAAGCTCATGATAAGTTGGTGGCTTCTAAGGGAAAATGTTTAAAGGAGATAAATGCCTCAGGACTCCATCTGCCTGTCTTATTGTCCTGATTGTAGTTTATTTTCGGTGATTATGAAAACCTGTTTTAAACAGACTTTGGGGATGTTGATTTATTAGCTTTAGATAAAGTGTGCCCCTCGTGAAACGATTCTGCATGAGGTGCTTAATGTTATCTCTTCTGACTTCTGTGCATCTGTATTTACTGTCTACATGACTGGCTTTTTTATCATACCTTTGATTATCACAGAAGAGGAGGGAGTTGCGAATGATATTCCTTGCTCTCAGTCTCACTTACTCCCTCCTCTTTCTTACTCCCCCTCTTACTGCACCTCTCCTCTGGCTTTAAGAGACTTAGCAGCAGCTTAGCACCCAGGTCAAACTGGCCTTTGCCCTTCATCTGTCAGCCTTTTGATGTGGTGCCAGCCTGGGCTGCTTGCTACGCTCTGCCTTTAACAGCACGTCCAGAGGTCAGAGGGGGGCTCTACTTCAGGACCCCACCCCACGTTAACACCCCTCACCTTCCTTGCAGATGTATCTGTCTCTGATACCCCCTCTTCCCCACCTCCCCCTCCTTGCCTCTTCCCTGCCCTAGTGCCCATTATTATTTTATAGTTTGGTTCTGCATTCCTTTCTCCCAGGCTGTGGTGAAAGGCAGACCTTTGGCTTTATTGCTTACACATGTCCATGGCTTTCTCCCTCAGCAGGGAGAGACAAAACAGCAAGAGGGAGATGGCCAATAGGGGCCAGCCATTTCAACTCTCCACCTTGAACTAATCGTTGGAGGCCCAGGGTACAACTCTACCTCAGCCCAGTGCCAGTGGGGTTTCAATTTGTAGAGACATAAACAGATACTAAAGCCAAGGTAACAACACAGTGATTTATCAAGCTAGTTCACATCAAATTATCACAGCGACCCCTGCTGTCAGATCCCATAACAGCCCTGAACCAAGCCCCTGATTCAGAGGTGCCTGTGTGGTCACACTTCATTTAGGAGGACACAAACACATGTCCCGCTTTCTGGTTTCTTTCTGGGCATGACCACCAGCTTTACACCAGCCAACCATCATCCCGGACAAAACATCTTCAAGACTTCATGTGGTACATCTGTTCTTGCATGTTTGTGTTTTTAAAAAGGTATACACAATGAAGTGCATATGTTTATGCTGTCAAATCTGAGTACAGTCATTACATTTGAAAGGAAAGAATCATCTGCACAGGTGTCGTTGCAGATCATTACAATAAATATAAATCTTAAAAGTATATACTAACAATCAACACATATTATGTCAAACATATGTTGTCTTTATTTCTTTCCATTTCATCTTCTGAAACAGACAACAATAACTTGTTTTTAGTGGAAAACACCAAAGTGAAGTTGAATTGTGTGTGACTGTGAAAGCAAGGTATGTAACAGAATCTAACTTGAAATAAACAGATTATTTTTCTGTAGCAAAGCTGTGTTTCACTTTAATATGGTGCCTGACAGAGTGTTGCCTTTGATCTCTGCCAGTGGAGTGCAGCACATGGAGAATATATCTTTCAGAGATAAAAGTAAAAATGTACGCAAGTTGATGATGTCATTCAGTTGTGGCCGCAAGCCTGGGAGAAAAACTAACTTTCACAGGCAAAGCTAACCCAGGGATCACTGAGGGTGCTCTCGGAGCCTTTGGGGAAATCAATTACACATTTTCCAAGCTGTGATTCCTGCTGTAGGAACTTAATCGTGGAGGCCTTCTGTAAAAGATCATCCCGATGAGTTTGGACGCTGTTTTTTGCTTCTTGATGTGTGCATTCCCCTCACTCTGTCCCCCACCTTAGCTCCCACCTTTGCAGATCGCTACATTTGTGTGCAACTTACAATTCAGCGGAGAGTCATTCATCATCATTTGCTGGCGTATCTGTCTTGAGTGCCTTAGCTTTGATCATGTTGTATTTTACACTTTACATCTGTTCTACATTTAACCTTCTCCAGTAATGTTGCTCAGAAACTATTATCCTGGCACAACTGGAGTTTACAGATGGCTTTTGTAGTCATTGTAAATCTAGGATATTCGTCATAGCGCAGTAAATAAATGATCCACTAGTTGAAACATTGTGATAAGCACATCTCTTCTTGCTATTTCCTGCCGTTATGGAACGGGACTCAGAGAAATCCTGTGCTTCCTCTTACGTGATCTCCTCTTCTTTCAAAGGCTTATCTACTTCTAAATCATCCTTTTTGACTTGGAAGGATAGAGTTTTGTATTTTCTCTAACTCCTTCCAGTGGTATCATTTCCAGGCATTGCTCTCTACTTATGCATGCTGGCACTCCACCTATGCCCTCAGCCTCACATCCTCCCTTGCTTGCTTGCTTTCTCTTTTTGTCTGTCCTCAGGAACCCAGGATCACAAGGCCCTGACCCCCTCCTCCTCCTCCAGCACACTAATCATCCCTAATCAGAAGTGAAATGCATTTTTCTAAGGAAGTAGCTGGAAAATTTCACAATCTGCATTTCTCCGACCAAGCTGATTAGGGAAACATTATCCTGCTTTCACAGTCACTTTCAATCTGCCTTTAATCTGTCACTTCAATCGCCTAATTATTTAGTCAATGACCTGGGGACGCAATCTTACAAAAGAATGAAATGCATGCCATATCATTTTCCCTTTCATTTATGCATGATATCACTGGTTACATGTTATGTTCCCTTGAGCTAGATATGCAAGCCTTGTTTATGTACACATAAATGTGTTTCTGCTCTCTGTGAGTGTGAGAATGTGTGTGTTACAGTAAGTGTGTGCACAATTTAGCTACTTATTGTTCTTGCAATGCATCCTCGTGCATGTGAATGTGCTTTTCTGAGTATGTCAACAGTGGCTTGTTTAGAAGCTGCTGAGCTATGAATGCTGGCTATGGGTAATGCAGTTTAGCTGCCCTGAGTTAGAGAAGCCTTTGGGAATGAGACTCTGTGGGGGACTTGTTATTGGAAAGGTCATGATTACAGTAGGGGGTCAAAATAACTTGCTGACACTCTTTATACACAAGTGACTGCTATTGGGCCTCAGGGTGTCAAGAACTATATTGAGTATTGACTATATGTCACAGCAATAAAAAGGAAACCTGTTCTCCATTGGTGAATGCTGTACCTTGAAAGTGTGAACTCAGGACAAAAAGGCAAAAATATCTTCAATGTCAATAAGACTGTCATGTTGACATGCTAATTTAGCTGCAGAAGGAGAAAGACAGGCCTTGTAGAGATGCAGTTTTCAACAAAAAAGATGATTTAATAACTTCTCTACCAATAAATTATAACTGACTAAAAATGGTGGATGTAGTAATTAATTCTCACCTAATTAGAAAGAGGAAAAAAATCTTTATTTTACATTTAGCATTTCATGATGATAGTTGGAAAGTATTACATTTGAAAAAAATGGCAGCATATACTTTAGACACAGAAACAAACAAACAAAAAAGCCCTTTAAACTTTCTAAAACACGTGGCTTGCTCATATTTCCAGTGTGACACAAGACCCAACTGACCTGATAAAGATCCAGACCTATCCAGGGCAGCTGTCTCTCTTTTATCTCTGCCTTCACTACATGGCATCCCTCTTTCCCCTATTTGTAGGTACCTCATTCTTATCAACTGCAGATTCTGGAAAGACCAGCATGCTTATTTGTTCCTGACACCCAATACATTAATAAACCAGCTTGGAAATGTGCTTTTTAAAGTGTAAAAAAACATTCCAAAGTTTGGCTGCAGGGCAGGTCCTGAGTCTCACAAGGCCTTTGCTAAAGCCAGTGCTTAACACTTCCATCCAGTGTTGCAAAAGACACCTTCAAAGGTCATGAACTTTGGCAGTCAGAGATCACTTTGACCATGGTAATAGTTGTAAAAAAGCAATTAGGGGATGCACACTGAAGAGCAAGATATTTTGTTGGTTGGATTTCATTTTTAGGTTGTTTTTTTTATGAATTTTGGTAAATGTCAAACCTAATACCATTTGTATGATGACCCCAAGGTCAGTCATTACATGATGATGTCCTCAGAAATCGTTGCATTTTCTGAATTTCTATCTGAATCTACAGAGTTGTGTTTTCATTTCATAATTTATTTAGTTTCTGATCAAAATATGTAGTTTCTGCTCAAGCACAGTAATTGTTACACACAATACTACTGTGGATGAACCTAGTTTTGGTTGTTTTTCTTTGTTTAATAGTGTAATGTGACAGTTATTGTCATTCCCAGCTGCTAAATACAAGAGTAGGTTGACAAATCTGCTCTTACACTTCAACATCAAGGTTCAAAGTGCACAGCAATAAGCTTTATTATTGTATCAGAACAAATATTGACTTGTTCACATATCTGACTGGCAGAGACACT
The DNA here is from genome assembly GCA_037177535.1 of Pseudomugil gertrudae. Taxonomy (NCBI): domain Eukaryota; kingdom Metazoa; phylum Chordata; class Actinopteri; order Atheriniformes; family Pseudomugilidae; genus Pseudomugil; species Pseudomugil gertrudae. The sequence goes on from JBAMHV010000001.1 coordinate 24,192,064, forward strand.
CAGTGATCAGGCTATAATAACAGATGGTACTGTAACAGAAAGAGCAAGGTGATGTTGGGGATGTGTGTGTGTGTGTGTGTGTATGTGTTGGGTAGGGGGGGGGCTGCTAGAAAGAGTTGTGTGAGCTATTTCAGGAATGCCTGAGAGGAAATGTATTGATTGGGACACTTAGACTTGATAAGGACGTCAGTTAAGAGGAGCAAAGCAATCATTAAGTACACCATTGGCCGCCTGTTGTTCAAAAAATATATTTGCTACCTCACTATGATTTTCACACACCTCTTCTTTTTTTCCATTGTATTTGGCTCTTTCTTGCCAGAGGTGAAAAGAAAATCTCATCTCCATCAAGCTAAATTGTGGTGGGCAGTATTATCAGTTCAAAAGACCTGGGGATTTGACAGCTCCCACTCCGCAGTGATTAATTACTTCTCAACAGTGGTGGGCTCTCCTCTCCCCTCTCCTCCACTGTGAGCTGCTCCACTGGAGGTGGTGGTGGCTGGAGGCAACACATGATAAGTGCTGCCCTTATTACTGGTTGCTCTGGGAGAAGGTCCAGGCAGCACTAGACTAACACAGGCCAATCACACTCCCTGCGCTGCATGGGGCAAAAAAAGCTAGCTTGATACATGCCCTTTGTTTACTGTTCCATGCCTGATAGAGAGGTACAGTGCCATCGACTCTGTGTGATGTGGAGTTAAAGAACTGCTTCTGCCCTTCACTCTCTTTCCGTCCTCTGTAGATTATCTCCCTCCAGGGTTATATGGAGTTTCATTCTGTTTTTCAATCACTACAAAAGTCTGGATAGGAACTACAGACTTTTGAGTGCTCTATTATCATCAGCCAAGAGGAGAGAGGAGACTCCTCATCACATGTCTAGTGTACAGAATTAATCACCTATGGACATAATACAGGAGAAACCATTTATTCTAACCTTTGTAATCACACAGGTGATATATCTTCAATCAATGGAGATACCTCAATATACAGAATTTCAGTACTTAGCACTTATTTGTATTACAAGCCTGTGGCAGCTTTTTTCCACTGTTATTTTGCATTCATTGGTTCTCAAGGTTCTGCACACAGCTGGTCCTTGAGGTTCATGTCTCCCTGTAGGCTCCGCTGTTTTGCTTCTGCATATGAGTGGCACTATCCCCGAGGCTGTGCCTGTTTGTGTGTGTGTGTGCTTGTGTTTTTGTGTATATTTTGACACACATCTCTATGTGTGTGCGTATGCATGCTTGAATGTGTGTGTGTCTAAATAAGTCTACATCGGAAAGATTTATTATTGGACCTGTCAGTGCTGTAAGTTTCCCTGAAGGCAACAAGGTGGAGATGAGAGATGGAAAGACACATGGTGGGGCAACATGCACACATGTCCATCACATCCTTGTCCCCAACGGTGGGCATGCAGGCTATGATAATATCTTCCAGATGGACACATCTGTTTGTTTTCTGGGTGCAAATTTGTTAGAAGCACTGAGAAAAAAATCAAAAGCATTGTGTCTGAAGTGATGGAGTTTCAATTGTTTATATTTGCTATAGCAAGCTCTGGGAATGCTATTATGTTGTAAGAAGACACCTCTGGAGATTGATCCATCAGATAACACATGCTAAAGTGTCAACATTACATTACAAGACTTTATCACGTACATACCCCTACATCATTTAGGGGTGCCAAAAGATTTAAGGGGGAGGGGTCCTTAGCAATATAAGCTTGTGCTTGTGTTTTTTTTCTTTTCTTTTTCACTGCTTGTAGCCAATCATGTCATTTGTTGGACCCTTATTCATCTCTGTTCCCTTTTCCACTGGAGCATAGAGGATGTGTGTTGTCATTACATATGCAGGCAAGGTGAACCTTTCCTAGACTGAAGACCTTTTCCTGGTACTAACAATTGGAACAACCCCTTGCTGCACTTCCCCATAATCTCTGGCATTTTGTTTGGATGCATCACAGCATGAAAATGAGAGAATATGGCAATGTTATGGCATTTTAAGTCAATATGTATTATAAAATCAATCTAGATGAAGATTTGCCCATCCCTCTAATTAGAGTGGGTGACTGGAGATTGATTTTTAATTGCAAAAGTAATTACATGGAGCAGATAGCCAGTGACATTTGATTATCTTGGTGATTGATTAAAAGGCCTGGCTGCTGAGGCAGACTGTCAGCCAGCTGAATCCAGACAAAAGAGAAAATTAAAAAAGTTGTCCCGTTTGTAATCACGAATTTCAAGGGTGAAATTACAAAGCTAAACATCCCCTCAGAGAAGCCCTGCATCCTTTCACTTTGTGCCTGTCTGCCCTCCTTTCTCACCCCTGCCGTCACAACAGGCACAACGTTAGACCTTTGTGACACGTTAAAAAGGGGGAAACAATGATGTGAAAATGAATTGAGGAATTGTTCTGTTACAGACAGCTTGGCGCTTCAATGACGGGTGCATATATCTGCTTAGCAGCCTTGTCACATCATCATAGGAAGGGAGGAAAGACAGAGAGGGAGGAAAAGAGACAGACAGTAGAGAAGGACAGAAAACGGTGAAGGAAAGCTCTTATCTCTCAGGCTGTTCCCTCATTCATCTTCATCTGTTGTCATCATCCAATAGGGACTTGCACTTGTTTCTTGTTGTCTGTTGACTAGTAAGGGAGTCAGACTAAATAGACAGCAGCTTAACATTTTTTTCTCTATGTGTGTTTGGGATTGCCAGAAGAAATCTGTTTTTATGTTGTCTTTTTCTTCTCTTCCACTGTCATTGTTACGGGATCCTCCTCTTAGAAAATGAATGATGACAAGGAAACCCGATAGGGAGGCCGCTGAAAAGTTTATAAGACTGCCAAAAAATAGCCAGCTTTCTATATATATATANNNAACCATATATATATGGTTTCCGATAAGACAACATCTTTATTGTTTGCATCTAGTTACACCCAATATTTTAGCAATTTTTAGTATTTTTTGTTGATAAGTTCCTTGCTATCACAGACATGCAGGCACAGACTTACAAAGACCAAAGCACATAAGGAGAGCAAACATCTTCTTCACAACCAGAAGATCCATTTATTTCTCACCATAGAACGTCCCTATAAATTACTTCTGCTTAAGGTATCATTTAACTTGGACTGTAAGCCATTCCTGTCATTTTAGTGGAAGGTTCACTCTTTGCGCTTCCCATGAAGGCAACATTTATGCCTTTAATTTACAGCTCCTTGCCTGGAGGATACTCCTTGGCTTTATGAAGTGGTATTAGGGGGCCTATTTAGTTGTCATGGCAGAGCACTGCTCAATGTGGCGCAGCCAGCAGAAGCCAGCCCCTGAAAAAGAGGCGACGAGGGAGCAAAGGCAGCGATTTCAAATGAGTATCGCTGTCCTTTTAACTCAAAGAGCTCTGTAGCCTGGTAGGAGCAGCTGAGCAGGGCCTTTGAAGGGAGGGAAAGAGAGAGAATAAAGGGAGGGGAAATGAAACAGGCCAGGACCAGCCCCATATATTATTTCCCCTCAGGACGTACAGAGTCTATATTGGCTGAAGCAGCACAGCCCCTAGGGTCACAGCTCTGTCTCTCGCTCAGAGAGACACAACACTAAGAGGGACTTCCCTCTGTCTGCCTCTGAAGCAGGCTGGCGAGGGCCTGAGAGTAAACCATCACACATGTGCCTCTCAGCAACAGGCTCAGGCTCTGTGGGCGAACACAAAGCACTTATGAAATTTCCATGAAGTTTACTGAATTTGCAGGATCAGTGGGGTGAGGCCATCAGGGAGCCCATACCACCGCCTGCAGCTTCTCTCTACCACTGAAACACAATGTTGGTGTGGGACACCCTCTTCCCACCCAATCTCCACCGCCCTTATATGTAATTGTTTCCGAGCTTTAAGGGGGGTATATTTGATGGAGTGAGTCTTATACTGTGCAAAACTCAATGGCACCATCATGGAACAAGTAAAGAATAAAAGAAAGGCAGATGTTTTGAATCATAAATTTTTATAAGATCTATTCAAACACTGTAACATACATCAGAATTACAACAAGGCTAATGGTCATGATATTATATAGTGGTGCCGAAGAATTTAACTGAGCATATATTTGACTTCATTCAGTAAGAGATGGATAGCAAGTTAAAGCCACCCCTGAAAATTTCAGTAGATAATCCTGTGTATGTCATGGGTAGTAAATACTCACAGCAGGCTGTTCATCAGGGCCAGGGCCTTTCCAGATGTGGAACGAGTCGCTGACATGCCAGAGAAAAAGAGCAGGGAGACTGTAATTAGACCAGTGTGAGAGAACAACAATTCTGTAAGTGGTTGCCTTAAGGTCAGAGAAATTTGCCAAGTACAGAAGTTCAACAGAAGAGGTTATCTATGTGAGTGTGTTTTATGAAACTATTATTTGATATTCTTAAGACTGTCTTTATTTCAGATAGTGCTTGACAAAACAGCTCCACTTGGATGTTAGATCTTTCTTATTGGATAAAAACTGGGGTATAATATTCTCCATTTGAGCAACCAAAATTGAACACACAGTGACTATAACTATATTCTATATTCTATAACAAGTTAGGCCATTTTACTCATTCCATGTCCTGCAGAATAATAATTTGTAACATTTTATGTTTTTATTTTATTTAGTTTTTTCTGGGATATCAATGATTTCTTTTGCAGTTCTTTCTATAGAATTCACATATTAAAATAAAGAAAAATCTGTTTCAAACAATACTTACCTCTTTGCTGTGATTTTAAAAAGAAATGCAAATAAATGGTAACAAACTTATTTGATTTAACTTAAAAACCTTAGGTAAACAATGTGTGAAAAAATGTTTTGTCTGCCTTGAGATAGATGACAACAAAGTGTCTTACTCATACAACTGAATAACTGGGTTTAGAAAATGAGGTTACATGAAGCAAAGATGCGGTCTACACTGCAGACGGTCAATTACGACAATGTGGGAGATGTATACAAATATTCTGCTCATGTGTGCATAAATCACTGTTTATTCCCTTGTTGTTGTGTCTTTTATATCCTAGTCTAAACCCTGACCAAATTCCTAGGTTTGTTGCCTTTTACAGTGCATTTTCTATGTGGCTCGATGTGCCACTTTGCCTCTACAATGATGAGATATACACAGAAAGCATTCTGTAATTGCAGGTCCAGACAAAAGAGTCCACAACATTTTCCAGGTGCAGTTCTTAGCTAAGATGTGTACATCAGAGATTAAACAGAACTGTTTTTATATAGCCAACTCTTTTTCATGTGCACAACTGTGGAATTCTTTCATGAAATAAAAAAAAAAGATGGGCATGTTTCCTTATGGGAGGGTGCCTGCAGCTCAGCTAGTTGAGTGGCACCCTGTGCTCAAAAACTGAAGCTCCTTTTTAAGGAGGATTTAAGACCCGTTTTTGTCCCTTTGCTGCATGTCACTGTATCCCTCTCTCCCCCTCCCTCTTTCTGGAACCTTTTATGTCACACTATTTCAAACAAAAGTCACATTTTACCATTTTTTTCTATTCTCATTATTAGATAATTACATTTTCTAAGATTACAGTTACCCTCTGAGCAACAACAAAGGACAAATGTTGAATCACTTGTGACCTTAAAGAGTGCATGGCTCTGTCCTGTTAGATCTAGATGGAGATGAGATGTACACAAGTGTCCCATTAACTCTACCTTTTCATAGTACCGCTGTCTTTGTGCAATGTTGGCCATACTCTAACCACCATACTCTTGATCACAGGGCCCGATAAAGTCTGGCCCATTGATGGGCCTGATGACATCTGCTCTGTCCGGCTGAACTTCCAGACGAATGCAACTCAAGAAGGATAGTGCTTGCCATTCTGTCTCTTATCAATCAATTACATTTTGCTTTGTCAGATTAATTGTGTAGAATTGTTTACTTCAGATAGGATCCAAGTGCATCTTATGGAGGGAGGAAGGATGCTTGTGTGATTGTTGTTAGATTGTTATTGTGTCTTTTCCTTGCCATTTTATAACCTTGTTTATTTACAGTAGTTCCACATTTCATAACATCACATAATACGATGTTGAAAAACATCATATTATGCGAATACAAAGGGAAAAATGTAGATATACTTTGAGTACAAAATTGTATCTCTATTTAAGGTAGTTCATCCAGGATGTCTGTCCTCATAAAAAGAAGAGGAAAGGAATGGTTGGATTATGTAATGTTTAGCTCACTGTGGCAAATAGCTGAAAATGATGTGTGAGAGGTGTGTCAAACAGGACTGCCAAGAGATGTTGGACCCAGGTCAGATTGCGTTCATCTTACTAATGAGATGTCACATGGAGAAGATAAAGCAACCAGAGTGACCAAGCAGTCATTGAAAACTAATCTCCTCCCTCCCCAGCTTGTATTGTACAAATAGCCCCAAATTCAAAGAAGAGTATGTATGGCCTGCCAACTGACTACCCCACTACAAGGGTCCATTTTTCAGAGGCATTTGGCTATAGAGAAATAGCAGGGTCCTGTTTGGACCAGCAGCTGTGCCATTTGCAGTCCAGAACAGCTAACAGGGGCTTGTAGTCCATATTGGTTTAGCAATTGCACCAAGTAATTCGAACTCCCGTGTAGTCCTCAGCCTAGATGAGTTGAGGGTAAATCCGACTTGTCTCCTCCTTCTGAACATCTAAATCTGTGGTGGAGCGAACTGAGATAGGCTCCTCCCTTCATCCACCCCTTTGGGTCAGGCTCACTTCTCTTAAGTTCTTTGCTGCATTGCCAGTGGGTCAGGTTGATCCTCCCCATCATTGAAACTCATTCGGGGCGCATTAAAGTGTAAACCAGATGAAAAAACAAAGGGCTTAGGCAAATCAGATGGCTCAAACAACAACAACAAACGCACACTCTGTAATCTGCTTAGGGAAATTAATGAGGGGGAGCCCCTTGGCCAAGGTGGATAATGATCCTGGACCACGGGGATGAGAGGCTGCAGTGGATCAGGCAGAAGGTGAGAACGGGAAGGGGGGATTAGAGACGGACTCCCACCAGAATCAAACAGGACTCTGCCAAAGGGATCCCTCCCCTCCTATGCCCAAACTTCAAAAACTCAAGCCTAAGCTGGAAGTAGGTGTCTGTAATCCCCTCTGTGGCTGTAGATCTATGTGGCCGACTCAGGCCGAGCTTTCATCCTGCAGCTTGTTCTGCATGCTCTCCCTCCATGTCCTGGGAACATAAACTTTTGCACTGTGGCCCCTGTGCAGATCGCAGGGATCTGCTGGCTCATTACCTCTTCATTAGTGCACTGCATCTTTGACTGCCAAGAGGATCAGAGCATGCATGAAGTATAGCTGCACCGAGCGCTCCCCAGATCGTGACACTGCAGCCAGATAAACAGATGCATACTGCTGGAAATGCAAGTTTTCTCTATTGGAATGTTTCATTCAGTTTATTAGTAAATGTTGGCCCAACACATATTTTCAACTTTCTTTTGGTTTGCTTCAGGAATACCAACATTAAAAAATGGCATGTGAATGGCATAGTACCTGTTCATTGCTCTTCCATGGTTGTCCAGTAATATATCTAATCTAATCTAATCTAATCTAATCTAATCTAATCTAATCTAATCTAATCTAATCTAATCTAATCTAATCTAA
>JBAMHV010000001.1:24208904-24233534 GCA_037177535.1 Pseudomugil gertrudae
GTTTGTTTTCTTTGTAGCTTTGTTTCATTTTGTTCCTGACATTAGTGATGATGTATGATGTTGGACAATTTGTAGGTGTGGAAATTTTTAGTGGAGGTAAAAGGTCTCTTGTTCTCACATTCCCACTGGGGGGTAAATGTACAAACCCTTAAATACTTACTTTAATACCCCAAATGAATAGGACATAAATAACCACTTCTCCTGTTGGAAGTCTTTCTTTACAATACCTGACATCATGTATTTGCCTGCATTTCCTGTCAACTGCCTGTGTATCTACAGGCTTAATCGTGAGTTTATTCATCGAGTGCACACTCAACACACTGTTAACTCTCACAGGGAGTTGCCAATTAAAGACAAAAGCTTAATTTATAAATCTAACTCTCCTAAGCACACATAATACCCAATTGAGAGCTATTATTTATTATTGCAGGATTTTTCATGTGCTTCCTGGGAGGAGTCCAAGTTTGGATGTTTTGTGTGCCAGTAAGAGAGGTGGCGAGAAGCCTTATACCCCAGATGCTCTCTGTTATACAGGAGGGTTTGTTTTTTTTATCCAAACCTGAGTAGTAAATATGCAGACCCATGTTGAAAGCTATAAAACACTATGTTGACATTTTTATTTCAAACTATTTTTCATATATTCCTCAATATAGTTTAACAGGGTAGAAAAGGTACATACAATCTTAAATTAGTCTTATTAACTGAGTTTAGAATATTCTAAGTGCCCTATGTCTGCTACCAATATATTCACTCGGTTAATGCAGAGGATCACAGAAAGTGAAGTGGCAGAACTTTATGTATGCATTTCACTATGAAATAGTAAAAGCAAAACATCTCTCATCCAACTTATTACTCACACCTCTTCTCCCCTATTCATCTAGGCACTAAGGGTGTTGGATGCTGGCCTCTCAGTGAATTTCCCTCCTTAAGGAAGCTTATAATGGCTGTGTGAAGTCCCTTAGAGGGAGGGCTCCACTAGGTGACAGATTCTTCCTGTCCGTGAAATTCCCCCTGCGATAATTTGTCTTTGTGCTGATGGGCCCGTAGCTCCACGCGACATGGGTTATGGCAGCAAGGGCGGGACCATCCTCATCACCTGCCATCTCTGTGGCCCTCTTGACACCCCACACATATAAACCCCCCAACCCCACCCACACCCAAACTCACACTCTTGTCATTCTTCTGTCCTCCCTATCCCACACCCCCCACTTTCATCTTTCCAGCAGGAGCTGTCTTCTCACTGGCAGAGCAACCAAATAATGGAGCTTGTCACAGACCTTGTTCTTTGTGTTTTTCAAGCCCCAAGAAAAATGCAAACACACCATTGTAGTCATTAGTTTTCCCATCCTTTCTGCCTGGGCTTGTGGGTGGGGGCTTTGACCTGGTTCAAAAAGGGACTCTGAGAGGAATTCAGCTTTTTAGAGAAAGTGAATTCTTGATGTCACATGCTTGGTGTGTGTGCATTATGTATTGTAAATATGCAGCTATATCAATAAGCTCTTGGAGTGCATGAATCTGTATTACATACATATCCATATCTTGTGTTCACTTATCAAGAACTTGTCTAGATATATAGTCTGACTAAGCCTGTTAAAGATGTAAACATGCTAAAATTATTTGTGGGTAATTGGTTTATGACGTTTTAGACATCCCTTTGTCTAGGCAGATTCTTTCACATGGATCAATGGGGCAAAGCCAGAAGACATGTGAATGTAGAAAGGGGTATTTCATCCATTCCAAAGGGTCCTTTAGGAGTTTAGTAGTTAGAAAAAAAACAGAATGATTGCAGAACACACAACACACTTCTGCAAAGCTGAAAAAGTGTTGATGAAAATCTCTTTAATGTCTGAATGTATCTGTATAACAAAGAAAAATCTAAGAAAGTACAAACAGCACACAAATATGTGCAACAGTTTGTTAAACTTACTTGTACCAACACTTTTTAGTACTGTGATACATTTACTAGTCTACATGGAATTTAATCTCTTTGTTCTAATTCATGAGTCCTGTTAATCCATTCAGTATTTGGTGTAACACCGAAGACTTCAATAGGTTGAACAGGTCTAAACAGGAACCAGACACAGTGCTTGCCATTCTCTGCCAATGCTGTTGTGATATTGTGTGAATGCTTGTAGAAACAAACCAGTTGGGCCTGATTGAGAAGCTCATCAATGGCCAGAGATAGACAAAGAGACAGCCCATGCTTGCTGCCTTTGTACTCATTTTAAATTCAGCTGTTATCTGGTATGTACCAGCTGTCCACTGTACACAAAAAACTGCTGCCTTTCCCAAACCCGATCCTGGCATTTGCACTGAGTGAAGAAGAGCTGGGGAGGCATGGACCCCAGGCCCTTAGGGGACAACTGGAAGCCCCTGGGAGGAACTTGATGGACAGGAGCGGAGGAGTATAGCAACAGGCTGGCACTTACACTGGGCCCTGTATGCATCTGAAGAGAAGCTTAGAGTATGATTCAGATAGTGTGCAAGCGTGTGCATGTGTGTATGTGCATGCCTGTAAACGCTTCAATGCATAAGTTAGTGAACGTGTGTCAGGTTTCTAAATGGGGCTTCCAGGCATTCAAGGAAGTACTTTTAAAGAACCATATGTAAATATAACCTTGAAAAAACAGTGTCATGTTTACACACATATCCACAGTGTTCAGCAATCAGACTCTTAAATCAATGCCAGGGTCCTTACAGCCTAAGCATGATAGATAATGGCACATACTTTGAAGTAAAGCTTATCTAAATACACTTAAAAGAATTTTCCTTTAACATACAAGTTACACATTCAACAGCTGAGCCCTCAAAACATACCTGAACTTCCATGTGGCATTAATTTGTGTCAATATATCTCCAGTCACACCCATCACACTTTGGCAGTATGTAATCCTCAACATGTTTCAACTCATAATGTGAAGAGGTAATTGTGTGCATGTGTAGCTGCATGATATTTTTCTCGAAGCACAGCCACAGCCATGCTGGCTCTATAGATGTGTATTTTTGCACAGCTCATTTGATGTTGTTATCTTGCATTAGCCACAGTGTTCCTCCTTGTCTTTAGTTTAGCAGAGGCCCCAGGTTATAGGCCCTCGTTTCACCCATCTCACTAAACGACTTAACCAAACTAATGAATTAGCCAATTAATCAGAGCAGGACCCTCTCTCTGCCCTTAAGTGCTCATTTATAGAAAGAGACTGCCCCTTTGACCTCTATTCCTCTAGGGTTGTTTCATGCAGCTTCATTGCGTAACATTAAGTAAATATAGTTTCCAGACCATATTAATTCCTCACACATCCATCCATAAGTAATTAGTCACACTTACTGTATGCATCTCAGGTTGTCAATAAGTGTGTGTCTCAGCTCCATGTACCGTATGCGTTGTGTGTATGTGTACATGCCTGCATGGAGAAGACCTGCATTTGTGTGCCTCTCTGTGTGTGTTTAATCCACTTAAAGCAGTGAAGCCACTTCCTCTCACCGTCAACCTTATCTGTAGCTTCTGGGGACAAAAATCATTTGCAGCGGAGTAAAATGACTGAAAATAATGGGGAAATATCAAGTGCATCTTTTTGCTCCCCTATTTATTCCACCTGCTCTGAGTGAGCTTTATCGGGCCGAACACATCACAACATACCCCCTCTATTTTTATTTTACTTCGATTTTATTTTGCCCACTCAAACTTTTCATTTTCTGACAGATTGAGGCACCCTATTTAACAGTTTTATTCATCTTTGCCTGCAGGCAGGGACTGACGTTACAGTCAATAAAAATGGGAAAGCTTTTCAGGCACCTCTTCTTCCCCTTCCCTTTGTGTGCAAAGTGGCAGCCGTGAATTTAATCGAGGGAGAATGTTGTGATTACTTAATGGTTTCCCAGGCAGCCATGGACTGGAGAATTAAATTCCGCATCTGCTTTCCAAGGCGTTAATCTCCACTCCTCACATTCCGCCTGTTATGATGTGCACACAAGAGATAATGTTTAAACCGACTAAAGCAGGGTAAACCAGCACAGGCTGTTATTGGCTTTATAATTACATAATTAACTTTTTGTTTCTAATCGTTACGGAGGTAATGGCTCTGCTAAAACGGTGGGCATCTGCTAAGCAGAAAAACCAAATCAAAAATCAATAATCCATAGAATGCCATTACATTAAGTGCTTAGATTTGAATCACAAGAGAAAGAGAGAGAGATATCACTAAAAACTAGAGCAGGTTTTTGTTCTCATTTCTCTGTTTTCCCTTCCTTCTTCTTTTCCAGTGCAGTAAATGAATCTCATTTGGAGACAAGGGTGTTATCTGTGGGAGAAGAGGCCTAGCAGCTGTGGGGTGCAGCAGGGTATCAGGCTCTGCCAGGTGTATGGCAGAAGAGAGAGAGGACCTGACAGCCACCGTAAATTACACCTGGCCTCCCAGCACCGCTATTGTAGGGCGATTGACCCACTCCAAATGAATTTCATTTTCTTCAGGTCCCTCCTTATTTCTAATTTACATTGTGATCATATATGTCTGAAAAATGATATCATAAAAAAGATGAATGTACTAATTACCTCTCCTCTTATCTCTCCCTCGCCCAGTGCTCACCCCTTTGGACTTCCTCCTCGCAGCATGTAAGTATGTCACTTATTTCATTGTGACAGGCGTAATGTATTCACAAAAGTGCACCATAAATACAGGCGTTCAGGTTGGCCACCTTGCACTCACGTCGGGTCCTTCACAATGCCATGCCTGCTCAAATGAATGGCGCATTGACAAACATTTCTAGAGCCAAATTACCTCCGGTGTCACTGTGAAATTAGGTTCTTGACCTGGCATCTGATGCATGCTTATATTTCTACATATTTTCCCCATCGATTTTCATGCATGGCATCCAGCCATTGTGGTGTGAGACGAGGCTCCCTATGAGAAAGGGGTTAGAGAAATTTTAATACACCTGTGAAATGAGACTCTACTTGTCATGAATATGCTAAAGTAGAGCTGTCACAGCAGTCAGAGTGATATCTCCTCACCTTTGCCAGATGAGCTGAAAGAGAAAAGGGGGGGGTAGCAGACTTCTACTTATAGGAGTCTTATAAATAGTGGGACCAAGCTTATGTTGCCTGCCAGTGTCATTTTAACAAACGGGCTTATTAACAGTTCAGAGGCCAAGGACAACACTAAGGTTATGCAACTCTACCGACATAAATGGGAGAAATATTGAGTTGCCTGATGTGTTGATTTGGTGTGTTCCAGTTTTATTACTACATAGCCTTGTCTGAATGTTTTCTGTGTCCAGTCAGGGAGGCGACTTCCTTAAGTGTTTATGTCTCCTCACCTTGAGATGAACTTGTACTCTGCCTGTCAACATCTGTTTGCTTAAGATTTAACCCTTGAAAATGCTTTGACTTGGATTGTGTGTCTTTCTCTGTCTGGGTTGAGGTTTTTTCTTTTCTTTTTTTCCCAACTGCATCTGTTAGGCTCTTCAGTCACACATGCTCCATCATTTGACTCTGTATTCCATGACACTGTGCTTTGGCACTTGACCTCCTGACCTCATTCCCAGACGACTATAACCACCACTCTGAATCTAGCATAGCCAGCAGTATAACGGTAATTCATTGAGGTCTCTGTTGCCAACTTAGATTAAGAGCAAATCTCTTGAGAATGTATGAAGCAGTGTTGAGTAGAACATTATTTCTGATAGTCTGATTCCTTGATGTCATTATATATATATATATACATACATATATATATATATTTATATACTATTTCTATTTCATTTATTGTTAAACTCTGCAGAAAAAGTTTCATTTTCACCTCTGAAACTTCTGAAGGATTGTACAGCCTCCTGTGACAAACAAGACTTTCTCAAGACACTCCACATTTGTGCGTTGCTGTGTACCTTCGGTGTCACAATTGGCATTTATTTTGAGTTGAATGGTTTTAGGAACAAAAGCACTTTAGCTATAAAAGCCAATGTGAAACGCTCTGCTTAACCTGCCAACACAAAGCAACTACTTAAGCCATTTTCCCCTCATGTATCATGTAATACCACAATGACTAACTTTCCATTTGAAATCAATAATGGCAGATGACAGTAAATGATTGCAAGATGGCATGCCGTACTATCAAGCAGCATGCAAAAGGTAAAAAGAACCTTGTCACGATAGGTAGTTAAAGTAGTTGAACAGCAGATTGACAAATTTCCAAAAACGCTATGGATTAGTAAAAAAACAAAAAAACAAACAAAAAAAGAGAAAAAAACAGAACAACTTAACCAACTTTTTTAAAGAACCTCAGTGTATTGTTTTTATATGACTTAATTCAGCATCATCCACTTTTGAAGGCATACTATGTAAAGAAAGGTGCACAGATTGCATTATTTGGTAAAGTACTTCCCTATTTAAGGTCTTCTATCATATCACATTACATCTGGAATTATTGTCAAGGTTTCTGTGTTGCACTCAAAGCCAGATGAATTTGCTTTAGCGTTTATGTTCCTTATGCACTAAATGAATTTGAAATTACCATCAGCCTCCATAAACTACCCACTTCAAAATTTTTATTCTTGAATTGCCTTGAAGGAAATCTGTTGCTGTTTCTCCTGACTGAAGAAGAAATATGTTGTTTGGTTAGGTTTACTTAGTCTTTATAATCTTCATGATTTTACATTGTTGTAACATTTAGGATTTTTTTAATGAAAAACATTTATGAATTTATATCATTCCATGGCTCTCATGTTGCCATCTTGGCCAGAACTTGAGGAAAAAATAGAGGAGAAATAAAGTTAAGTCCTTCAGCACACCCGTTGAAAACACAATGCAGATATAATGGGCAAAGCTGGCCTTGGGTTACTGGGGATGGTCGGTAGGAACATCCTCAGCCCCCTGAGCTTGTATGGATGTCTGGAGGGCACAAGGCCACCTGGCCAAAGAAGGGAGCGGCAATGATTAATGCACCTTGTTTAGGGTGCCGTCATCGGAATGAGACGGACGAGGGCTCAGGATGATGGATGAGGACCGGCGCAAGGGCTGATAAGACATGGCCCATGAATCTGTTCTACATCATCGGCTCCTTTGATCACTGACAGAAGTTCAGAGATGGCCTGTGCATCTGTCCAAACAAACAAAAGCCTTTTCCCTGCCAAACGCCTCTCTTGCTCCGCAACACTGCAACCATTTCCCACCCCACCCTCCCAGCTTCAATGCACTGCTTCTCAGGTTAGCTCTCACTTGCAAACAAATAGCAGAGACAAAAATGGAATGACAGAGAGTGCTTGCATTTGAGCGCAGGACTGAGTGGTGAAGAAGGAAAGAGAGTCAGATTTGTATTGGAAAAGACAGAGAGAGACAGAAAGAGAGAGAGCAAAGTAGCCATAAAGGGAGCTTGAAAGCTATGAACCATGGCAGCATGGGTTAAAGCCCCCAAAAGGAA
Organism: Pseudomugil gertrudae; assembly: GCA_037177535.1. Classification (NCBI taxonomy): domain Eukaryota; kingdom Metazoa; phylum Chordata; class Actinopteri; order Atheriniformes; family Pseudomugilidae; genus Pseudomugil; species Pseudomugil gertrudae. The sequence goes on from JBAMHV010000001.1 coordinate 24,216,317, forward strand.
CCCTCCTCTGCAATGACAGATTCGGCAGATAAGAGATGATCCATGAAAGCCGATCGGTGTGCTGACAGCAGGAGAGAGGCCTTGGCCCTGGCCGGCATGGGCGCATTACAGTGGGCAAACGCAGCTGTCAGGGCCAAGTGGGCCCTCAGCTTTCTACCATGCCACCACGCTGACGTCACACAGAGAGAAAACTGTCCACCCCCTTTCTCACTCCCTCCAGTCTGTGAGCACTGCATTCCAACACTGTAACATTCCCAGGCCAGTAAATTGCACAACTTTATTTTGGACCGTGTTTAACTGGCAGGTGTTGAAATTAACCTATCTCAGCAATTCTGACATATTGACATTGTGTAAAGGAATGCAGGGGTACACTGAGTGAAGGATTCTGACAGGTAAAGCATAAAAGATTAGACTTGGATTTATTCTGGAGAATCTCACTGAGCCGCAGTTATGAGGCCTCTTTTACTTGTCTAACACTGTTATACTAAGGAGCTTTAGCACTAGTCTCCAGATAGACAGACAGAAATATGGACAGCATGGAGAATGAGATCCACTGTGTAAAACAGGAGACTTTCATGTACTTTCCCTGCTGAACATGTGGCCACATGGCACTTATTCCACCAGCCTCTAAAGAAAATTACCCCATTTAGCAAGGAGGCTGAGAAAAAAGGAGTGCAGACTATTCCCTTAAGGAAATAAAAGGCAGTAATAAGCTTTTTAATTTTTACTTGAAATTATTTTATGCTCAATAGGTACACTCTGGGTTCTCATTGCTGTTTTTTAATGATTATTCTCGCCAAATTATTTTAATCCATTTTCAGAGGATACAATTCTACACCCTCATTTAAACAGCTAAATGGGGGCATCTTTTACTTCATGTGGTCGACATAGTAAATTAAAGAACTAAAAGCCTGCCTTTTATTTTTGTATGCATTTCAAATAATCAGCTCAGTAATGAATATCTTCTAATATGAATGCTGAATTATTTTACATATAAATGCTGAATTAAATGCACCCAGTTATGGCTCATTGACTTACCCTTAAACTGTTTGTTTGAATTACAGCTTTTATGAGATGTATGTAATTAAAAAACACACAATCTTGAGGTATACCAATAGGATTTTGTAAAGAAGATTATGTTTTTTTCTCTCATAGCTGAAAGAAATGTAGCAACATGCAGGAAATAACTGTATGAAGCCTGAGTATCTAAAAACTTTTTTAAACCAAAGTTAATGCTAAAATATAGACATGCTAAAGCAAAAAGTCAAGCAAAAACAGGGTAGTCAGCTACACACAATTCTCCATGTTGCCATTCAAAGCTGCATCTGCATGAGATAAGAGCTGAGGATATGTAGCTCATAGCTCTGACCTTGGTCTGAGAGCTGATCGCTTTGGTCTTTTTCTCTTTTTGATCTTGTATCTCTCAGACTCCTGCTTCACCTCCGCTCATGTCTAAACCCTGTCTCTGTCTCCCTCTCACTCCCTTCTCTTCATTCTCTTACTCACCTTTCTACTCACATTAAAAGCTGAGGTGAATACATGAAAAGATTGGTGACCTTTTAATGAAAATGTCAGTATTCCTGTAGTGGGAGGTGAGGCAAGAAGTACATTTCAAAACCTGGGCATAGTCTCTATAACATTTGAGCTTTCAAAAATTCAACCACATTGTACATGAGACCTCAAAAATGTCTTTTAAAAATTTCATCAGTCCCAAATATCTGTTTGGTTGTTGTTTTTTCTGCATTTTCCATGACTTCAAGGTATGCCTTCTGAGAAAAAAGCTGCACCCACTGACGCTGCTGTTGCAGTTATCCTCTTTCCTATATTACTGTTAATTCCTCTTTTAATTAGCATCAACTTAAATAAAATAAATTCTTGAGAAAGGTACATTATACAGATTCCAAATTTGATCCAGGTGATTTACATTCGAAGTCTGGAAAACAGGAAAAAAAGAGAGTGGATGCATAACTCCTTGGTAATTTCCACAGTAGCATTTCAGCCACAACTGAGCCTGACAGACGTACACCTGAGAAAAAGTCACTAGGGCTAATGTCACTTTGATGTCTTTCTTTCAAGTGCTTTAGCTTTGTCTCCTTTCTTTTTCTTACATGCATGCTCATGATTCTAAGTCCACCTCTAGGAATTGAAATGAAGATCTTCCTGAATGGCTCAGAGTAGCAGATGCCACACATAGCAGTCATGATCATTTGTCGACTGGTACCTCTGCCTTTTGTCACGATTTGTCTTCTATCTCTATTTTTAGTGTGGCGAAAAGACGTCAAGGCGAAGGTGTACTTTAAGTAAGTGACAGCCTGACGCCCAGCTTTATTTGATGCTTGCCAGATCAAAGCCTCACTGCAGGGCACACTAATTTGAAGTCCACCGCAGTGATGATCACTGTGCATGATTACCCCACAATGGCACTCCTATTAATCACATCACTCTGATTATTCTAATTTGATTTGACTCAGCAATGCCTCTCCCCAGTTTTATCTCTGTCCCTCTTTCTCTTTTACTCTCTCATCACCGTCATCACAACGTCTCCCAATAAAACTGTCAAGTGGGGCGACTGCTCTCCGCAGTAAGTGGATGACATTTAAAAGGCTACAACATGACTGACAGTGTACTCACAGAGGGGGGGAGTGAGAGTGCAGAGGGGGGAGGAAGATGAGGAGAAGCAGAGACAGAGAAGATGAGGGAAGGAGGGGATGCCCAAGTTAATACTTACAAATGACTAATGTCTCCCTCAGCAGGTGCCACGGCCAGACAAACTGGATAAATATTGAGATTCCTCTGAGCACAGCAGCATGCGGAATGAAACCCAACTGTTTCTAATACAGCTCTAGAAGTGACTGCCTCTGTTGGGTAGCTCTGTCTATCCATATTACTCTGCACAGCTAATTGCTCTGTGTGTTTTGGGGAAATCTTTCCAGTACATCCAAACTGCCAAGCTCAATCTAATGTGAGAATACAGTATTGTCTGGGTGGACTTTTTTTTATTTTATGCTGCATTGTTTTTTTTTTGTTTTTTTGTCTCATTTTTTTTTTGGGGGGGTGGTTATATAGAGAGTAAGAACATAAAAAACGGCTGAATCCCATGAGAAAATATAAAGTTATATAAAATATATAAGTAAAGTATTAACTTTATTTCTGTGCTATTGTTCAATAAACATAGAATGTGTAAAAATCCTTATCATTTAACCCAAACACTGCTTTTGCAATAAAAGGAAAAGGTTCAGCAAAATACAAAAACATGTTAAACAGCTGTTTAGAAAACATAAATGTCATCATCCAGGGTATTTTACCTTTCAGTAAAACTACAGTTCAAAAATCAAGGATTGTAAAACTTGCACAAAAAGTTTAAGGAAAGTGATAAAACCAGATAGATATAGGTGGGATTTCAGGTGGGATTTATAAGTGGCAGGGTCTGTTGTGTGTCAGGGAGTTCAGAGTGGCGGTGACAACAGAAATTGCCCAATCCTACCATATTTGTTGTTTGGTCCCAGTGATGATCAGGAGGTTAAAACTAGCAGAGGGAAGCATACAAGAAGGGGTACAGTGGTGACACGTTTTTTCAGTAGAAGTGGGCTATGGGAAGCTTTATTGGTGAAATGTATTTTGAAAGTTATCTGTGAGATGTGATGAAAGCATGGGTGAATGTTGAGACTATAGAAAAAGAGAAGAATTGTTTTAGGATGTTGGAAAGTTGTTTTAATGACCTGTTTTTGTGCTGAGTAATGGTGAGTGTGGTATCAGTAAACTTTTCTGATACGGGCTCAATTTAAAGTCATAAATAGATGTGTTCAAATATATCTTCAAATGATTGATATAATTTATAATTGTATTTCATGTTTTATCATCCTGCAAAAAAATTGTGCACAAAAAACATTAAGTTTGTAAAAGTTCAGTAAATGATCTGGTCTGAGGATGTGGAAACAAGGACATCTGCATGACTACCACTCCATACCAGGGCTGCAGATCTATCTCACCTGCTGTCAACTATCCACTGTTACGGATTCACTCTCATTGGTCTCACCAGCTGAACATTTCCTCCTTCTGGACCAATCACAGCATTTGGACCTTACAAGCTTTAGCAGTGGGACAGGAGATGTGTGATTTGATTTTCAACCAAGGGAGCTGTGGTCTTTTTGTAGAAAACACTGTACATTCACCCCTACACCCCCCACCCTCCGCTCCCAATTAAGAATAATGGCTAACAGTGCTGGCCATTTCTACTTATTGACTGCCTGACAAATAAACAACAATCAACCAATATATAAATTATATTTTTATATTTCTGGGGACCTTATCACACCAAGTTCTTAATATCTATATAATATTGTTGTCTTTTGAATACAAACATTCAAAAGTTTGTGTTGTAATAATACCCTTCATCATCAAATTATTTGATTATTTTGCACTAATCAGATGGCTTTTGTGGGATATTTCACTGCACTGAGCCACCTGTGTCATTACTAAAAAGTCATTCTCACTTCTTTACAGTTCCATAAGCCTTGTGGTGCAAATATTCACAATGGATACATTGCTAGAAACATAACAGACTCCCTCCACAAACTTTCTTCTGCAAATTGTTTTAGTTTCTAGAGCTAAGTTAACTTTAGGTGCAAAGTCATCTTATTGACTTACAGCTACAGTATGTTCAACCCTGACACTTTGGGTCTTGTCAAGGAGAATTTTTGTGCGTCATACAAGTTGTGTCCTGGGCTGAAGCTGAGACAACACCAAAGCACTTCCTGTTTCCAGACAATAGCCCTGGCCTACCATGTTATACCCACACAGCAGGTATCAGCTACTCTGCAGAGGGCAGGAAGTTGCTTTAGCTGACCCACTGACTTCTCATATATACAGTCACAGGAAGTTCCCTGAGCCAGTGAAATAACTGTACCTCATTTATGCTGCTGACACATACTTTTTAAAGCACGATTCCTATTTGCTTGGGTTTTTCTTCTTGTATCTGTATGCAGGTAAAACTCTCAAATACACACCTTTCTTTTATCATGTGCAGCACTGAACAGAGCCATGTGTTCCAAATAAAGGAAGTATACTGACATACATAAAACCAGTTCCATCTGTTATTTCTAAAAATATAAAGTTACAGTTTACAGATTAAAAACAAAGAGACTATCACTTGTGACAACTAGTAATGGTAGTGATAAAAGGCTGTCAAAGTCTACAACACTTCCACTTGTGTCATCAGAAGACAGTACAAGCAGAAGAAATGTCAACAAAACTTCTGAGACATCTACATGGAAACTTGATAAAAACCTATAACCCCAGTAAAATACACATTCTTCACTTTGTTAGTTTAGGAATGAAGTTCTCTTTTTAAAGTGTGCATGTCTCCATGTCACTGGAAGTTCAACAAGATTAGATATGACATAGTTTCCTTTGCCTTTATTCACTTTTGTTTGCTGATGGAGACCAAAATTAGATTACTATAAAGCTTGTTTTCGTGTTAAACATCACATGCCCACTATACAAAGCTAAATAAGAAAGAGGAAAACATTTATGTATAAATAAATAAAATAAAAAAATGTACACAAACACATACATGCAAGACTCTTGTTGGGGTACACTTACACTACTAAAAAAATCACACCTCTGAGTGCAAAATGAATTACTGGGATAGGCTCCAGCTAACCTTTATTGGAATAAGCGGTACAGCGGATGGGTCGATGAATGGATGCAGAATGTCCAGACAGAATTTTCTATTTGGCGCAGATGGCACTCCTAGTGAAGTGTGGTGTAATTGGTGCACAACCATGGCACTGTGTGGCCTAGCAGCCAGGGGCAACACATTTTATGCACAAAGGGCAGGACGTTTTGGCTCAGTGGTGGGTTGTGGAAGAATGGCAGGCCATAATGCTGTAGCCATATGCTGTGTAACTCTTATACAGCCTTTATGTCTTTGTGTGTGTAGCTGGAGGGTCACATGTCTTTGTGCGCAGTGTGTTATGGTGTGACACTGCCATTATGGATGAGTGCTGACAGCCGGTGGAATGGCCGCAGACAGAGGGCTTGTAGTTGTTGTGTTAACACTGGCGGGACACAATAATCTGCTACTTGTAAAGCAGGTATCGTCCTGACAAAACCATTATTGTCTTCACATGCTAATGAGGGCTGGGCAGGGACTGGGAAATGGATTCAGAGGAGGCTGGTCCTGGCCATGGCCTGTCTGAAATAGGGAAGGAGGGGGGAGGGGGGAGGGGGGTCAACAGAGAGGTGGGATGTGGGACATGAGGTTTGTTTCTCTTGCATCATTGAGCACTAGAGAGTTGTCTTAAATTGGTACAATACAAATTAGCTGGGATGAAGAATGGAAGCCGTAGATTGGGGGAGGTGGGGGGGGTGCACAGATGAGAAGCCTAAAGATTTAAGTCAAACATACAATAGCATTATGCACCCCAACCCCACCCCCCACACACACTCGCGCACATGTACACACAAGTTTCTCCACATCTCCCTTTCTCCCTTCTGTGTATTGGTGTCCTCTAATGATGCAAGGAAAGATGCAAGTCAATAGAGCAATTCATTAACAAATCAAAGTCCCAAGGGTCTGCTGGCAGCATGGCTGTGTTTGTGAAAAACCCTCCTTCAGAAGGAAGACCCATATGCTTGAGGTCAGGGTGACGCCCCTCTCCACAGTGTTTACCATTCAGAATACACAAACTGTCGTTAGGGTCACTGATATCTAACGTGTCCGTTGAACACACAACAGAATTTCCATATGGTCTGTGAAAATAGATATGCAGTTGGATCCCTGTTTCTTCCCACGCTCTGGCCTTAACAGCCCCTAACTGCTAGGTAGTTTGTGAATGTCCTTATACTTCAGATTGGTGGGTTAAAAAACAAGAGACAAATGTATTCCCTTTACTTTTGCTATCAATCCTTTATTATTCTCTTGTTTGTTTTCCCTCTCCCAGTTTTACCTGCCTTCCCACTTCTTTACCCTCTGATTCACAGCACACCTTTCAGAAGACTTTTAGAACTCTTGCAGCACTGCTGATGATGATGCTTCATAAGAACGTGAGGGCAGTACTGATGGCTGTCGATGAGAGTGAAGCCCATTGAGACAGTGGTGACCCACTGAAGAGGATTCCAGCCTGAGGGCACTTCACATGACTCTTTCAAATCCACACAAATAAAGCCCTTTATGGCCTGAAAGTGGCCCCACAGAATGGGTAATACAGAGCCCCCTGAAAAGCCCAACACGATTGTCATGGATATTACACGACGCAAGCAACAACGGACTGAGGAGACAAGTGTTGATCAGGAACAAAACTCGAGCAGACTTTTCCGTGAGGCGGGCCAGGGAATGTTGACAGGCCGGTGAATGGTCTGTTTAACCCTTTGAAAGTGAAAGGAGGCTCCCTGAAACAAATGCATTCTGATAGACTTTGTACGTACTGGGACACAAAAAGTACACTAAGCCGCTGCAAGGGAACCAGGCAGAAGGCAAGAGACGAAAATAAGATTGGAAAGGTGGGAATGTGTTTTCGCCAGATTCCATCAGCCCAACTCTGCTATTTTCTGGCTTCAACGCTTCTCTTTTGAGCTCAACAGAAAGATGATTTAAGCCTTGACTGGGCTCGGGCATCCATTTTGACTGAGCCCATTTACACTTTTAGACAGACTGTTTGTTCACAAGAGTATGGTGCAGTTTGATGGAGAATGCCAATCCTGGAGTGAATACTATTCCTCTGGCATTGACATTAATTCTTTCAGGTGCTTATAAACTGTATTTCTCTATCAACATTCAGGTGTAAAGCCATGCTCAAAGTCCAAGTGTGGTTGAGATAGTTACAAATGAGCTCTGTCAATGAAAATCTCTTGCCACATGGAAGAAGCACATCTGTAAGGTTGTCAAATTTTTACAAGGCTATAGGAAAAAAGTAATAATGATGTCATTTAAAAATGGTAATCACTGCAATGGAAATGTTTTACTTTGTAATTAAACTTTGGTCTAAAACAGATATTACTCCTGCTGATTTAAAATTGGGGCATGTGACAGTTATGAGGCTGTTAATTGCAAAACTGCTCAGCATTGCTAATTGTTCCATGGGTGAATGAAATAAGACTCTGGCAGGGGTGCTCTATCAATGTGATGGGGATGCCGTTGGCCTCTCTGGCACTCCACTGTGTCACCTGTGAGCAGCCAACATATTTGTTAATATGTGTTTGCTCAATGATTCATTTTAATGTGAAAGAATATTCATTTGAGAAGTGAAGGTTAAATTGATGAATGTAGAAGTAACAAAACTGACATTTATACTTTTTCAAATGTTTTTGAGGGGATTATGAAAAGTGTTACATATTTTTAAGTCACATTCCAGTTGACAAGAACTCAGAATTCAGTTCAGAATGGAAAATATTGTAAATGTGGCACCTATAAGTGTCTGTATGTTCAAATGTACCGACATACCTAAACTCAACATGAGTTTTGTCTTGCAAACTGCCACAGTAATGCTGTCACCTTCCAAACTCTCTCACAGTCTTCTCAGAGAGCAAAAACTTCTCCAGTACAGCTCCTGCATGCTGACGGTAATCCTGAACTTTGGAAACTGCAAGGGGGGGAGAAGGACAGAAATGTGCTTAGTTCAGCTCCTTCTTGTCACAGGGTGTAGTTTGAGTGGGAGCAGACATGGCTGCCATTGTGGGAATGTTCTGTGTAGCTGTGTTTGTGTCAGGATGGCTTTCAGCAGCAAGCCTTGTGACAGTGAGGACGTGTGAGGTGCATTGAGATGTCCTCGTTGTAGGAATACTGCCACCGCCGCCATGAGACCAGCCAATTATGCCTCCAGCATGCAAATGTCTCGCAGAGAGAGGGAGGGAGACAGAAACAGAGAGAGAGCACATAAGACAAAGACACAATGGGGTCTGTGAAGGTTCTGTGTGTGCCCTACCAGTCTGAAACTGTTGTTTAATTGCCATGTTTACCCAGTGACTACATCCCACGGCATTAGCACACAGTGTAGTGTCATTTGTGTTGTCACAGCACTCTACAGCACCACGGGGTCATTATTGCTCGACTGGCATGAGCAGAGAAAATTGACATATTTTATGTGGGAGATCCTGATAAACTCCATGGAGTTGTTTTCTCACCACTTTCAAACAGCCATGGGGCCAATTAATTTCTGACCAGTCCATATTCCAGGGATTGTAGTTGCTTTTAATGGTCTGGTTAGCTAGCTCTGACATGTCACTGTGCATTTGATGAGACAGATGACTGTAGTATATTATAACAGGGCTACTATAGATTAAAAAAATACAATTTTAATACGGAGAAAATCTTTTGCAAATGTGTAAATACACATATAAATTTACATATATGCATTACCATTGAAACAGTAATATGGAAATTAAACCAAGATGTATAATCAGTCATCATTCAGTGGCTGGTCCTGCAATGGACTGGTGACCTTTCCAGGGTGTACCCTGCCTCTTGCCTGCTAATTGCTGGGATAGGCCCCAGCTTCCCTGTGACCCAGAGGGGTAAAATCAGAATCAGAAATTATTTATTATTAAATGAACAGATGGATGGCATTTAGTGACTTAATTTTTAAACTAAATTTGTGTTATTATCTACACCTGAAAGGGATTTTTAGTTTTTTAACGGAAATCACACAATTTCTTACAATATATTAGTAACAAATACAGAACTAGAAGAAGGGAGGTAAGGAACAAAAAAAAAGGAGGGGGAGGTGAAAACAAACCTCCCGAATCCATGACTACCTGGTCAACACAGGTGGCAGATTCACAGGAAACAGAGTTAATTATGCTCCTGGTAACAATGCTTTGTCCTTACAGCGGCTGACATCGCTGTTGACAAAGGCCGCCACTGCATTCTAATCAGGAAACAAAATGCCGTGGAGCGCCCCAAAGCCCTGTTGGAGAATCATTAGCCAACCACCTCCCAGGATCCTAAGGAAGCAGCCGAGTACAGCCGTGACATACAGTCAGAGAGAGCTGGCTTTCTACCCTGGAGACTGAGGTCCACCAAAGAGACAGGACAGAAGCTGACCAACTGATAGACAGACAGAGCGACAGCCGGGTCGCTCTGCTTGGCCATCCCACCAGGGCTGAGCTTAACAAGGAGGCTGACAGGCTGCAGCTGGGTCCTGCCTAACGAAGGCGGGGACATTAGCGGGGCTCTACGTCTGTCTCATTAAAAGACATCAACCCACCTTGATTTCCACACACGCTGCCCACTTCTGTGACAGCTCGGCATGCCACCAGCCAGTGAGGAAGAGCGAGGTAGAGGCGCCTAGGGGCAGGTGACGGGAGGAGCTGTTGACATTACAGCATGGGGAGGGACGGGGGTCAAATGTAAGGGTGACCTCTGTCTCTGGGACAGTGATGACCTCGTTAGGGGCCCTTGACAAAAGCAGGACTGGCTGGGTGTCACCACTGTCATGGTATACACAGGTTGCCTGACATCGCAGTCTCTCATTGCTGCAGCTCCCACTGTCCTCTCTATGACTAGTCTGTACTGCTGACAAAGGGGTGCTCGCTAATGAGCATCAAAGGGCCTGTCCTTCAACTAGTAATGAGGACAGGTGACGACAATATCACATAATAAAAGCTCCTGGAACATGAGTCTGGACAGTAGAGGCCAGAACAGTATGCAAGAGATGAAAATAACATTTTAACGGATTGGCTCTTTCAAAAAGGCCAACAATCAGAAGGGTACTTATAAAAATACACATTTTAAATTTCAAGTAGCTTTGTCTTTAGTTCAACTAAATTCATAATGCTAGTAAAATATACTACACAGTTCTAGCAAAGGTTTATTATTATGCAAAAGAGTCCCAGTGCAGCAGTATTACGCCCCCTGGTCTCAACTTAGCTCCATATATTCACTTCCAGCAGCCCTCTCTGTGGGTCTCCAGAGCTCAGTTTAAGAGGAGGATGAATAGAGTGATGAAGTACGGGTCACATGTCTGTTTGATCCAGTGATAACGAGGGGGCTGAAGAAATAATCTATCAGCAATAATCCCTGACTCAGGAGACACCTCTACAACACACACAGTTACTTGGACGTATGCACTGCAGATGACAGATGCACACAGAGGCACATATCCGACACACGCTTGCACTGATCACCATATTCAGTAGGCCTTCATTATCACTATAATGTGAAGCAGGGGAGCCTGCAACCAAAATGACCAATTATTCAGCATCAAGTATATTGCCCCTCTTTCACTCAGAGGGATTTATTACCATAAGATACTGTGTGAGCATAAGTGAGTGAAAACAGAACACAGACAGGCAGTCAGATAATGCTGTTTATTGTTTAGAAAGGTACAGACAGTGAACACAGCACCACTGGGACCTTGCTGAATCTCAGTTAAAAAGGGAGCACGTAAAACACACAGGAGAGGTTATCAAGAATAAGATGCCATACTCTACACCCATAAATCATTTATAATGTGTACCATAACATTTCCCTCTCTTCTTTAGTCACAGTGAAGGGTAGGATCCCATTTCCTACTTGGGTCGTGTAAAGATAATCATGTATCCATTTACATTTCCCATAAAGGAATATGGAGATGAGGTTCAGAGCCAGCAGGGGGTTCTCTCTCTGTCTCTCTCTCTCTCTCTCTCTCTCTCTCTCTCTCTCTCTCTCTCACACACACACACACACACACGCAAAATACTATGGGACAATTGCATCCACACACAGACACAGTCACAAATGTATTTGCCTTGCTATGCTGTCACAATCAGGACATTTTGAACTATCACAGATTTAGATTAGAAGCTGTCAGTGTTTTCGTTGCAGCCACCGTTCCCAAATGAAAGGCTGAGGCGAAACGAATGAACAAAACAACATCCTAATGATTGTTTATACAGTGGAAACATGAAGCAATTTTGGCTGATTATTGGGACAATGTCTGCCAATGACGCTATTGTTAGTGTACAGGCCAGAAAGGGGGAAAAAAGAGAAAGACTGATTGAGAACAAAGCAGAGACAGCTGAACCCATCATCTTTTATTCATTACATAAATGACATTTTAACAAGAGAAAATTCCTCATTATTGCTTCATTATACTGTATTAGATCTCCATCTAGCAGAGTGATAGAGTGATAGTGCTTTTATGAATATCAATATGTTTAGACAGGGGTCTTGCAGAGACCTCCATCAAGGTCAAAGCTATATGTCATGACAACATAAACCACGATAACAGAATAAGGTTGATAGATGGAAGAACAGGTTTGATATTTGTCAGATTTCACTAGAAGTCTTGCAAAAAAATGTTTGACTGTTTGAAGAGCTGTCATTTATAAATGTTTTAAGTCAGCAGTGATGATAATCACATGATCCAGAGTTTAATGAAAGTGGGATAAAGTATGACCCAATATCAGCATCCTCCTGGTGTGGAAAGCTTGTTCTAATATTAAACAAATACACATGTGACATACTTATTAAAGCACATTTTTTATCACAGTGCATTTAAAAAAAATCTTTTTAAAATGCTTGCTTTCTTTTTACAGCTGCTGAAAAATGTGCATGTCAATCAAAGTGAGGCAAGTGCTCCCTGACAACTGAGAATAGTTTATTCAAATTGGTATGGTGGCTGAGAGCAGAATACAGTAAATGTCTGAATGCAGAATGAGGTATTTATGAAAAATATGGCTATGCTGTCCTCCATTCTAAAGAAGCATTATACTCACTCAAGAAGGAAGGTGAAAATGTTGACCTTTATGCTCTGCAGTCTGTGCACATTGAACACAGCCACAGACTTGCACGTGTGCCTGCATGTACACATCCATACACTGAAAAGCATAAAAACAACACACTACATAGTTTTTTCTCCTCTCTCACATATCCCACCTCAGCTTGGGGGATGTTATCTCAAATAATTACCGGTGGCCTCTCCCTGTCCCTAGTGGCTATTGCTTGAGTGTGGGTAGAAACAACAGTAGGTCACAGTGGAGGCTCTCCTTGAAGAAGAAGGGAAAGTGCTAGCAGAAAATGGTGGTGGTTGGGGTGTGGCAAATCTAAGACTGGCGTCCTATGGCCCTGGCAACAGCTCTTAATTAACCACCCAGGTATTCCTGAGCCTTACGGCCCACTGCCCGGCTGGCCATATGGCTGGAGCAGCGCCATGGCCATAATTGCCAGGGGAAACACTGCATCAAAAAGAGCTCAGCCAACATAAAGCTTGTGTAAATTATTTTTAATGGTTCCCTTCTGGCAGGAGCACGTGTTTGTCATCTCAAAAAGACGGACTGAGCAAATTATTTGCCCTTGACCCCTCTTTTTCGTGCACTTGCTCTATGCTTGACAGTGTGACCCGTCTACCTAAGTCTAGCTGGTCTTAGACACACACACACACATCAAAACACACACTGTTAGACTGTTCATGTTATGTTGTTCAAGTGAGTGATTATAATTCAGAGACGAAAAGCTGCATTTTTCTATATGCCCCCAGCCATGTCTTGATGACTCATTGGTGTTTGGCTTAATTAGTGGCCACTACATCACTTTTAATCCAACACATTAAATTCTTTCAAACAGGTTATATATTTCCTCTCTTATGAATGGACTATTAAAGAGCAGGTGGTGTGTAACATGATTATTTAACTACTTTCAAAAGTGCAGTGAGGCTATTTCATATTTCATTCAAAGCCATGTGTGCATTCTCATCAAAACATCACCTCACTTGCTCTTGAATCAAGCAACCATCTTGACTTTCCCATCAGAGAGAAAAGAGAAGCAAAGGAACCGAAGATTACGATATGGCCTTCGGTCTGTAATCACCTAATCTGTTGTTCTAATGGTCTTTCATGAACAAGGGTGAAAATTGTGGTGAAATTGGTTCCATGCCTGTCCTTTCTTCTCTTCCTTGCCCACCTCCTTTCCCTCCCTCTTCTCGTGTCTCTTTTTCTCTTTCAGTTTGGATTGTTAATCGTCCCAGGAGGGCTCCAGGAGGGATAAAGTAGCACCTCATTGCAGTTTTCCGCTTGTGTTATTTTTGAATCGTTCTTGTACAAGGATGTTGTTATGAAGGAGGGAAAGGGAGGGGGGCAGTGTTCAGTGGCCTCCAAGGTGGGTTAAGACTGCTGGCTTTCCCCTGTCTGGTGGCTACTCACAATATGTCAGGAACACAGGACATTTCCATGCCCCTGTTCCCCCTTTGCAAGTCTCACGCCAGGCCATTGGTGAGCTGTTTTTTTAAGGAAGTGGCTAGCAATCTGGTCAGAGCGACCCCACATCTGCCCTGCTAATGAGAATGCTGGCCTCCTCCCAATCTGCCTCCCTTAACTCTGTCCTTATCCACACAGGTCACGTCCTCCAAGGAGCTGAACGGACACAATACAATACACACACGCACAGAGACATGAATGCATGTGATTGCAAAGCACTGTCAAACACGTACGCAAAAATATGGAAAATATATGTATGCACAAAGATTCATCTGCACAATATGGCCCAGGTAAAATGATTACAGTCACAAGATGTGACTCGTGCAGATGTCAGCTTGCACTTTAACTGGATTTGAGACATTGAAGATACACTTGCAAAACAACTGACTAATCCATAAAAGTGTATTTTTTGTCTTAATGCTAAGTTCTTATTTCTCAGAATATCTCTTTTAAGTGTTTAACCTAAAGAGAAGATAATTCCCCCAATAAAAAAAAAACTGAATTGGTCCTCACAAAAAGGATGAAACTAAAAACACAGCAGTTACATACACAAACTCAACTGTCTTCTTTTAAACAGACCATAAACCTCAAAAGAAGATAAAAGATTCCCACACAAACACATAAGACTCAGCTCCTCCTTAGTCCAAGCTTCAACTTAATGACTTGGTTGACGTTTAGCACCACACACAATGCACTCAAGTGGAAATGAAAGCATAATTGCTACCATAGATCCAAAACATACTGAAAATAATACAAACATGCATTCATGCATTTAACCACACCATCAGCCAACTCTGTTGATAGCATCTGAGTACCAGAGTATATTTTTATGGTGTGTCCTCAAAGCCATCAATGATGGATCACAATATCAAGCCAGCAGTGCCAAACAGAGCCTGTGTATTAACTTGGTGCTAAGACAGTTTAGTGTACCTGCATTCTAAAATGGCTCCAAATCGGCTGATTGGCGGTTATTGCACCTTAGGCCAATGAGAGGGCGACAGAGACGGCTCACTCACAGTTTTAATGAGCCCCACACACTGAGACATGGAATGAGATATCCCCAGTACAGACTAATCTAAAATGCCCTAAAACAGCAGGCCCATAAATTAAGCAAAAGACACACATGCCTGAAACAGAAAACACTTTGTAAAGCAGCCTTTTGTGCTGTTACTTTAACTTGTGCGTACTGAGTATGTCTGTCTGCCTCTGTTAGCCAGAGCTTGAGTAATGTTTCCACCATGTGACCCTAAGATACTCGTAAAATAAAATTTTACCTCCATCTCATTTCTGTTTTTGCTTACAAAGCTAAAGAAAGCCGGAAGCTCATGAGGTCTGTTAAATCCTCACCCTGGAATTGTCTGCTGGAATGGCACAGATTTGTGAGAGCAGTGATTTCACAGAACAGAAAAAGTTAACCATTTCTCCATTGACTTTTGTGGTTTTGTCATGTTTCCTGATGTTATATCTACTTTTACAACGTTTGCATATGAGAGGCAAAATTTTAGGATTGTGCTTTTGTCTGAATGAGTTTCCGAAGAAATGACAAGTAATCTAATTTACAGTTGAGGGTTTTTTCTTTGTGGCCTTGTTTGGCTAGGTCACCGTCCACTATTTTGTAGTATCTGAGTATATTTTAATGCTGTAGCATAAATGACATAATAGGGATGAATAAAGGATTGTACTACTCTGAATCTTTCATACTCCTGGAATTATTTTCTTTCAAGTACAACCTCTTTATAGGCACGTGCTTTCGTTTTTGTTGATACACACAAACCATGTCACTTTGTGAACAAAACCCATGATCTTTAAGACCAACATTTGTATATATTTCCTATATTATTTTTCAGAATAATACCTAATTGGATACGGCAACAGAGCCCCAAATTGTAAGATGTCCATAAACTATTCATCAGAATTCAGTTGAAGATAATGTAGTCTAGACTATAATAAATAAAACCTTGCTTTTTTAATTATTATTAAAGGTCCTATATTATGCTATATTTGTTGTTTCACACTGTATCCTATGCACATTCACGATAATAAGATGGATTTTGCAACATGCATCATACTATAGTTTTGCCATAACACTCATTTCTTGCTGCAAGGTCTCTTACCCGGAACTGGGAATGGCTCACTATGGCTTGCTCTCAGCTCCTCTCGCTCATCAGCCCTGCCCACACCGAGCAGCCAGAGAGGCAAGGCAAGGCGAGGCAAGTTTATTTGTATAGCACCTTTCATGTACAGAACAATTCCAAGTGCTTTACATTGAAACAGTAAAAGCCTTACAGATATAAAGGAGAATAAAAACCCCAAAAATCATAATAAAATCATAAATTAAATAAAAGTCATTAAAAGCAGATCATATAAAGTTATCGTGCAGATGTCAATCATAGGCGCATGGAAAAAGAGAAGTTTTTAACCTGGATTTAAAAGTGTCTACAGTTGGTGAAGATTTAATATCCACCGGCAGTTTGTTCCACATATTTGCAGCATAACAGCTAAACGCTGCTTCTCCATGTTTAGTCTGGACCAGCTGACCTGCGTACTTTGATCTCAGAGCTCTGCTTGGTTTATATTCTCTGAACATATCACAGATGTATTCTGGGTCTAGACTGTTTTGGGATTTATAATAAATCAGAATACAAAATATATTCTGTAACGTATATATTCTGTTCAAGATTTTAAAACTGGTGTGATGTGTTTAGATCTCTTTGTCCTTGTTTAAGCTCAAGCTGCAGAGTTCTGAATGAGCTGCAGATATTTAATGCTCTTTTTAGGAAGTCCTGTTTAAAGACCATTACAGTAATCCAGCCTACTGGAGATAAATGCATGGATGAGTTTCTCTCTCTCTCTATCTCTCTTCAGAGTGCGGCAACAGTTGACCCACATAATAAATAAACAAATGAACACTTATATCCAAACGTGAGCTTAAGAAATAAACAAGAGAATATTTTTGTTTAACTTTTTTCATTTTACAGCCTATGCAAAACCCCTTTTATTGGGCCAGGCTTGAGCACAGCGACCTGCAGCAAACAAAAAGTATATA
>JBAMHV010000001.1:24243081-24261489 GCA_037177535.1 Pseudomugil gertrudae
TTATTTGATGCATTTATTGAACAAGTTTTACTTTTATATGCCTTGATATTTATTAGATTAAGAGAACTCAAACATGCATATTGTTTACACCAAAGCTCCCTTTACATTGCCTTCTTAGTGGATTTGATTGTGTGTGTTTGTGCACACGCGTGCATGTTGGAGCCACTTGCTTCGTTAATCTAAATGACTCTTTCACTTGAAGGGTTGCCTTCTCATATAATGTCACCTGATTTATTCCCTTCTCTCATAATCAAGTATTTGTTTATGGTTCAAACATAAAAGCAATCAGGATTATAATGTGTGATGGGTGGAGTTGCATGCTGCTATTTATTTGGTCATAAAGACTTGGTGGAAAGTCATCTAAAATGGCAGCATGCTCCGCGTGCGAGGAAGGTCAGGGACACAGGGGGCAGAAACATGCAAGGAGGGCTGACAGCTGAATTGTTCAGTAGCTTTGAATAGCTGATGAATCTGTGAAGCCCAGAGTCCTGTTAAAATTTTAATAAACATGGCGGAGGCCTATTGACTGGATGTGAAATATGCACATTGTTCCCGGTGCTGGCTGGCCCAGAATGGGGCAATCATGTTTGACAATGTGCAGCGCAAACCTTTCAATCAGAGTGAAGTCTTATTTTGCTGAATATTAAGTACAGGCTCTATTCTGCATATGTCAAGTGAATTTATAAATCTAAGGAATATTATTGCCACCAATTGACTTGCATATCTCATCTCCATAAATATGATTCAGAGATGCATCTTAATATAATAATCCTGGGACAATAAAGACTGGTGTGTGTGGGGGGGGGTATCACATGTATGTATGTTAAATCTACATAAACCCATGTTTGTCTATCTCAGACAGTATTTATATCTTTACAGTATTCAACTACACACAGAAAAATGTGATTATTTCATGTAAACAAAAAGCTAAATTGGACATGACTTCACTGGCAGAAAAACAACGATTCAACTTAGAATTTGTGCTTTTTCTCTGCTAATGTCCCTTTTATGGATCTGCTTTTGTCTGTTATCGTCTGACAACTGTCCTTTCTTGTTTTACTAGCCACTACCTGAAAATTGTATGTAAATGAGTGCAGAGGATTTCTATTTCTGTTTACTGTTTTAAACAAGATAAAGGTATTGTCACATATAGCTGTGAAGACATCTCAATCAGGGACAACTGAAGTGGCATGATTGATGATGCAAATCAAATCCAAAGCCTTATTGGCGGGAAGGGGAGGCAGATTTTTTTGAGTGAACTGGTGATTTATTTGCTTAGCTGTCATAGCCAATAAAAGTGAAATAAAATCAAATCACATACTTGTAAAACGTGACTTCTCAACAATTCAGAATATGCTTCAAAGACAACCTGCAATTACTTTAACATCATTACATGGTAGTAGCTTTATGTGGTCTACCTGGATTGTGTAATGCACCTATTATTTGCTGTTTTCCACTTATCATTCATAAACATCCTATTTTTTGCAAGTTTACAATTTAAACCATTTATTCAAAGATATTTAAAGTGACACTCTACCCTTATACTTTTCCTACATACTTTGCTTCAACATGGACATTTTCCTGCTAGAATCGGTAAGGTAGATACTTAATACCCCCCCTACTAGTCACTTATGTGCATATGTTGCATTCACATGTGTGCATGTCTGTGGACAGTTGAGAAACACCTAAACAGTTTATTGCTACCTCTATTCCATATGCTACAGACGCAATACTGCGAGTTGCCTCCAAAATGCAATGTTTGGGTCAAGCCGACTTGCACTTCTAAGTAATTTATAATATGCTTTACTCTAAGGTATTGCACAATCTCATTATCATTAGATTTTTGCATATTTAACAACAGTTTTTAATTAGAAGGTATTTTATTATTCATGCACATAATTTGAGGCGAGCTCAGGCTGCATGCTTTTAACTGTGAAGATGGAGAGAGATGAAGTAGAGAAGAAACACACATGCAGATTTTTTTTTTCTTTTTGAAATGGAACATTTTGGTTTGTAGTCTTTAACTGGCAACTGATTCTGCACACAAGTCTGGTAATGGCTCTTTTAATTTAGCTAATAGCTATCATGTTGTGTACCTTTATGCATTTGCTAAATTCTTAGCTCTGGGAGTTGTCTCCCCTTGCTTGAGCTGTAAGTAGTTTGGTATGCTTTGGCTCTCAACGTAGTAGCATTTGCTGCGGCTAGGCTCCTTGATGTATTATTAAAATTGGAAATGGACTCCAGGGACTGCATCTAGTTATGTGCTTTCATTTGCCGAATAAACCAAGCGTTGTTTTCATCTTTGCTCATGATTGTTAATGGCGCTGCTGATGAGAGGGGTGTGTGTGTTTTTTTCCACTCCCTTTATCAACACAGTCCTGTTATTATGCAGGCCAAATAGCCAAGCTGCTGATTTTGTTTTAGGTTTTCAATTAGTCATTTGACTAAGCACATCTGTTACTGGCAGAGGCCCAGAGCATGGACGAGTCCCTGTCACCTGCTTGGGGGGCGATGGAGCGCAGAAGCAGCCGGGCTATCAAGGCCCCTCGGTGGCAACAACCACTTCAGAGCTCCTCAGGGGTGTGTCCTTGGTCCCTTCACATTTTACAGCCAAGTCTTCTGAGTAAAGGTGCTTCCAGAAACACCCACAGCCTGTCTTTCCCCTTGTTCTTCTGCTCTGTTAAAGCTGCAGCCTATAGAGAATTTAGTGTTTAAAGCCCCTTTTCCAACTGTAACTAACCACCACTGAAACATCGGTTTGAGGTTTTGAGACCACATTCACACTTTATCCCACAGCAGATGACTGCCTGTGTACATATCTGTATAGTTTGTATTTGTTTTTGATTGTGTGTTAATGATTTATGTATAGTGGTCTGCTTATTTTTTTCTCTCCCCATGAGTACCAAAATTGATGAATATACAATGTGCCTTTCTTTGAAGGGCTGTGAGTGCAAGCTGTTTAAATGTGGACCAGTTCAAATAAACAGCCTACTTCCTGAGCTGTTCCTGCCACATATAAGGAAGATGAGCTGTTTAACTGGGATGTGCACATGTCTTTTAAACATATACTTTATGTATTGTATTTGTATTTGATTTCCTCTGATAAATATTTGCCCTTCACAGATAGCCTGTTGTGCTGTTCTTTATTTAATTTTTTTGTTGTGTTATGATGTTGGAAAGTCATGTATATATGATGTGATAACATACATTTTTTAATTAATCAAGTAAATTTAGCCTATATAAATCATGTGAGGAAAAGCAATTGCTAATACTACTCCATTCTCACCAAGATAGCATTTATCAAAATATTGTCTTGTTGGTAATATATATACTGTAGGTCCATGGTTTAATCACACAAGTAGAAGGGGGTCAATATATTTAGCAAACACAAACTGGCAAGTTGCATATGGCATTGTTAGCATCTTGAAATACTAAAGTCCTGGGAATCCCTAAAATCTTTAGATTTTCACTTGATGGGTGTATAAATTCAAAGTGAGATAGTGCACTCTCCCAGAAAGTGTTTAAAAAATGCTCCTGTTTCTGCTGTGCGATTATAGCTCCTTTTGAACTGTGGCAAATTTATTATCTTCATTTATGATTAAAAGCAGTGTCAGTAAATAACTCAAAGGTAAAGTAGTCCCCTTATCCCTTCCTCTTTTTTAATACACAGTCGCATCACAATATGTGGAGGCTTGCACGTTTTAAAACATTGTGCTGTTAAGGTGTGGCTTGGTGGAAGCATCCACAAAGCTGGTTTGTACTGACACACCATCTGCATCAAGTCAGGTCTGCATAGCTGAAGTAGAGAGAGTGTGTGTTTATAATTGAGAGTAGGCTAAAAGAGTAGCTTCTGTTGGTAACAGAAGTGCTGGTATTGGTAGCAGAGATTTTTTAAGGGTTCAACAAAACAAGTTTTCCATACACAAAATCCATGTACCATGCGGGATGCATCACACTTTATGGGAGGCTATTAGTAAACAGAACTGCATACCACAGCCTGCTACATTTGAACAAGTCTAGTTTAGTTTTTTTTCTGTATTTTATGCAACTACAACTTTTGCATGTGTTCACATAACCAAGAAGCACGTCAAGACTGAAGAGGTATGCATTGGGTTTCTGCAAACATGCACAGTCTATGACAGGTATGGTGTGACCAACCTGACACACACATCGTGTGGGTATAAACCCTCTTTTAGATTAGAGGAGAAAAAAGAACAGCTTGAGAACCGCTCCAAGAATGTTGTTGAAAATAAATGACTGTCTTCTTTTTTAAATTAAACTTGTAGATGACAAGGTGACACACTAACATTCCAGCTAAAAAAGGGGTTAACAATGAGTTCGAAAAGGAAACGAGGGGGAAAAAGTCACATTTTCCGCAGTAAGTAAAACCCCCCAAAATAATGTACACGTGACCTTATGTGAGCTGCAGGTCTCGTATAATCTTGTCTGGCTAATGACATTTTAAGAGAACTGAGAATTGTAATCAAAATATTTTTTCTTCTGTCAAAACATAGAAATACTGCTTTTATTTTGTGAAAACCCATAATGGAAATGCAGGTAGAGTCACTTTCCATGGTTTGAATGTGAGAGAAAAATAGAAATGTTTTTTTTTATCATTGTTGCCTTGCTTCATCCTCAATTTATCTTTTATGAATTAATTTTAAACTTTTATGACTCAAAGTAAAAGTTTTCTTTTTCACAATGTTTATTCAAAGCCTTATAAAAAGTTAGCCTTTAGCATTAGATTTATTGGGCATTGGATGCATTTTAGAGTGAATAAGTCTCCCAAAGTGGAAGTTGCATGTTTTTATGAACTGTACTTTTACTTATATAAATCATTCAAAGCTGATTTTCTGATGTTCAAAAAAGAAAAATAAATATAGATCTACCATAAAAAGGCTCCAAAATAGCAATTGCAGTTGCGTAGAAAGCATAATTAATTGTAGAATGATCTTCTGACAGCATATAAAACAGCTAATTGATTAATTTCTTTATTGTCATCTCATATTGTGGTGTTAATATTTGCTCAATGGTAATTAGAAATGCAGAATAAAAGGCCTATTTAATAGCAAGTAACAGCAGGCTTTGTGAAACAGCAGGGTAAGATTTACTTCATTATACAAACAAAAGCACTACGTCACTCCAAAAGTCAGCAAAGCTTCGTTTCATTATGGTCAGCGATTTCCTGAAGGACTCAGGCCATCCAGTACCTCAATCACATTAAGTCCCAGTCCATTTTGGGACGTCAGGCTGTAGGCAGGCCCCAAAAGAGCTGCAACCAATCTTTGATTGTCAGAGTTCAGGGAGGGTTCAGTCAGTAGCACTGTCGTCTCTGCCTGATCCAAGAGGGCCTCCCAGGGGGCTTTAATAAAACATTTTGCTCATTGTGGAAAGTAATGACCAACAATGTAAACTTGTGACTCGACAACAGATGTTGGCATGCTTAGTGGAAACAAGGTGCTGTAAAATTAATTTCATTTGAATTATTTACTGCATGCATTACGTGCTTGAGGAAGTAGATGGGGAGTCGGGTGGGTTGGGGGTGTTGGTTGGCAACAACAACAGGAACGCATTCAATTAAAGGTGAAATAGTGGGATAGAGGGTGGGGGAGAAATAGAAAAGCGAGTGATCACATGTGTTCTCGCTTGAAAATCAAATAGGAATCATCGCAATGCTGACATCGCCCCTGTGATTTATATTTAATAGGGTTTATTATTTCATATTGTCACTTCAAAGGTTGTGCCATGAAAACCTGCTGGAGATGTTTTCCAAATTAAATTAAGCCAAATTAAAATCTGGAGGATAAGTTAGAGGGCACTGTTGTTTTCTTTCAAGTGATGGAAAAATGAGAAAAATTGTTGCCAAACAAAATCAAACCATAATGATTTTATATAGAAGTATGTCAGCACAGGCCTCATGTAAATCCAACATTATGGATAGATAGAGAAATAGAAGATACAAGATTGAGTAAAAACTAATTCACACCCATTAAAAAGTTATGGATAGGGTGATGAATGAGTCATGAGTAAAGGGCAAACCTTTCTACTAGATCGAAAACAGATTCAAAAGCACTGGGAATCTCCAAAGTTTATTTAACACTGTACAGCCGTATAACAAATTCATCTCAATTCTTTTAAAACTTTAATTACATGCATCAGGAGCAGAACATGTGAAAAGCTATGATGTGTTTATTATCATTTTGAGTTGTTCAATGGTTTTTTTATCATTAATAATCTTACAATATTAATAAACAAGCCAAATCACAATGACAAAAAGTACTTATTTCTGGGAAGTCAATACTAAACATGTTTCCTTTTACATTTGTATGTGTTCATTTATTGTGGGAATGAGAGTTTAAAATGTATATGCGTTTATTTCCAAGGTACTCTTTGTTTTGTGTTCCACAAAACTGTTACAGGATTTTTTTTCTTTCTGTTTCCATGTATATGACCTAATAACTTGTCACTTGTCTGTTGGGCTGAACAAAACAGTGCCAAGTGGGCTGTTCTTCATGTCAGATCAGCAGGCAGCCAAAAATGTGACGTCATCATAGCAGGAAAGATGCCTCACCTGGATTTCCTTCATCACCGCATCCCCTCAGCCAGCAGCTATAACAGCACGTAGCTACTGTTAGCACTCAGCAGTGTGGAAAAATAGCAGCAGGCGCTATTGATATAAATATATTTCCTCTTGTAGTCCCCCCCCCCAAAGTTATTCATCTGTGTGTTTATTTTCTTTTGGGAGCCCTAGTGTTTACTGTGCAAAGGTTCCCTTTGTTTGTGATGGTCCTGCAGAACTACTCAGCTGAGTGTGAAGTGCTGGGATACAGGAAGTAGGGTTGCTCTTTAACCCAAGTCCTGTGATAAATGGAGACACTCAACAATAGTGTATCCTGCAACCTGGACCTGGAGCTGCTGACAGCAGCTTGTCCACAGTTTGCTTGTCCTCTTCTTGTAAAAAGGGCCTCAACATGCCTCGGTTCTAAAGATAGCTTAATAATGGTTTTGTAATACATAGATTAGTTTTTGCCTCATAGTTGAATTAGCAGATTGCTGGTAGTGCTGTAGGTGGTCAAAGTCAAGGCATCAACAGCATATCCTTATGCAGAGTGTACTAGTTTCTATTATGTCTTTGATGTCTTGGATTCACTCAATTGCTTAAAATGCTTAAAAATGCTTAATGCTTAAGAACAAATGTGCTCACACTTTCAGCAGACAGAAAAAGTCATTTAAAGTTCACAGTTCAGATTGAATGAGAGAGAAAGGCACTCATAACCAAAACACAACCAGCTGTGGCTCTGCAGTGATGAATGCTGTATCAGCAATACCCATAATATACACATTACACAAAAAACCCATTACCCCATTACCAAACCGTTTTAAGTTTCACTCACAAACACTTACGGATTATTACAGAAAATCTTACAGAGCACAAGGTTTGTGTTTGGGATCCAGATTTCACCACAACATCCATCTGTCAGCAAGCCATCTCCATTATCCTTTGGCTCAAAAGCATGATTTAGCCTTGCAAAATGCCACATGTCTGTAACATTACAATAGACTACTGACTCAACCCACTTTACAGTATTTATCAATTGAGTGTGCAAAAAGATTGAGAAACTTTTTTTTTCACCTTATTAGTGGTTTGCCACAAGTATTAAGATCACATCAGATCCAGTTCCTCACATGGGATCTTGTTGACTAATGTGGCCCCCTCCTTTGAGATGACAGTCACATGTATTCAATAGAATCAGTGCTTACTGGAGCCAAACTGTGGAAGAAGGACAAAAATGCAAGCACTCATCTGGGGAACATGTGTCAAAACAGGCACTGAAATGTATTAATTCAATACAGATACATTCTTTTTATATTTTTACATCCTAACAGAAATTTTAACTAACACAATTAAACCCACTTACATCGCTCTGTATGATTATTGTGAGAACAGAAAAAGACACCCTCTCACTTTTGAATGAAATTATACACCAACTGAACTATGTCGTCATTTGAACAGCCAAATAAAAGAGCAGCACAGAGAGAAAATGTGTGGATCACTTAAGAAAAGAATCCTACATTAATTCCCCTAATCAGCATATGGATCAGAAAGATTTCCCCTCACACAAGTTGGGACAGCCGTGCCTATTCAAAACACATTAGACAAAGTGTGACACCGTCACGGTAGCAGATGTTCTTTACATTTCTCCCCATTCCTAACCTATTTCCTAGTCACTAAACCACTAAACCTCAGTTTCTCCTTTCACTCTTCCCTCTCCCCAGCAGCACACAAACCAGCACAACACAAAGAGAAACAAGATGAATTAATACCAAGAGGGGTCCCAGTGGTATTGAGAGGGGATTGTTTTTTTGTTCTAGTTGAAAATATTTCTCACTTTTTAGTGGAGCGCGCTCGGCTCCCACATGTATTGTCTGGCTGTGATCATGTGTCAGAGCTGTACAAGTGGGATGTGGGGCCGGGTGCCCGGCAGGCTTGTCTGAAGCAGACGGCTTGTTTGCGTGTACTTAACAGCTCCTCACAGCTGTGTTCTCTCCAAATGTAACTGGAGAAGACCTCATCCATCAGAAAAAGGCATTCTCCCTTTCCCCCTCTTCGTTTCTTGCTCCTGTCTTCTTCCCTCTCCTCCCCCAGTTTTTTTGTTCGAGTGCCTCCATTGCAAAAATGTCAGCAAACAGGCAAGAGGTCGCGTCACAGGTCATCCTGTGAATCAGCGTGTTAGCCCAGCTTTTCTCACTTTTCAAGAGGGTGTGCATTTCTCAAGAAGTTGCTTATGAGCAACTCATCAAGGCTCAACATATGTCGGGAGGAGGGAAATTGTATTGTGTCTTTGACAACATCAATGCAATTTGTCTCAAAGTAACAAATCTCTGTTAAAATTTGTTATTAAAAATATAAAATGTAGACATGCTGCATAAGTGTGCAGAATACCCCCTTGATGTAAACTACATAAAGTCCAGTCTTAGACAAAAAGTTGAATGTAATTTCATTTCTAAGGGATTTTTTAAGTGTGTACTCAGAGAAAAATAAGTCTCATCCTGTGTTAAATCTGACCTGTCTTCCTCTTAAAAAAGAAAAAAAAAATGCTCCCAGGTTAATGGCTGCAAACTGTCACGTCGTTTCCGTGCACATCATATTGTCGTTAGTCACTAGCCTAACATCGTAACCTTTATGCCTCTGATTAACCCTGAGGTCCTAGGAGGAGGTGGGAGCCAAAGACAAACATCTAACTCAGGGCTATACTCACTTTTATCGAAGAGGCCCCTCCTCTGGCCTAACTCAATGCACAGCCTGTAAATGTTTCACTTTGATTTTACAAATGTGACAATAAATTATAGGACATTTATCAAAGTTGCTTTGTTGTTGCCTGACAACAGCCACTTTATATATAAATTACTGCAACAAACAATCACTTTTAGCTTCCAGACCCTTTAAAGTTGCTAACAAAGATTCACATACAAAGAGTGGCACATAGTGATATATGTTATTAATTAGCTGTTTCGTTTTCAATTTTAAGCTTTAAGTTGATATATTTGTTAAGAGTGACCGAGATTTGGAATAAACATTGTCTTACTACAGTGTCAATGCCAGCATTAGATAATTATCTTACTTATAAAAAGAAATCACACTTTTCTGAACTTCTGTGGATAAATTGTTTATATGTTGCTTTATTATTTAAACATCACAGACAGCACAACAAAGCAAATAAGACAATTTAGAAAGAAAAGCAACCCAGATATATTTACCAAATCTTTTATTTACAAAATATATGTTGTATGTAAGTAGGTTGTAAGAATCTGAAGTCATCATATGGATCTAAACAGACACACACATTATCTATATCACTTACTCAAATATTTTAGTGGTTAACATCACTTCTCCTTGAATGCAAACCCAAAAGTTTGCATTGAAATTAATAATATGGTATATTGCTAAGTAAAAGGGATTTAATGTATCACATAAAGCGAGTGCTCAAACAAAAAGAAAACACACAGACATTTGGATCTCCCACCAAGCTATAGAACTCATGAAGCGACATGCCAACAAGCATATATTCATGTATTGCTCTTCTTAGGCTTGTCTTCTGGGAACAGACTAATTGCGCTAGAACAGAAATAGAGCTGAGAAATCTGAATGTGCTCCTGGAGAGACACCTCCAACCCATAACCCACCTACCAACCCCCTACTGCTTCTACTTTCCTGATTTTCTTTATCCCTGTTGGAACAAAAGTGCAGAAGCAGAGTGAAAATGTCACATTTTGAACTCTCCTGAGAGTCCTAAGTCAATTCAGCTGTGAAATATGAAATATCTGGGGCTTGCGTGTGTGTGCGTCTTTGTATGTGTGATATTCTTTTCATATCTATAATGCCTGTGACATCCGCTCATCCAAACAAGTCACAATCATGTGCAGGGTGTGATATCTCCAACTTTGGTGACAATAAAACAGCAACCTGCCATGCAAGGCCTGACTGGTTATAAGACTGATATTAGAGAGGCTTTTACAGCATGCCGAGGGAGTGCGCGACTTCCAGCAGGCACTGGAGAACTGCACCCCACTGATTTGTCTGCATGTTTTTTGTGCTCCACATGCCCCACAGATGTATACAAGGTAAAGGGAGAAGGAAGGAAGGCCTTCTGCCTGCTCTGGCTGACATGCGTACCATTTATCTACACACAGAGAAGTGCATGTACACTTGTGCTGAGTACACACACGAACTCAAACTGTCTGTATCACAACAAGAACGCTTTACAGCCCTGCTATTCCACACTATCTGCAAGAAAGTGGAAGAGGAGAAGGACACACTCTGGTTAGAAACTTTGGTTCAGTGCTCCTAGCAGACCGCAGAGCTGCGGTTGACACACACTCCAAGAAGTGACAATGTTGCAGCAAAGACTAAGAATTGTAGCCAAGCGAGAGAGGGAAACCTCAAGTGCACAATCACCTCTCTTCAGAACTTAGTAATGTGAGGTGAAGGAGGACTGAAAAAAACAGAAAGAAAGGAAAAATAAAGTCAAAAGAAAAATTGCAGCTTGTGGGTGACAGACCAAGAACTTTTGGTAGTCAGAGAGTTAGCACCAAAGTTCCCTGTCAGCCCATTAAAGATGTGAAACTGGCATCTAGGGTCTATTGAAACCATATGTGCGAAGGAATTTCTCTGCTGGTAAGACATTCCAAATACTGTCCCAGAGCCAAAGACTTTGGTGTTAGTCTAATTTAAGCAGTATGTTGGGGAGAGCTTGCCGCACTTTGATCATGTGGAGATCGTTTGGTACAAATTGAACTAACCCTCGCTCCGTTTCTGGTGGATCACAACCATGGATTTGTTGAATTAAACGCTTCGTTGAATGTAGTCTGCACATGAAAAGAAAGTTGCTCTTAGGAATCCGATAGCGGTTTTTTCACCTAGCCAGCAGGTCCGCTTCTTTTATTACTTTTAAACTCAATCCACGCCAGGTCCACACCGCTTTAACGAGACGTGGGCCTGGCCTGGAGGAGATCATGTTCTGAGGGGAAACAGCCAGAAATCACCTGGGCTATGTAATAGAGAACATATTGAATACAGACCCACACGCATGGACTATCATGGATCAGACTGTACACATGCATTCTAAAACTTCACTTTTCTTTGATACATTTTTAAAGTTTTTTTATGGAGGAAACTTTTGCCCCAAACCTGTATGCTCCTTCACTCATAGCTTCTATCAAGCATGTATTCTTTCTCTGTCTATATTTTTTTTTCCTTTTGTCGTTCCTCTGTTGTCCTTTCCTGACTTAGTTACTTTTTATAAATGTTCATACCACAATGGCAATTTTCATGCATGAGCATTTCTTATTGGTTAAACAACCGCCTTGTATGTTTGAAGAAGAGCAGAAACATTTGGTTGACACTGGATCTTTTCCTCTTTGTGACATGTTTCGCCACAGCAACCCTGCTGTGTCCATATGGGTTCACCGTCACACATCGAGGGCAGTGGGGCTGCTTATCTGTGCTATTGATTTTCTCATTGGCTCCGCTCCTCGTTTGGTAAATGAAAACATGTTGTGGCCAGGAAATAAGTCTTGAGCTCTCTCTCTCTCTCTCTGGGTTATCCACATGTACCAAATGTGCTAGTACAAAACAGTGCATTTATTTTTTTTATGAAAC
The DNA here is from genome assembly GCA_037177535.1 of Pseudomugil gertrudae. Taxonomy (NCBI): domain Eukaryota; kingdom Metazoa; phylum Chordata; class Actinopteri; order Atheriniformes; family Pseudomugilidae; genus Pseudomugil; species Pseudomugil gertrudae. The sequence continues at coordinate 24,255,242 of JBAMHV010000001.1, forward strand.
GGTGAGGTTGAGAAGATCCGACAAAGAATCAGACTTGTACTGAACTCATACAGCTTGGAGAAAAATGTTGTTAATGTTAATGTGTTTGATTATTTCCCACTGATTTATTCTGCTTACTAGATTCAAGATTGTACTAAAACAAGGAGTTTGCAATGTGATCTGATTACCTTCATGGACACAACTTTGGGTTTTATGTATCACCGTGTTAAGATCCTGCGTCTCCACATATGCTGCCTTGTGATAATGATCGCTTTCCATGTGTGGTTTGTGCTTACTTGGCCTCAAATTCTTCTGAAGAGGAAATTGCACATATGCAAAAAAAACAAACAAACAAATAAATAAATAACTGATTTGAGCCTTGTCCACTACAATGTTTTTCCATATTTATTGTATTTGTTTTTGTTTTTAACTCTCACTCTCAGATTGTTAGGGGTTTGAAGATAATAGCAACAGGTACACTTAGAATTATTCCAGATGGTTAGAGCTTCACGTTCTGAAATATGTGGCTAGACAATCTAAAATATCTTTATGACTATAGATTAGACATATTTCAAATCGTGTAATTGCACATTTCTTAGCATGTGTGTGGATGTTGTAGATTTCAGTCACATCATATAAAAAAGAGCTTAGACATACTCCAGCCTAACCACATGGATGGTGATAACACTGCATATCAGACAAGCAGACAAAGTTTTATTTGAGCACATCCACTTGTGAACATGTGAGGCTGGAGTTTAAGCTGTAGAACCTCTACTATTATTTGTACTTTTCTACAAGTCTAAAAGAAAAACAGAACAACAGAATGGGGGTTGTAAAATAAGGGGAATGTATCCCCCTTGTGTACATCGGCAGGTCTCGCTTAGCATCAGGTAAGAGCAGATTGATCACACTTCAAAGGCAGAAAGGGTTAGATAATTAGGATTGAATTATAAATAGATAGTATACACTATATATCAACTCATAAACTTGACAACAAAGAGAGGCTGGACTTGAGTTGAAGGTGGTCTCTCCTTCGTCCTGAGAATCAGAAATTTACATGCCCCTTGTTATGGAAAATAAAAGCGCAGATACAAAATTCATGACTTATACGGAAGTTTTGTTTCAAAGCAATTATAATTGTGTTTGACCTTAAATGAAAATATAGTTCACTTAGTTCTTTATATCTGAATATTGTTTATTTGATTAATAAACATTCCTAATAACAAAAATAATCTCATATCTGTCTAAAATTTTATTTTTATGTTCTTTTTAAAAGTTCTAATCAGCAGTTTCAAAATATTACATTAAAAATGAGCTAAAAGTAAAGGTAAATGGGCAGGACAAAGGACAGATTGTAAATAACAAACAAAGAAGCTCAGACACGAAGCAAAATATTGCATTTGGCATAGAGTGATAATAACTTTCAAATCTAACTGTTTTCTAGTAAACTTAAAACTGTTCATTTATTTGTGTCAGTCTTTGAAAATGAAACTTTCACAGTAAACTGTTAAATGTAAATTATTGCCTTTTGATTTTTATCCTATTTTCTTTTATTACATCTATATATTTTTTTATTTTTAAAAATGTTTATGCAGCACATCAGGTCTAAAATGTAAACTTCATCAAATATGAATGACTTAAATGTTCATGGCATCCACCAAAAAACCTAAATGTGAACTATTTGAAATGACTCTGGCTTGTGTTATTTGTTTCACATTCAGAGTTTTAAAGACTCCCACTAAAAGCTGTCCTAATTGAAGGGTATGGTGGCGTTGACGCTTAGTAGACACAAAACCTAGCCAAATACATGCAGGGCGACTCTTGCAGTTGCAAACACAATACTGTTGGTGCAAAAAAGGCAGTTCAGTGGCTACATGTGGGATAGATGTGGAAAGACGAGGAGACAAATCTCCCACTTATGGTTTGTATACACAAGTGTTGTTTTTTTGAGCTACACAAACAATGCTGCACCACAAACAATAGTGCAGTCTGCCACCATTCAGTGGAGATTTTTAAGTCAACCGCCCTGTGCCTGACAGCCACGGCCTGCCTCTTGCAGGCGTCATGTGGTTGGCGAGGCCACAAGCACCATGCAAGAAGAAGAACAGAGCTGTAAAGCCAGGGCTGTTGAGTTAGTGAATGCACAGCAAGGCCTCACAACAGCTGTAGAAAATATCTAATGAAGAGATAGAAATTTTGCTTTTGATACAGATTTACCTCAACTGTAATTAGTCTATTCCACATCTCCCCTGAAATGCTTTCTATTCTGTGAATTGTGCATCTCCTCAGATCTGAACCTGTTTTTAATGTCATGTGTAACTGAGATTTTAAACAATGAAAGTGCAGTATTAAACACATTTTACCACTTAATAAAACCTATACATAACCTATACCTATATGTTACTGCTTCAACTGTCAGCTAGCTCAACAGACACTTTTCAACCATCATTTACATCAGAACTACAGCGCTATTGAGACTGTTTGACATGGAACAGTAACTTATTTTATGAATAGCCATGAATAAGTACAGTCAAGAAGAAGTCACAATTGAGAGTTTAGGGGAAATTAAGGTCTTCAGGTTCCAAAATTAGGGCTTTAGGGTCTAGTGGCTGCAGCTGGACTTTGTGTTTAGAGCAGAGGGCTGCCCTTAATGGATTTGTGATGATGTATTTCTGAATTCTTGCCTAAGATCCCTGACTGGGAGTGGGCTTGGGATGCTTATCTCTGTGGACATCTTGGCCCAGCTTCAGGGTTTGGGATCTGGTTTCACCTGCCCATGGGAGAAATCCACCAAGACTGGAGTAACTGGGGATTAGCAGGGATGACCCTGGGAGCTGCACAGCAACATTTGAGACCACTGAAGAGAGAAAATTTGTTTGACCTTCAGGCATGGACAAGGTGAAAACTAAGAGAGATTATTAGATTAACTCAAGTGCAACATAACACCTGGATAAATTCATGCCAAAAAAAGGACAGTTTGGTTGTAAATAATGGCTCCAGACTCAAGAAAAAAGTATCCAAAGCATAATTTTGTTTTAGAGTAAAACTGATGACAAAACCCCACTCAAGTAACATATTAATTACAAAGTGTATCACATGTTACTCAAGCCTAGCTAAGTGACTTATCCAGCCTACACGAGTAAGAAGTTCCCCTGAAGAGATGGAGCCACAGTGACACAAACTGAGACCACTCAAGGTCACAGCCCAGCTTCTCTGATGACTGCTCTATATGTCTTCAGGCCTAAGCCCAACAGACAGATTACAACAACGTTCTCAACAAAGCCTGGTGCCTGCACCCCCTGTGTTTCTCCTCTCTCCAAAATCCTGCAACCAGAGAGCTCCTACAGGAATCGTCACCTTGTCTCTAGGCCAGAGCACCAAAGCAGGGAAAACCGCCACTTCACTCATCTTAGGGTCAAAGTGCATGAGGGTCAAATACCTCAGCTGAGATCCCCAACCCCCACACACACACATCCAAATGACAGGCAGTGGTCAGTGTCACAGGCTGGGCCCTGGCTTTACACACTCCCCTCCCCTGTTGTCTCACCAGGAAGTGGATACACATTATGATATTGATACCATGGTTCAGTAGTGAAGCTATTGAAAAACACCAGCAAAGGAATTCTGAGTGATTTTCTGGTTATCGTGCTGTGTTAAAAAATATGTTTAACTTATCATCACTCGCTTACACTCTTAACATCCTTCTACACACCTGTACAGTTAGATTGTTCTGTGAAGCTATCTACATTAAAATTATGATTTAACTGTCATTTAGTTAAATTAGGAAGAGAAAGAGCAAAAATGTGTGACAAAGAAAGTGATTTACCTTTTTGTGCAGACTCCAAAAACAGCTAAATGGGCCATTTGTGAGGCTGTGTTAACAAGATCATTTAAAAGTCAGGAGTTTTTTTTTTTACAAGAGTGTTTTTATGATCTCTGTTACAATAAAATGAACAGGTAAAACACTGAGTGATTAAAGATAATGAAGAACAGATATGCCTGACATCGTCCTTAGGATCCCTAATGAAAGATTATGCTGCACTTTGAAGAGTTTTACGGCCTCTGTAAATCAAGACTAAATACTTATTATTTGAGGAGGTATTAAGGTTGCAGTGGCCGTACTATGTGCTAGCCTGTTTACGATTAAAAGGGGGGCGGAAAAGAGCATTTGGGATTTCATTGGGGATTTTATAGGGGAGCCCCTGTATGTCCTGGAATTCCAACACTTGAGTAGTCGGTCCTGCAAGCATGTTGTGTGAACATGTATGTTTCTGTGCAAAAACATTATGACATGACAGAGTCTGAGTGAAAGCAGATCATGATGTACTGCTGTGTAAGTCCTTCAATACCCCTGACATCCCTGCTCTGAGCTCTTGGATAAAGAACAAAGGAACAGAAACAGGTAAACATGTGCTAACAGATAGCCTGTTTCTTGTCTGCCTGGTCGGGCTGTTTTGTTTGCTTTTTGACATCCATGTCTTTCACCACTTGTATAGCTGCAGATGACTCATATACAAAATTAAGATAAAAAAGAACTCCCTCCACATCCCTTCTTTTTCCCACGGACAGCACAAATCAATCACATAGGATTCCAGCACTGTGTCAGATCAGTTGTGGTCTTGACTGAGGTTTCTTTTTGCTGAAGGCTGTTGACCCTACTCCCCTGGCTGACAGGAGCCAGAGTTGAGTACCAGTAATCAGGGTCAGAAACTTTACTAGAGGCACAGGAAGACCTTCAAAAGGTGGTGGATCTCACCAATGATAAAAACACATTCACACTGAAGATGCAACTTTTACCATATCCTTTAAATGTCAACTGCAGGAGGAATACAACCGTGTTATAAATCACCCAGCAAGCAGTATAAGCTAGGCATATTAGCCTAATATGGAACAAGCAAAATAACATTAGTGTGTTTTTATGCCTTGAGTCCTGTCAAAACCAGAGGTCAGCCAACATAGGCTGAGGTCATATGCAATACCCCTGTAAAAATACTGCAGAGCGAGTGGTTTCAATTTGCTCAAGTGATTAAGTTCACGCCAGCCCTCTGTGCACTGGCAAGGGTCATTTGTGTTTGGCTGAGGTATTGATGATGGTAGAGAAGAATGATGCTAACCATATAAAAATTGGTACTAACATGGCATTAAGGAAGTATAGCAACACTCTGAATCATGGGGTGTGCTACAAGGTGTAGTTTAGGTTATAACAAAGCTACGTGTTTATGTCCACACCTGCACAGACAAGCTTATGCTCAAAATACACCAAAAGTCCAAAGTTAGGCCTAAAAATCCACACCTACACATAACCTGTCATGCAAAAGTATTCACTTTTTCTGAAGCCTTTTTTTCCATTCATTCATTATTGCATTTTACAACAAAAAGAAATAGAATATAGAAAAACAAAGATAATTTTGAAGGTAATGTAAAAATCATGATTTATTTCTAAATTGTGATTATCCAGCCCAATCCAACTTTATTTATAAAGCACTTTGAAAACAACAAAGTTGACAAAAGTGCTGAATACAGTCCTGGGCACAACAAACAGTATGAACAAAACAATAAAATAGTGGAATAAAATACTATAAACACAATAACACAGGATTAAATGAAACATAAAACAAGCCAACAACTCAAGATGTGTTAAAAGCCGATGAAAAAAGAGAGGATTTAAAAACAGAAAAAGACCCAGCCTGTCTAAGGTGGTTTGTGGCTGACAACTAAAAAGAAGCGTCCCCCTCTGGATTTCAACTTTGTTTTAGGGACAACTAACAGAGATTATGCATTCCTTCCCACATGGTCAGCGCTGTGTTGAGGCACCTTTTGCCTTTTAAGATATGTTTCTATGGGCTCGGCATATGTGCCAATTTCAGATCACAAAAGATGACTCGCCCAGTTTAACTGTATTGCTAAGCAGAGGATAATAAGCTAACAGAATAAGTGTTTTGCCCCATCTTCAAAACAAAACTACTCCAGCTCCTTCAAGATACTAGGGTTTTTCAAGCTTACAGTTATCTTAAAGTCACGTCACAAATTCTCGGTCTGGATTTTACTAGACCATTTCTACACTTTGAAACATTTCCTCCTAAGCCACTCAAGTGTAACTTTAGAAGGATGCTGCTGGTCATTGTCCTGAGTAGTTGGTGAACCCCATCACAGTATTAAGTCTCTGAAGGACATTCATAGATTTTAGTCTATTTAGGGCCAGATTTACTAAGATCTCAGTTTGCGTGTACTAAATAGCGTGTGGGATCTAGAATTTAGCGTGTGGGGCG
>JBAMHV010000001.1:24261589-24289915 GCA_037177535.1 Pseudomugil gertrudae
AGTTTGTACTTTTTTTAGCGTGCGCAACGAGTTTGCACGCGTTTTAGTACACGCAAACCTTTAGTAAATCTGGCCCTTAGTCTAGTAATTCTTTTAGAATGGGTATATACAGTATGTACAATGATCTTGTGATACTTTCCACACAAAGGAACCATATTTAACTGAGTGTGTGATTTTTGTTACGCAGCAACAGATAGGGGTTTCATTGTAAACTAGAAAATACACATACAGTATATGAACCATTTTGGTTGTTCACTCATTTATTTATTTAATTTTGTATATCCCTTACATCACCAACAACAACAAAACATGTAAATGGCAGGTTATACAGGAAAAATAAAAGACACGTTAAGGAAGATGTGTTTAGCAAGCAATCTAGAATATACAGTAGATAATTCAGGCAGTGTAATGGACTTCTAATACTAGCTAACTTTTGCTTAATCTACTTAATGACTTTTCATTGAGCAGCTAAGAAACATATTCCCTATTAAGTTGCATGACTCAACTAATACACTGTATTTGTACTAAAGAGAAGCTGTTTTTCACAAGGCTCTGTAACCTGGACTTAACACCGCTTGCTACTAAACAATTCATGTATGCAGATAACTGACAGTGTTGCAATCATTTTGCAAAGGGGCAATGCTGTGCACTGCTTGGCAGTAGGCAGTGTTTAACCAGATATGAGCTGTGTACCATGCAAACAATAATAATAATAATAGTAATAAAAAGTCTGCCTAATTTAAACTCTTCTCTCAGTGGCATCAAACCTTATCGTGAACAAAACCAGAGTGTCTCTACCAGCTAAATTATTGATATGACTGCAATTTAAAATCTCCCCACTGCACTTTTCCTCTGTGTTTCACTGCTCAACTGCAACTTCTATTGTTGACTTATTTATTTATGTATTTGTTTTCACTCTGTGTTTGGGTGTTTTCCCTTTTATATTACTGGAGGGGAGGGGGAAGTGGGGGGTGGTGTTTTTCTCCATTTTTCACCTTTCACATCTTGTGGATTCAACGCTCTCATTTCCTCCCTGTGATATGGTGTAAGGCACTTCAGAAACAACTGTCAGGTTCAAATCAAAAATGGGTGGAGTGGGTGTAATATCGAACTACTGAACACAAGCCGAGACTTGAGCGATGGATATGGCACCCGATTTTCCTTTTCTCCTCTTCTTCCTTTGCCTTTGTCAGCTCCGGGGGTTTCTCTCTGTAGTCAGAACAATGCGTGGGTGATGTCGACACTGGGAAGGAGATGTTCTGTACAGCGATTTAGTACAAATGCATCCCATAATGATCATGTTTTGTTACCTTTATGTACCTCCAGCTCCGTCTACACTCCGTAAACAGCAACAGAGACTGCTCCCTTTTAGCCAAGTGTTTACCCCGGCTTCTTTTCTTTACTATCACACTGATGGAGGATCCTCTTCATCTCTCTGCAGCACTCCACAGCCAGCAGGTGCGTTCACAAGCAGACTAAGCAACACACACACAACTGAATTGTAGAATACAAATGCTCCCAACCTGCCTCTCCATACATGTGCTTGCATGTATAAACTTTTTTTTGCATTAACTGACACATAGTTATGCTGTCAAGGTAAGCTTCTACATCTGTTAACTAGACACAGTAAATAGCTGTATGCAATGTAGTTGAACAGAAATGGCAAACATGTTCAGTCGTTCCGCTGGTATGGGCACTTAAAAACAATCTAATGTCATGCTACACCAAAGGCTCTTTGGCTTTACAATAACAGAACAGGTTGACAAAATGAAAACTCATTCCTCCCTCATTTACGCGTCATTTCAACCCTGACCCTGGCAGTAAAAGATCAAAGAGCTTTTGAGGCCTGCTCTTATTTCAGTCTGCTTCAGAGGGACAGCTGAGAAGTTTGTCAGTCCAACAGGAATTGCAACGGGAATTCTTCAGGCCCCTATCAGCTCACAATGAAAACCCGGAATCATGCAGCCATTGTTATGTGTTAAAATAGTGCTTATAGGAACACAGATGATTATCTTCAGTAAGATGCACACCAGAGTCATAACATCTCTAATTCTCTGTATTCCAGGGCCATAAATTTGGAGTAAGTGATTAGTTACCAGGCCTATTAAGCAATAAAGGTCAAGACAATTAGAAGATTATTCAAACATGGTCATACAATTTTCATTTTAAATCAGAATAATAATGGTTACATCGCTCTTTTTGTGTCAGATTCATACTTCTACCCAGCCCCCACCCCCCGGCTATAACCATGGTAACAGAAGAAGCCCCAGGGGTGATAAATCAATAGCAATATGCCAATCTTTATCTAAGCAACCCCCACTCCCCATCCTTGTGTAGTGCTGTCACTTTAGATCTAATGATCTAACCTATGAAGCATTGATGAGCAGTCGGCCAGTGCGTCACTCTTCATTCATTCGCTCACACAGGCACACACACGTACACACATACTCCACACACAAACCTTCCTTGTTGAAACAATAGCAGTCGACTTCACTTTGTCAGTAGTTTTTGTTTTAATGCTTCTTTTATGAATCCACCATAATTAAAAATGAACCACTTGATCCATTTAAGGCTTAAATGCATTTCAAGGGGAACTCTGGTTGAAGTGGCTGCTACACTAGTCATAACACAAATGGATCTGTATTGACCAGTGTCATTGACCTCAGAGACCTCTGCTCTCTAGCCAATCTGCATCCGGCCTTAGGGGCGATTATGACATTTACTCACACAGATTATAATTTCAAATGATTGTTTAAAAAAATCCCCTGGTGGATCAGACAGAGAAGAGCAGTGGTTAGAAGGAAGAGGACGCAGTCAATAAGAATAGACTTGAAATAATCAATAGGAAATGGACACACAAGAGAGGCCCTGCAGGCTGTGAAGATCGATAAGTTGTGTTAAGTGGCGGTGATGCCCTCCATTGATGAGCAAATGGCTGTACAGGCTGTCCTTGCTCTCTCTCTCACTCCAGTGGGTCAAGCAGCGGGGCCAGGTGGTGAACCACATGTCGCCTCAAGACACTGCGCACCAGGGCACAGTCTCTGATACGTCAATACTGGTCAGCTGGTCTGCTCTCTGTCCTGACTTCCACCCTCAATAGGTCCCTGAGTTCTCTGTATACAGCTGATGGGCATAGTAGGAGGTCAAAAGTTTTGCCCCCGCATGTAATGGAACAGTCCATTTTTTTCTAACCCAGTTTGAAAATGGCAACAATTCCCTGATTCATCAGTGAGAATTTAAATACATTTTTCTCTGATTATCATTATTAACTTTAAATTAAGTATGTCAGATGGAACAGAATTTTAAAACTCATTGTGAGTACATTGTACCAAGAAGCAAGAAAGAGTTTCTAACAAAGTCTCTAAAAGATTAACACAAAGACTAAAGATTGAGTTATACTCGCTTGACCTCTCTGTCAGGTCCGCTACATTGTAACCATCATAGGCGTAGGTTTGTAGAGACTTGCAACCATTGCTTGCAACGCATGTCTTTTTGTACCTGACATGCATCCTGGCAACACGAAGACAGCTACACTGAAGTACTCCTTTGTGATTAGTTAGAGTGTGATTATATGTTTACGGATGTTTGAGTCCTGTTCCTGAATTCATATAGACATCCTCAAATAGACATATTAGGCCTACTTATTTTTATATCTATTATGTCTGATGTCATTGGCTGCCTTTGCTGTTCTAAATAGGAAATGGTTGCCATAACTGAAACAAACAATCAAAAAGCTGCTCTGTGGAGACTACTGTCCTATACCAGTCCTACCGCAATCTGCATACCCTACATTTGGATAAAAACACACACTCCATCTGTGTCAGCTATGCAGGCCTGACACAGATGCTGCATTAGTATTAACCACCTGTAATTTAAGTTATATCTAGCTGATGCAAAAATTTATAAACAGTCTGTCTCAAACATTTTAAAATACACTGCCTGGATGAAATGAAGTTGCCACCTATATTTAACTAAGTACAATATTTAGGTACAAACCTCCTATTGAATAATTACTGCATGGGTGATTGTCTTTAAGTTGGCAACAAACTATTTAACCCCAAGTGATGCATCAAGTAGGTCCTGAAGCAATAAAAGGTCATGTGATCTGATGTGTAGAATAATGGACGCATCATTGTAAGAAAAGAGGCAGATGAAGCACCCAATATGCCAAATGCTTACTGTGCAGGCTTGTTTCAGCAGTGCTGTGTTCTGGGGTTGCTACAGTTTGGCAAGTTTCTGCTTGAATCTATTGAAAGGTCAGATTATTTGATCATTGTATTTTTTTTCTTGCCTGGTGACATGACAATATTCTCAGATAGCAATGCAAGGATTTATAGGGCTCAAATAGTGAAAAATTGGTTCAGGGAGAATGAGACACCATTTTCACACATAGATCGTGTGAGTCCAGACTTGAAAGCCAATAAAATTTTGGGACATATGGGACTTTAGGCGTTGGTCAGACGCTCCAATCATCAATACAAGATCTTGGTGAAACATTAGTGCAATACTTGGTGGAAATAAATCTTGTGGCATTGCAGAAGCTCATTGAAACAATGCCACAGCAAATGTCAATTAATGATAATGGACTTGTATTTATAAATCACTTTTACAGTCAGGTTGACCACTCAAACTGCTTTATACTACACAGCACATTCACTCATTCACGTACATTCATTCACACCCCAATAGGCACATTGAGGGGAAACTTGGGGTTTAGTATTTTTCCAGGGTAAGCCTGGAATTGATCTCCCAACCTTCCAGTTGAAAGACAACTGCTCTTCCTCCAGAGCTACAACCTCGTATCACAGCAGCAATAATCAAAGCTTAGATGGTCCAACAGAATAGTTGAGTGTGTGACCTGTATTGTTTTGTTATGGCAATGTATAATACCAATCAGAATAGTCTTGTTTTTTGTTGTTTTTTTAAAAAACACCAACAGTTGTGTTTTTGTGCCATCCAATCCAAGATAAATCAAAGCTGAGCTGTGTGCCAACATACAAAGTAAAGAGCGATGCTCTAGGCAACAGGAGAGGAAGGTTTGTGTCCTTCTCTCCAATGCTGTGTTCATCATCTCCTTAGCACTACTCCATCTTATTACTTCTGCCATATGACACGCGCCCCAGATCGCACGACCCATGAATAATATACGACCACGCCATCTCAGCACAGATGAAAGCACATGCAGTGCACTGTGGGTCGGATACAGAGGGATTAGATGCGAAGGAAGTGTAGAGAAGACAGAAGAAGAGGAGGAAGACAGTATGTACAGATGCAATGCAATGGCCTGTGATTTTCAGTTCTCTGTGTGTACTTAGAGGATCTGTGTGTATGTGGACATATGAATGTGATTTATTTCTGCCATCAGCTGAGAAGGGACAGCAGTACACATCAGTGTCAGCTCAAAGTAGCACCCAGCAGCACCTAAAAAGGGCAAAAGACATGAGGGGGTAAGGTGGGGAAGAAAACAACGAAACTGTCTCAAACAGAACACACAGAACATAGACATAAATATATAAACAAACAACAGAGAGCTTTTTCCAATATGCATTCTGCAGGGACATGGCATTTTTCCCATTTGGGGTAGAGAAAAACAATAAACATTACTTTTAATAACCAAGTCCTGCTTCTCACCTAGAAGCTTTGTGAAAAGGAATACAGATTCTAAACACAGGACTGCCATGTCTGGTTCTTGACTAAATATACATGGGTGATAATACACAAATGTACAAGACATACTGATACAAGAATATGACACTGTGAATGCAGATAAATGTGCACACAGGGCGTATGCACAGAGGTGTATCAAGCAGCCGAGCAAAGGATTAAGTGTAAAAACATGTAATCCCGGATACTACTGTACTTTGAGCAACACCCAATAAAAAAAAAACAGTGTTCCCACAAGCCTCAAGTTGTCCTTTCAGGAGCAAGACCTTTACGTCACAGCAACAGCTGTTAAATGATACGAGCTTACACTTAATTTTTTATAGTCATCCACTGCATATGTTTCACATGCAAAAGTGATGCGTGCAGTGTTGGGTTCCCATTGTGAATTGAAAGTATTGTGTCATTGTAAAAAAAAAACCATTCAGTGGCAAATCCTACCAGGAGCCAGTGAGCAGGCAACAAAAGGTTTGCTGTGGCGAGCAGGCTAGCGCACACATTGTGCTCTAGTCAGTGACAGAAGAAGACAATAGCAAAGAACGTTTTGGGAGCTTGACCTGGGCTACCTTCACTTCACCTCAGGTAGACAAGGTTAAGATGGATGGCCCTGATTAAAAGAAAGGGCCTCTCCTCTCCTCAATAGCATCAGGTTTATTTTACAGGAGCTTTAACAGGGCCTTTTGTGGGGAGGTAATTATAGGGTAAAGTGATTAGAGCCCCCTGAAGGTATGGAGGTGACAGACAGACTTGGTGGAGTAACCCAAGTAACCTTTCAATATGACATCTCTTCCCACTGTCATCCTCACTGCACACTAATTTCAACCATGCTGTCTACATTTATGCTTTCCTGTTGTATGTCTATCTCACAGTCATATCGCTTACTATAAGAACAATGCATTTGTTGCCAACAGTGGGTCAGAGGAACTTCAGACAAAAGGTTATAAAGATCATTTTTCCAATGTGGAGGGGGCCATGCTGGCATGAGGGTACAGGTGACTGAGATTTCTCAACAACAATGGCTGTAGACTGACCTTGCTAATCTTAAGAGTCTGGGGCTGGATGTGGTGCAGATGACGTGCCTTATCCCAACCATTTAACATAGCTAGTTATGCCAACTGTAAGAGACGTGGCCCTGTGGGACTCTCAGAAACGGAAATGTGTGATGGACATTGCAAAGAATGCACTAATCTGCCATTTATTAAGTGTGGGGTAATATGAGAATGGTGATTTAAGCATGGTACGGCCGCTCCATGCACACAGTCATAGCTCTGTGACTTGTGCCGGTTCAGAATAAGTGCCTTGCTAAATGTGTGAAAGTGCACTGTCAAGCTTGCCAAACAGAACTCGGCCTACAATGGTGAGGTGTTAAACAAGGATTTCATGCCCTTGATATTTCTGATACTTCTTTGAAGATAGTAGGAGATTTATCAGATATTTCCAAAGAAAAAGAAAAAAAGGGGAAAACAAACAAGAGCTCAGAGATGTGCTAACACCAGTTCTTGTCATTCAAGAGGGCAGGGTTTTGAATTTGAGGTTAGGGAAACAAGATAATATTCACTTAAAAAGTCATAGAGTCATGTTTCAAATGCCTGAACCCACTCCTCTGTGGCTCCTGTGATCCGGCTTAGAGCTTGCTCCCACTACATTTATCTCTAACCTTTATGTGTGCTTGACTTAATGTGTCATTGTGTTATTGTTGTATGCATTTCACTGGTGTATCAGTTTCAGTATGTATGAAGAAAGCGATGTCATAGGCAAGACTGTTCAAGTGTGTTTGAGAACCACTGCCACATACTTAGATATCACTACCAACGCTATTCGGGGAAGCAATTAAAATCTGTTTAGCAGCCTGCATGCATGAACACACACCCACCCTTACCAGGCTGTCTGAAGAGTCAGAGTAGTCAGATACTATTATTATGCCCCAGTCTCTGTGGCAAATGCTACATGGGTCAGTGTCAACTTTACAGAAAGGCAAGCTAATGATTTTAAAACTTTTGGGTTAAGTCCTGATTTAGTGTCCAATTACAGTGTACAGCATTAGAAATGTGGGATTTACTTTGTGTTTCAGAGATGTTTAAACTGAGTAAAAACAACACATTTTCAGTTAAGAAATGTGAAAATTGTATCCTGTTGACTAATTTTCTAAAAACGTGAATATTTTTATTTTATTTTTAATAAAGAACTGATTACAGGGAATTTTAGCATTATACTGCTCAGAAGCCAGCTAAAACTTGCTTATAAACTGGACTTTTGAGTGTAATAGGGAAGTTTCTAGGTCAGTCTTGCAATAAATCACAAGTATTATAGAATATTTATCCACTTCAGCCACTGCCAGCATCAATACAAATGATAAAGTATATCAATACCTGGTAAATCTGGTAATTTTTAGTGTAGCACTGTAGACCGCATGAGTGAGCAGAATTACCTTCTTTTTTTTTTTAAAGAAGTCTAATACCTGATTTTAACCTGTCTCCAAGACATGACCCCTGCATAGAACTGATTGTCTATGATCCAGTCAAAAATAATGAATATATATATATATATATATATATATATATATATATATACAGTATATATATACATTAGAAGTGATACAGCCTGTCAAATTGCATTGTCCCTTTATGTTGTCATTCTTCAAAAGCTTCAAATGCTTGTCCCTAGGGATGGGTGGTAGTTATGGACCGGTTCTGAATATGAGAGTAAATAAGCCACTGGCAGTGGGAGTGGTTTTATCAGCTTATACGTTGTTTGTACTTTCTTTTATTTAATATCCCTTTTTAAAGACACTACTTTAGGAGTGTAAAAAGCATAATATGTGTTCTTGTCAATTACCTTCCTGTTTTCATCTAGTCTGGACAAAGCTGAAGATCATAGCCTGAGGGTATGTATGTACATGAAAGAATATATATGTTTTCAGTTATATACAAAAAAGAAGTAAACATTAGTGGATGCAATGGACAATATTCTTTGGCATGTAATGTTTTTTTAATGCAACTCATCATGCAACATAACATGAGAGAACTTTTGACAGCAGAGGGAGATATCCTGTAGCTCCCTACGAAATAACAGTAAAGCATCTGTTGTCTGTAACATGAGTTATATGAACACATTATAACATTAGGTAACCTTGCTGATTTTCACATTGGTTCTAACAGTGAGTTCATTCTCTGCTGAGTGTGTCATACACACAAGCCTCCGTTTGTTATCACAGCCAAACCAAGAGCCATTAAAGATGCTCATACAAATCACTTAACAGCCAATAGAGGTGTGCTTTATTGCAAGTACTGAACAGGGCTTCTTTTGTCAGCTAATGTTCTTTTGATAGTTTTGCCAATCGCAGCTAATAATGTGTCTGATAAGATAAGCTGTGACGGGCTTCTCTCTTGGTGCAAGGGATTTTGTACAAACCCTCCTAGTCTTGTCAATACTCCTTTGTAAAGGAGTGTGTCCAAATCAACGCACCTGAGCACTTCAGAGGCTGACAAACTCATCTCAGGTCAAGGTGTCCACCCCAGTCTCTGTGTGTGTGTGTGTTTGCATGAGGGTGGGAACAACGCAGAACAACAGACCAGGCTTTGTGTCTGCTAAACTAGCTGCGTTAATATCGGCCTTCTCAACAAGCTTGCTTGACAGCTGGGTGGGACTTTGAAGAATTCATAATGAAGCAATGCTTCACATTAGCACAAGAGAAGCTGCCTTTGAAGAAACAGCTCAGGTTATGAGGTCCTAATTAGGAATGGCCTATTTTAGTTTGAACACATGCTAAGGAAAGAGTGTTTTGTGTGTAAACCTGCGCCTATGCTCATCATCATTCATGCTGTTTGTATAAATTCTCTGTGATAGTTTGTACACATGAAAAATTGTGCTAGTTTGAGTCTGTCACAATCATTTTGGTGTAAACAAATGTGTGTGCAAATGTGCATGCAGAGATGTTCATTTGTTATTTTTTATTAGAATTTAGGGCTTTGCCTCTTTTGCACCTTTTTGGACAGCTGTTAGGTTTCAACAGTCTGAAAAACAGGTGCTTGTGTGTATGTGAAAACAAGAAATAGAGACACAAATAAAAAACTGACAGCTTGATCATGCTTTTGATGCTAATGAACATGCATATGAAAATATTCACATACATACACCTTTCTCCCTTATATGCTTCCTCGTGGTTCTTCTACAATCGCCAGTGCTGCAAAACAGTGCTGGAATGTTCCGGCCTGTTACCATTCCTCAGTAGTTATCTGATGAAGTAGAGCTCGGGATAATCCAGGCTGTCCTTATCAGTGGCAGGGATCCCATTTCCATATTCAGGCCTGCTGGCTGATAAGAGCAGCCCCTGATAAATGTGTAGTGATGGAGTGATACCTGTAGTCTGAGGCTGATGAGAGCCTTATGAATGGTTGAAGCTGGGAGGTGATGAAGAGGGGTGTGGGGGTGGAGGCTGGACAGTAGCTTTCAGCAGGGCTGATAAAAGAATGAAGGAGAGGGTTGTGATTAATGTGTCTAAGTGGCCAAGGGTCACAGGCAGGCCCTCACCAGTGACTGCTCTTAAGAGAGGTCACCTCTACAACCATCCGTCACATAGTCACACACAGACACAACATTACAAACCTCATCATGTTTGAGTGTGTATGTGCACATGTGAGTTTTGTTTTTTTTTTTGTTTTATTTTAAAATAAAAAGTTATATAAGAGTATACACACACAGCCACATACAAGCATGAACATCCTCTCATGTAAATGCAGTTTGATGATTACTTTTTTAACAAGCTTGCAAGCATGTCTGTTTTCAGTGCACGGTACCAGAGTCTGAACTGGGTGGGTGGTTCCCAAGACCACTGACTACTTGAGGACATATGACCTCCATTTTTCAGCAGCTCAGTCCTTGGGGCCAGGCAGGCAGACACAAATGCATTATTAATTAGACTGTGGTTCACTTTGTTCATCGTTCTTTTTATCAGCATGTTGACCATCACCAGCGTAATCCTTCATTTATTGGCTTTGTCATTGTGACATGACTAAAATCTTAGTTGAAATAATTGCGAGATGTCTGCGTTATCTGTTTGGAGTCTTCAGAGGTACAACTAATATTGTATCCTCCAACAAATTTATAACATTTACACATCATATATATGTCTATATTACAAAGGTAACTAATTAATGCCTACTGGCCCTGGATACAGCCTCTAGACTTGGATTGTATTCTGCTCATTCTAAAATCTGTGAAACCTCTGGCCTAACTCACCAGTCTTTGTTGTTCAGTTTGCCCAGCCACCTGATTGTGTGTTTTGTTTTGTTTTTTTAATTAACTGTAATGTTTGGACTCCAATAAATCGTTGCTCACTAGCTTAGTGCTGCTGCCGTTTAGACCACAGTGCTCCAGTCCAAATGATATTTCAGTGCCCCTGCTGTATGTACATCATGTGGATCAGTTAGTCAATAGTTGTATTTTTGTTACCTTCAGATTTGCACAAAGCCTATATATGGCAATAGAAATCCAGTAATGGAAACACCTACATTTTTGCTAAAAAGGTTTTGAGCGCTCATGAGGTGGATTTACAGATGTTTTGATACAGTTGTTTTTCACAAACGTGTAATGGAAACATCTTTTTTTTCATTTACGTGTCACCTAACATGAGTAGGCCATGGGACCAGTTAGGATGCAGTACCACATAAACGAGACATGCAGAGTTTTACAATGAATTGGAAAGAGAAATGAAGGAGAATGACTTTGAAAACTGTGGTAAGTTTTTAATTGTAGTTTTTTTACCAACTTGTAGGTTGCGATGCATTTTGTTAAAGCAGCCAAACATCAACCAGTACAGGTTTTGTAAAGATTAGCTTATTGCAATATGAAATACCAAGGCTGTTTGAAATCAGTTTGCAACCTGTTAGTACTGAAATGGATTCATTAGGTGTCATGAGGCCCTGTGATGGGCTGGCAACCTGTCCAGGGTGTACGTCGCCTCTAGCCCGTTGTGAGCTGGGATTGGCTCCAGCGCCCCCCGCGACCCCGTTCAGGGAAAAAGCGGTAGATAATGGATGGATGGATGGTTCTTGTCTTGCCCCATGTGTTTTTGCTTATTTTCTGTTCATTAGTTTCACCTGTGTTGATTTAGATTATGTTCACGTGTCTTGTTTAGTTCAGTTGTATTTAAGTCAGTTGTGTTCTTAGTTCTGGTTGTGGGGTCATGAATCTTCTTTCTTTGATGTTTTGTCTGTCTTAGCTGTATTTACAGTCTTTCTTAGTCTACACTAGTCTTCTGTTAGTTGCTGTTTTTTCCAAGTTAGTATTCATTGTTCTTAGAAAAAAATCACTTTGTCTGAAATTCTGCTG
This sequence comes from Pseudomugil gertrudae, assembly GCA_037177535.1. Lineage (NCBI taxonomy): Eukaryota > Metazoa > Chordata > Actinopteri > Atheriniformes > Pseudomugilidae > Pseudomugil > Pseudomugil gertrudae. Next base: position 24,273,581 of record JBAMHV010000001.1, read on the forward strand.
CCTCCTACCCATTCCTGCCTGCATTTGGGTCCACACCTTACCTCCGTGCCTCCCGAACCTGACACTAGAAGTTTTCTTAAGCAAAAGGTTAAACCAAACAGGACCAAGTTATGTAAACAGAAACAGGTCTAAAAGCTGCAGCTGATAAACTCTAGATGCACAATCCAACTGTAGTTGAGTGGTTACTGCAATATTTTATAGGCATGTGGTCTGGATAAAAATCAGTCTAATGGTAAAGACCAGGAGTCTCATGTACACCATGTTACATGCAAAATGTTGCATGTACAGAAAAGTCACTTTTGGGGATCCACCACATCTGATCTGGCATGAGAAAGTGACAAACTACAAATTACCAAAAAATGTATGAAATAAAATTATTAAAGTGAACTGCTTAACCTTTAAACTGACTTTTGGGGAAAAGAATCACCATCTGAGCTGATCTGATCAACAAAGCACATTAACCTCAGCATCCTGCATATATTATGCCATAATAACATTCTATTTTTACCATCCTAAATCTAATGTAAACTGATATTTTTTTTTCATTTTATGTCATGTCAAAGGTATTACACATCAATAGTGAGTGCTGGTTGTGAAGCACACACAACATGACTTATTATCTTTGAGAATGCAGCACTGTGCCAGATGATCATATCCATTAAAAACAAAACTGGTAGAAGTTCTTAGAGCAATGATATCTGCATCAGTCCCAATGTGTCTTTGGAATCCCAAATCATTATGGGTCAGTGTCCAGTCAGACTGATGTTCAGCAGCGAAAGTCAACTTGTCTTCAATCTGTGCGCTTCCTTTTACTTCAACTTGGATTCAGCAGCAAATAAAATAAAATGGATCATTCAAAGCAGTGTGCATTATCACTAAAATTGTCCTAATTAGTATGTGCCCACAATAAGAAAAATACTAATTTAGTCAAAGATTTAGACAGAATTTACTGACCTTCTGAATAAAAATTCCATATTATTTCACACAGAAACAAGTAAAAAATAAAAAAAACAAAAATTACTCAGCTATATCTGCAAAACTATTGTATTTGAGTAAAAAACTTAAAACTATCAGGCTACTGAACTCAAGATAAGCATGCTGGGAAGGGCTTGTCTTGGCTGTGTGTTGGCTATAATCCTTTCCACTTCTGATTTCACGCCATCAGTTCAATCATATGTGAAATATTCCACATTTTATTTTACATTTCTATTGTGTTTATCATTTTTATTTAGAATAAAAGGCAAGCAAAGCTATAAAATTAGTATGTGCATATGTATTAATGGGAGGAGATAAGCTGGTTTGGAAGTTGTGCTCGGATTTACATCAGTTGAGATTTACCAATGAAAGATCTGCGGGAACAAGCTCAGGTATATAGAAATTCGTACATCTGAATATTTTTGAGGGCAAGTACTTTTATACATTTGGTTGTACGGCTTCTTTCATTATGAAATCCTGTCTTTGTACAGGAGGCTCCAGGAAGGTTCAGAGCAACACAGACATTTGGATTACAATGCAAGCATGTTGGGGATTTTTTTCTTTAATTATCTAAAATATAGCATCTAGTTAGTCTTAAATGGTATTGGTGACTGAAAAGCTGAGTTCAGATTTTGTGAGACGAAAACATCCATCAGCAAAATGTTTTACTGTACCTCACTTTCAGATTGGTTGTTTGTAGTGCTGTGTTGTGCATTTAAAGGTGTTAAGATAAACAATAAATGTAAAAAAAATTCAAAACAATAAATATTTACAGAACCACTGAACAAAACTTCCTTAACAACACAAAGTGCCATTCTGCTAAATTAGGCTTCAACAATCACTGTGATGAATTAAACACATTTTCTTATAACATTCTATTAAATAATGGCAGCTAAATGAGGGGGAGATTTTAAATGAAAATAAGTAAAAGGAAAAAGCAAAGCAGTGGTTGAGGTTAGTAACTGGTTACTTTGTTTCTTGCTAGAAAAGACTATATAAAAAAGTTTTTTAAGCATTTTAAAAGAATGTTAAGTAAAAATTGTTTTAATGCCTGGCCAAATAATTAAGTTGCCATCTGGATTCATGTAAGCTAATAGGTACAAGCTTCCTATTGGATAAAAACTGCATGGTCGATTATCTTTCAGCTAGAAACAAGCTATTTATCCCCGACTGGTGCATGAGTTGCTTTTCATACTTTAAACAACCATGCCGAAAGACACATACAATAGCCGTGGAAAAAATGTCTGTTAGAGAGGTCGATTCATTGGCATGCATCAAGCAGAAGAAACATGGACGGACAGACGGACAGAACACACATAATCATCATCTTTATTAGTCAGACTCAAGGTCTATAAGAAGACACGTGGAGAAAAAAAACACAACACCAACACACAACCACAATTATATTTACAAGCATCTTGACAAGGCTGTTTTCAGACTTATTCAAGCAACAGATAAATTTGTACATCAAATTTCTCATTAGTGCCTAAAAGGTACTGACACGAGCGTGATAGAATAAAAAACTAGCACGGCTGAACCTGGGCTTTTTGAACAGAACCCTTAATCCATCATATAAGCAACTCTAAGCTTCTGTAGACTGCTCTTTACTTTGTCTGTACACATGAAATTTCTGAGCTAAAACATTAGCTTTGGCATACAGAGTGCAACACTGGCGATATATATCATCATCATCACCGACCTAGATATTTAACTTTAGAACAGACACTTAATTTTTGGTAGAAGTCAGGAAAGCACAGTTCTTTGTCCCCTTTGGTCCAACAGATTAGTACAACACTCTTTTTTTGTGTTATATTCCACATCATACTTTAGCCCATAGTCAGAACAAACATTCAGCAGCTGCTGAAAGCCAGCACTGCTACGGGAAATTATGGCCAAATCATCAGCGTACATTAAATGATTCACCAGACTCTTACCGATCACACATCTGGTTCTACAGTTGTTTAGTTGATTGGACAAGTCATCCATTGATAAGTTAAACACAGTAGACATACACCGACATATTCTATTCTACAGTCATTTGGCAGACTTACATATGATAAGTAGACATATACAGGTCTGAGGTGCTGCCAGCCTAAAGCAGCACACCTTTAAAAAAGTTTCTTCCAAGGTGAAATTTTTTCAAAGCTGTAGAGGGTGCCAGATTAAATATCAGCAAACTATTTTGCTTTTAGGTCATTGTTTGCTGACCTGAGTCTGTTAGCTGATCTCTCCAAAACCAAACAACCGAATGGTGGTCAATCTCGATTGACCGAGCCACCCCCTTTCTATGTTGTTACCAAGCCCTGGACAAGTTCAAGAACCCAGCCAGTCTGCCAATCGAGAATGACATCCAGCTTGCCGTTCAGATCGTTCAGAGAGTGAGAGTTCATAGTGTTCAGCATGGTTACAATTGTCATGCTTCCTGCGTTGGTCAGCAGCAGCTTCCGGGTTGCAACTCACCAGAAATCTGATAATTCCAAACAGTGGGAAACCGGTGATCATAAAACCGATAAAATAATCTTCCAGAGACCTCAATTTAAGGGACAGGGCTCTCCATGTCGTCCCGTACCTGTTTAGGAATGCTTCCCTCAGACATGCAGGGTCCATATTTGTCAATCTCTGGATGAAAAAAAAATTGTTCAATTTTGTTGTTCAACCATCTGACCAGATACAACATGGTGAAAAAAAACATCTAAGGAGATTGAAACTACTTACTCACTAAAACGTTTGGTTAAATCAAATTGAAGAAAAACAACAGTTCTATTCATTTCAATTCAACTTTATTTATATAGCACCACTTCACAAAAGGGTCATCTCAGGGCACTTCACAGACACATTGAGTCAATTAATCAAAATAGCCTAGATAAGGAAAACCATAAGATTGCATCGAATCCTGACTTCAATCAAATCCCCAGCTTGAGCAAGCATGAGGCGACAGTGGGAAGAAAAACTCCCTTTTAACATGAAGGCAAAACCTCTGGTAGAAATCAGGGCCATGTCTAGTGAAAGTGAGAGCATTTCCACATGCACAATGTAAAGGGAAATTAGGGATTGGGACTGAACAGCTGTGTAGCCCTACAAAAACCACTAATCAATGAGGCTAACCAAAAAAAGACTTCAATTTGCTAGGGAGCATAAAGATTGGACCAAGGAGCAAAGGAAGAAGGTCATGTTGTCTGAGTCATCAGACAACAGATAAGTGATGGGCGCATCAGAGTAAGAAGAGAGACAGATTAAGTCTCCTGTACAAGCCTGTGGGAGCAGTGTTATGATCTGGGCTTGTTGCCGACGGTCAGATTTCGGTTCAGCAACAGCATGCATTTAAAGAAAGAGGTCAGCTGACTACCCGAATATCCTGAATGACCAGATTATTCCATCAATGGATTTTTTCTTCCCTCATGACACAGGCATATTCCAAGATGACAATGCCCGCATTCAACATGCTCATATTGTGAACGACTGGTTCAGGGAGTACGAGACATCCTTTTTACACATGGATCGGCCACCATAGAGTCCAGACCTTAACCCCATTGACAATCTTTGGGATGGGCTAGAGAAGGTTGTGCACAGTCCACCATCATTATTGCAAGTTCATGGTGATACATTTTTGCAACACTGGATGGAAACCAATCTTGGGAAATTGCAGATCCTTATCAAAAAATTCCACACATATCAGATCACTCTCAAAATCACTCTCAAAATTTAGCAAAATTTAAGTCAGGCCAAAGCCAAATATAAAAAATGAGATCACAAAAATCCCCCACTGATTATACATACAAAAACATTAATCAAAATATGTTTCTAGAGAAAGGACATTGCAATACTTTATTTCACCGCTGAAGCAGCTTTCTTTTAAAATAAATAAGTGTGAAACAGAGTAACTGTTTTCAATACATGTTTTGCTATTTGAGGATGCTGTTACAAACATGGCCCATGTCCCCAGAGAAGACTTCCACTATAGGGAACCCTTAAAAGCACATATTAAAAACACACTGTCTGTCTTCCTTCCATCTTCACACATCCCAAGGCCCCATCACACACTGTAAACAGCTGGCTTCACTGATATTTTATTAATGAAGTTCTTTAATTAGTTTAATTACACAGAATCACATCTATGTGCATAATTTTGCCCTATTTAATAAAAAAGAACCCCAACTGCCATTTATTTACACAGATATATCTCTGCCCTCTGGCTGAAGAATTGTGTGAGTTGTTTTAAGAGAGCCATTTGCTCCAAGGTGTTCAGTATGAGTCACAGTCAGAGGACAGGTTTGTTTGGCATTCTTTTTGTTGTCACTCAGGTTTTGTTTGCTGATGAAAGCAGGGCCATGTTGTGAGCTAATCAAGTGCTTACTCATACTATATTATGTTTGGTTTGATTGTTCAATGGCATTTAAAAGAATAATAAAAAATTGTTAAACAATGACAACACTGATCTTCATTTTAGCACACAACTTTTGAAATTAAATTTGTATACTAACTCAGTTATTACTGTATTTATTCAGTAAGTAATTATCAAAGGAGTCTTTGGCAGTAATTCATCATCGACCTCTGGGCATAGACGTGCCATATTTCACTGTGACCCACATGCCAAGATGGCAGATCCACCTGGGACGTTCCAGTGTTTGCACTGTAACCTAGTAAGAGCAGATCAGTACTTTAACACAGGGCTTTATTTAGACGGCACAATGGTTAGTCAGCAGCAACATTATCTGACCTCATACATCTTATCATGCAAGCACTCTGTCAACAGTGTTACTGGAAGAGGACAGCGCTAATGCTCAGACACATTAGCATCCCTCAACAGTTTTCAAGATGGCCGTCAGGATGGATACAAGGGGGGGAAATGCAGCTTGTCAGACACTGATGTTCCACCATGATGACAACAGGAGTAAATGAGGTTTCAGAGACCTCATCTAAGACAAAATCAATATAGTGTCTCCTCAGCTGAGGAGAGAAGCTTTTCGACATTATCTGCTTTAAGAAACACACTGGAGAGGGAATGAATGAGGCAAGATGCTTCTGTTTGGGGAATTAGAAGACTACAATAACTACAAGAATGTTGTTTCTTTGTATATTGTACCACCATAACACTCACAAAGAATTCATACATATATCTCCATCCAGCCCACCTGGAGTGTGGTATCACTCCTTTGCCCAGACGGTAGAAGTGAATTACCTGGCTAACTGACTTGAGGAATATCTCTCAAGAATGATGTTTCACACACTTTATCAATGGGAATAGCATTACAGCTGATTAGCAGAACCAAATGTGCTCTTTTTTGTAATGCAACACACAAAAGGGTAACTGGATCGCTGCGTTGGCTCCAGCAGTCCCAGGATGAGCCTTGCTGGCGGCTAGACTGGAAACATCCCAGAAAGCCTCAGCCCGGAGAGGGGCTAATGTTTCAGCTGGGGCAGAGGAACTCAGAATGATCGTGTTGATTAACAAAATATTTGACTTGTAGGTCAGCAGTTTTATGTGCCTCAAAGACGTTCTGTGCTTTGGAGAAACAAATTTGCTGTTTATTGAATAGCAATCTGACACTGATTCTGGAATGGTGGCAATCTTCTGTCTTCTATGCACAGACCATTCCTGACTAAGCCAATAATCGTACTCAGTTACATCAGTACATGTCCTGTTGTCCAGTCTTATTACAGTTTGGTATGTCCGAACAAATTATCATGGAACTTCTCTTTGAATTGTCTAACAACCACAAAATATACACAGAAATACTAAGTAATAGCTACTTGTGCATTCAGTTAAATGACCTTCCATACTACATTCTGTAATAAATTAACACCTATGCTAAAACCCTAAAACACCAGTTCAAATATGTAGAGATCTGTTCTAAATCAGTATGTATTTGGGAGAATGTCCTCAAAAGGGACTTAAAGTGGAGACAGGCATTCCAGTTCAAATGTAAATGATCTGCATGTCGAGTTTGAATCCTGTTGTCACAAAAATTGCATTATTGAGGATCACAGCCACTTTCAGCACAGCTGGAGTCTTGCTGTCACTCACACTGTATGTATTGCTTATATAATCTCACCAGTCTTTTAGTAAGTTTGAAAGAAGAAATTATGCAAAGATAAACTCTTGCTCGACCCAAAGTCGTGCCACCACAATGAAGAATAATAAACACAATCAGAAGGGGGAATTCTTTTGAAACACTCCGAGAGTAATGTATACACAACTTTGACCTTAACTCCACTCTTTTTAGATTTCTCGATATTTTACCCACTTATTTGTGGTGTAAGTACTTTTATACTCTTCTTCTGTTTTTTTTTTTTTTACTGTTGGTCTGAGTTAATGTCAGTAAAAAAAAGGTACAAAAGTAACCAATGGCAGTGTTTTTATCTTCTTGACTTGGGACACATTTGACTTTACCTCCAGACAGGGAAACTATAGAACAATAGCTGTCTAAAAATTTAGACCAACACAAAGGAAATTATTGAAACTGAAAAAGTAAATAAATTCTAAATTGAACCATATTGCAAATAAGTTCTATTCAGGCCCAGCACTTACTTCTTTTAGTAAACACAAAAGCAATTCCAGTCTTTTTAGAAAATGCGTGATAAATGTATTTGTCCAACATTTAGAAATGTCAGAATAAATGTTTTAAATGTTTGGGTAGTAATGTCTACCTGGATTGCTTACGTGACCTATTGAAATAAAAATATTTTGGCCGTAACTGTGTGAATTTTTATATATCTCAATTTATTTTGCTACAGTTACTGTAACCCATATGCTTTAAAGTCCTAAAGATAACTATTATAAGAATTCAGTAGAAAAACAATAAATCATGAATGAGAGATTTAAATAAAAGCAAAACAACTTTTCCAGGATTGGTCTCACCATGGTATACTTACAGAAGACAAACAAAGTATGATGTAGATTTGTGAATTACTATCATCCCACATCTCCTGCTACGTCCTGGCGTTTTTGCCAATACTAGCAAAATATAGATGGAGGATATCATCCCCTAAAAAGAGTCATAAAACTTGTGCGACATCATAGAAGTGATGAGAGAAAGTGAGAGAAAGCTTGCAAAATGACAAATTTATAGGATTTTAAAATATTAAATAGAAATATGTTATAGTTTAACATTATGTCACAGTAGTAAATGTACTATATCTGGCTTAACAGAGCATTGAGGTCTGACAGCCTAGCTTTTAAGCATCTTTATCACTAGCCAGATTGTATGACGTAAAAGTGTGCTGCATGTGTTGTATGTCCTTTATGCATGTGTGTGAACATGTGCATTCATACACCAGCAGAGGTTAACCCACAAAACATTTGGTGTGTGGAATGGCCTGGGGTTGAACTGCAAATAAATGGCCTCCCCATTGGATTCTCAAAAAAGAAATGTAAAAGAGAAGAAAACTACTCCTTTCCAGCAATTTTAAAGATATCTGATTGTTATATCACATCTTAAATGCTTAGCTCTTCGCTTTCATTCAGCAACTTGCTAAAAGTTCAGTCAGGAATTTCTTTAGTTTTGCACACAGCATACAAGATGCAAGGCTCACAGGTTCACTTTGAGCTGATGAATTCTGGGTGACTTGCAGTAACTTTGTCTTTAGCAGCTTTTAAATGCCAGTTGACTGATTACACCCTTGCTTTTGCACTTTTAAAGGCTCAGTGTACAGGTTATTTTTGGATTGGGGCTTAAAGTCATGCATAGAATACATGATTACTTTTAATACAGGCTAATTATTACAACAAATTAATCATGGAGTTATCTGTAGACGAGGAAAAACATCACTAAAGATAACAATTAAAATCAACTCCCTTATTGTTTGGGAAATACAGGTATAGCAGTGTAGCGGCTATTAATAATGAACAGTAATTAAGAGTATGTACATATGCAAGATAAATTATTTAGCATAACTTTGATGCATTGACCTACCCTCCGCATTCTTGTTATCTATCAAAATGATAGTAGAAACAGAGGACAGGAGGAGGTTAGAAGGGGTTTTATATGCATGCTCATGTGTAATGGGAGTGAGAAGGACTATAAGAAAAGTACATTTTGGGTGGGAAGGAGAAGACCCGCATGGTATCAAACACCTTGCTTGGCATCAGAGGTGCTCCAGGCCATGCCTCAGCCTCTGCTCTGTTAGCATCCTACGCTGTAGCTCAGCTCTGAGGATAAACTCCTACTCAGCTACTATCTTTACAGCAATGGGACTACAATTCCCCAGAACAGTTTTAGTAAACATTTGTAATTCCTCTCTTTGATGAGTTTGTGAAGCTCATTTTCTTCTTAGTTTCCAGGACTAAAATTTCTTCCTTTATTGAATATTGTCCAAAATGAAGCCACAGTTCTGTGTTTTCACATTGTGGCTTTTAAAAAAAATGAGACAGGCCCCTGGGAAGATGGAAACTCTTCAAAAGGCTTGACAGTAATAACAATATAATGCTTATACATTAAGAACTGCAATAATTAATGAATGAATAATCACCAATGTAAAAAGCATTATCAATAATTGTATGAATAATGGACATGCATAATGCATGAAAGTTGCCCCAAGGCAAAATCTGGCATCTCTGTTCATGTCCAAGACACACATGATGACTTAGACATCAAACACACATCACACTGGCCCAACATTTTTTATAGCCTTTCTTCCTGCAGTTTTTCTAAGGCTAACTGGCCATTTTGATGACATTCATCCAGCAGTGTTCCCTGGCCATGTTTACAATGGTTTGTTTACAGCAAAACCACGACTCAGTTGTCGAAACTAGGCTGGATGTGAAGGAAGGAATCTGGGTATTAGCATTCTACCAGCACCCTGGCTTCATCAGAGCTAATAAGGGAGGCCTGCACCAGGATCTTTCATCTAGATTGGGGCTCTTATCACATGCCACCTGCATGGAGCAGCGTGCCATTCATATGCAGATCTGGTCAAGCTAGGACTCAGGTTTTTCCTAACTCTGTCACTTCTCATTGCACAGTAGACATCTTCACTAGAATAGATAACCTTGTTGCTGGCTTTTGTCAGGATATTTACAACCCCATCTCATTTCTTAAACTCAGAATCAGTGTTTTGTTAGAGGCGGACATAATTGCACTGACAATGGGTCAAGTATATTTTTTTCTGACGTATTTCTAAAATCTAAATGAAGGAAGCTGTAAAAAAAAGTGGCAGCAAACTAAAGCAGATACGTTTTTGTTTGACTGTCAAACAGTTCAAAAGACAACACATAAAATCCCAACTAGTAGGCAATGCATTAAAAACTGTCCATTTGGTCAATATAAATGATTAGATCACAATATCTAGTGTTCATGTAAATATGTCAGCTGGAAAGTCTACTCTAATTGCTTTTAATAGGATTGATAAAATATTTGTGCATGTAATGTTGCTACTCAGTACTGAAACATTGTTGCAAATATTATGTAGTCAGCACTAGAAAAAAGAATGTGACTGGATGGGTTTCAATTGCTTGGATGTGCAATAACATGAGCAGTATAAGAAACATTTCATTATCGTTTTAACATAATCCTCAAAGTAAAAGTGATTATATGCGATTCTGAAAGGTAATAAATGCATGATGAGTGCCAGTGATAGGGGGATCGTAATGAATTGCTCCCATGGGAATGTAGCCAATCGATGCTTATGATAATATGTCAATAAAACCAAACCATAGATATGAGCCATATTTTTGTGATTGCCCTTCATCTGAAGCCACAGTTGGCAATTTTGATTATGTTAAACTAAGAAATAGGTTTAACAGGTTTAAATAATCGTCCAAGACACTGTATAGTGTTGCTCATATGGTAGGAATGCACAGCTGGACATGGCTGAAAAATGGAGGCATCCTCAATGGACCACAGTGAGTGATCAAATTGGCTGTCAGGGGAGGGTTGGTGGAAAGGTCTGGAGGGAACATTATCTCTCTGAGACAGAGAAAAATGGGGAGTGGGACATCGTAGGACACATTAATGAATAGGTGGGGCATTTTTTTCCCTTTATTTTTCCCACTACTTCTACTGGTCTGCCAAGGCCTCCCAGGTTTGTGCAATCTCTCAGTGTCAACATCTTTTTGTAAGGCTGATTCAATTAAGATTACGCCAGTTGCAGAGAGGGAGAGTGACAGGGGTCAGTTTGATTTTGCAGATTACTTTAGTGTGTTTAGTTTTTTTTTCCACACTGCTTTGCCTACCACTTGTTCTGGAAAGAGGATAAAATGTCTCTACCCGGAGCAGCTTTGACAAGAAAGGCCACTGCAGCGCACCTATTTGAAGTCATGAGTAAATATATTACTCACTGTGGTTATGAAAGATTATCTTTCACTGTGTTTGTGCACATACCCCCCCCCCCTTGCCTTTGTAAAATCTTAAACAAACTGTATGTTTGCAGATTCATTCCTTAACCCTTTGAGTACATAACCAAAATTAACCCATGGTTTTGCTGTGCTCGATGACACCAGCTAAAGACCAAGTATTTGATTTCCTCAGCCACTTTACCAGTTTAGCTGTCCTTTTATCTACACCCTAATTGTGGATTCTTGACAAACTGAGTAGCACTTTGTGACAAAATCAGAAATGAGCACTCTTAAAAGGCTCACCATGGAGTAAAAAAGTAACCTTTATAGCCTCTAATAGATCCTAGGCCTGGCACAAACACAAAGCATTGACCTCTGCTTACTGGGTCACCCTGCTCTGCCTGGGTTAACTTTACACTCAGATTTTACCCCACAGCTGCAGCTCATTACAATACCCCATAAAAAACGTGGGCAGCCAAATGAGGGGTGCAAGCCACCATTAAAGAGGTGAAGGGGAAGATTGTAGGGGCGAACAGAGTAGTGGGTAAAGAGGTGAAAAAAAATTGGGGGGAGAAGAGGATGGGTGAGAGGTGGAGAATAAAAACAGAAGCGTTAAGTCATTAGGGTCCATTGTTGTGCTCAAACAGCCACCACACAAGCTCTCTGTGAATGGGAAATGGAGCTTAATGACCTGAAAAGGGACTTCAAAAGCAGCAACAATAGATGAGAAGGGGTGGCCCCACTCGAATGTCACTCTGCCACTTATTGCTTAGTTGGAGAATGGCTGGGCTGTTTAGATTGGAAATGTGATGAAAGTAGAACTAGCTTAGTGCTCACTATGGAAATGACCATTCCTCGCCTTTTGCCTGTGATTTTCTTTCAAATGGGTAGTTGTGGGAATAATTTATCCACAAACACTCATTCATCTGCATGCATTATGTTTTCATAATATTATTCAGTGCACTGTATTCTGAAATAGGCAGTGAGTGTGTGTCAGTGTTTATGTGTGCACATACCTGCATCTTAACACAGCTAATATTACGAGTTTAATCCTCTTGTAAATTAGTTTAAAAAGGAGTTAAATTAGCTAAATATGGATAACATATACCATATCAGCTTAATGATGCACAAACAACATCCCTACACAGCCTGTGCAGCAGATTTGGTAGCAAAGCTTTTAACTAGTGGGTATTTGAGGCCGACTAGTTTGGTCACAACAATCATGTGGATTTGCGGAAGACAATAAAAGCAATGGTGTTGGTTGGAGACAAGATTAGCTGGCCTTCAGCTTCTGACTTTCCATCATTCAAAATTATATCTGCTGCCACGATGCAGCTGTTAGCTTGCATGAACATTCAGACTGAAGTCCGTTGAAGGGAGCCACAGATATGTTGCATAAAAGAGTATGTTTTATTGCAAGCTGAGCTGATTACTTGATCAAGACTTAGTAAAAACGGAGATACAGTTATAGACAACAGACACGATGCTACAACAATATTCCATATGGCTCACATTTACATCTATATAAGACAGTATTAAGCTAAAATACACAGCTATTTATGGGTTGAGACTTTGGGTAAGACTAGTAAATGCATTATGTTTTTTTATAGTGTTACATTAAACAAATTCAGAGCTTTACATATCAAAGTTTAGGCATTCACACTGCTGTTCACTAAATGGTTTCACTGTGAAACTTCACACAATAAACAATATGATATGTATGAATAGTAGATTACTAACTTTATTTAATATGTTACATCTTTTAATGGCTACCAAGTATATAATCTTTTATTACCCAAATAGACTTTCACCTGCAACACCACAGCTGTATCACAGGATTTGTTTCATATACTTGGTTTGCTTTTTTCATATTTAGCCTCTGAATATCACTGTTTATCTCTTGTTTTTAAGGGAACTTGGTAGATGTATCTGCATTTGCAGTGACACAGGAGCTCTTTGATCTGACACGAATGCCATTTAATGAAGATAACTGCAGTCGCAGTGAGTTTACTTGTAAGTGCCTGCAGCACTGTGTTTGACAGAAGTATGAGAACATGCCAAATACAATTTTGTTTGGAGTACACAATTAGCCTGAGTGCTGCACTCATGGAAATCATTTTATTGAGGAGTATCTGTGTCTATTTTCATCATTCAAAAGAGGATTCACTCTAATAAAGATACATTGTATGATATGCAGTACTGCCCTCAGCCTCTATTGGAAACCCATGAAAGACGAAGCTGGCACTGTTAATAGTTAAAGCAAATAATGTAATACGTATTGCCTATTGTTCTTGTTTTAGTGGAATAAATGAATAAATAGAAAGTGTAGCAGTGAAGTGATTTCTGTGACGCTTGAGATAACCACTTCAGTTTCAAAGGACTCAGTATCTTTAAGGATCTAAAGCTCACATATCCCCAAGTCTCCCTTTTAACATCCATGCCACAGGGACACTGACATACAAGCAGAGCTGCCAATAGGCTCTAGTTTATCCTGAGGCAATTGGACATGCACACACTTACACAATCTAATGTGCACTTGTATATACATGTACAAGATTCAGTAACATGTAAACATGCACAAATTTTCACACTCATAAAATAAAAAAAATACTCTTTATGCAGTAACTCATTTATTTTATTTTATTTCCTGTCTGTCCCACACCAAAATGTGTTTTGTTTGTTTGTTCTTTTTAAAAAGAAAACCACAAACAATACAAAATGAAATAGGATTATGGTTAATTTGCTCCATCTAAATTAGATTATATTGAAATATTCTATACTTAAAACAAATATGGTTTTTGTACTGGTGTGCACTCCACCACAACTTTATCCAGACTGTTGTTTATTTTAGAATATTTATAGGAATGCTTTATATGTACTCGTGGCCACCTTGTGTGTAATTTTTTTAATTGAGAAAGACAGAGAGGGGAAGCTTTGGTTGAATGTGCTTTTTTTCTCTGTTGTGCAGAATTTCTTGGCATAGCTTGCTGATCTGCCTGGCTGGCAAGCATTGGGACCACAACCCACAGTTGATATGAGGTGTTTCAAAGAGCCATTTGATGTGAACAAAGCAAACCAGTAAAATAGCAGTGGGAATAATCAGACGTTATGCAGCTTTTATCCATACCCTGTGCAAGTTCATTATGGATACTTGATTTCAGCTTTAGGCGAGCAACCAAGGATGCACAGTAGGATGCTGAGGACAACTTCACTGAACACTGAAGCTTTATCCTGCTGATGAGATTTATCATGAATTTAATTTCCCAAAACCAAATTATAGCCAATCCTTCCTTGAGATTTGGCATTGATTGGACAGACTTTACTCTCTTCCCTCCTGCTTTACTGATGCTGCTTGCATTAAGAAAGGGCCTCAGCACTAATTACACCCTCCCTGTCTAATAGAGGCACCCTGTTAAACAAACAATTGATCCCCACTTAACACATGTACCCACGTTAGTAAAACACAATTTGCCAATTTGCCAAAGGCAACACAGATAGGAGAGAGAGAACAGAGGGAGTGAAAAACAGCGAGCAGGAAAGAAGAGAGCCACTGGGAGCGCTTGCTATCAGAGGAGGAATAAGAAGAACATTGGCACAGGGAGAGGAAAAAGAAAGAAAAGGGGAGAGTGGTGAAGATACGCTGTCCACGGTTCTGTGTTCTGGCTGGATCTCAGACATGTTCAATACTGACTCTTTTATCAGTGCTAATTTGACAGCTTGAAAACTTCAAAGGACAAGAAAAGACGTTTAATGTTAAATGAATATGGTTACTGTGTGCATTCATGTGAATGAACTGGGCTGCAGTGGTTTGAGGTAAATGTGCTTTCCATAGGTAAAATTCTGTTTACACGTGAAAAGTAATGAAAATAAAATGGTAAGAGAGGAACTTTAAACCAATAAACCACCACCTCCTGTGCTGCTTTCATTAGTCCTTCGTCTGGCCGAGATGGTCTTTCAAAGCTTGTTTCAAACAGTATTAAGTGGTTTGGGAAATGTTATAAAAGTTATAAAATGCAGACCTGATTACAAAACATGTTTTTTTTTACTTTAAAAATGTCAAGACCCACACTTTCTTTTGGCTACAATAATGTTGTGGTATATGGATTTTATTGAGTATTGGTTGTCTCTGAGATTAAACATGACTGATATGCAACTACACAGTATTCTGTTCTATTCTATTTTAGTCATTTGGCAGACACAGTAGATAAAATGGAAATATTGCTGCACAACACAACAAAACAAAAAATATTTAAATTATTTGACTTTCTACACTATTATTAATTTTATGTTAATATTTCCATACATTAAATTGTTCATCAGTACTGAAAATTTGTAAAATTCTAGATATCTTTGCTTTGTAATATGTACTGTATTTGCTTACAATTTTTATGATGTGAAACATATGTAATATTGCGCAATTATGTAATTTAGAACAAAGTAGAAGATGATGTAGATAATGACTTTGCACTACATACTGTTGTGGTCACTTTAAAAGCACTCAGGCACACAGTATTAGATTCCATCACAAGACTTTTAAGCAAAATGTGGATGTAGGACAGTGTGCCTCAGCAAAGCAATTATATTCATAGGTAGGTGTGTGTTTGGCTGTCAATGCATATATGTGCACATGCTTGAATTGGGAAGAATGTAGCCTTGAAGCAAAGCTAACAGATTGCTTCACTTGGCTTTTTGAACTGCCCAGCACGTTTGGAGAACAGGAGGGGAACAACAAAAGGTGTTAATGGCTTTATGGAGGCCTCATGCTGACAGATAGGCCATTATCTTCCTGATTCACTGCAGAAAGGATAATAGCTCTGATCAGTTGCCCTCTTTATCTCTTGGGCCGAAGGCCTGAATGCAGGGTTAACATATCCCCGTAAATCAGCTCTATGGTCATTTACAGCAAATACTGCAAGTATACGAACATGGGTGAATTTTCTGGAAGGTGTTTAGGATAAAATATTGCTATTATTTTGGAGAATTCACCCTGACTAATTTTTCTTGAGCTGTTTTTTTTTTTCAGTAAGAAAAAAAATTATAGTAACTGTAAGTTACTAAAAGTAACTGTAAAAGCTCATATATATATA
>JBAMHV010000001.1:24290069-24315069 GCA_037177535.1 Pseudomugil gertrudae
TGCCTTTTTTCTACATGTGTTTTTTTTTTACATATTCGTGTGTGTGCACGAGGAGAGGGTAGGGCTGTGTTGTAAACTTATCAGCTGGTGATGACTTTCCATACCGCTCTAAGACAACTTAAGCCCTCTCTAATTACAGCACATCTGTTGCAGCAGAGAGGTATTCTTGTCATGTAGTTTAACAAATACTTTTGCATTCAGAGGAGTACATACCTAATGAGCCTCACAGCCCAGGGCAACTCACATCTCCCCACTAAGATCAAAAAATCCTAACCTGCATGCAAACACAAGCATATGCACAGACACACAAGCCTACATGTCAGAAAAAACACAAGGCCACAGAGGAACACTAAAACACGCACAGTCAGAAAAGACAATTCACAATCAGAGAGACTTGCTCACTGACACACACACTCACACACACACAGGGACAAACACGTACAAGCACCACAACAACCTGTTTTTCAAAAAGCAACAAGAACAAATGATTCAAATGAAAGGAGCCAAACTAAGAGTGGGGACGTGTTTACACTTTCTAACAACATTCTGAGGGTGTTATCAAGGTGGAAATCAAACAACTCGTCTGCCCTAATTATTGCCTGCCCTAAATAAAGACAAGTTGTCTTTGGAACCCGGGGATGAAATAGGTTGAAGAAAATAACATTAAGAAGCAGATGAAGAACACACCCACAAGGATATCTGACAGTCAGTGTAAATGTGCGAAGGTTGGGCTATAATAACCCTGTAAGCCGACTGTAATGATTGTTGGGGAGACAGGGGATAAAGTGCTTTTCTGAGAGTGCTAGTCACTCACAACAGGTGCTAATAGAACAACTTAAAGTACTTGCTGGCCAATCACACTGCTGCTTCAACCAATGGCAGGAGGCGGCCATGAGTCTCTTACATCACTGGAAAGAGCATTAAGAAATATCTCCATCTGCAAAGAGTCAGTCAGGGAAACATCTGCACATAAGCTTAATACAAGATAATGACACATCATTGCCACTCAGACAACATGGCACATCTACAAAAAGAAAGTGAGTTCAGTTTCGCTCCACAAAGTTGTGCTTTTTATCAAACAAATTGTCCAAAAAGAGGAAGAAAATGTTTTTTGTTGCAGTGTTTATCTTATGGCTTTAGTCAGTTGCTGCTGCTGGATCTTTGCAGCTGGGCATGACATGGATATAGCATATGGTTCACTGCAATGCTGAGGCTTAACTTTGGGCTTGTGGTTTCTGACTGTCAACCTCCTTTGCTTAAAGGCTCCATTTTCCAGAGACATTCCAAATGTCATTATGAAGTTTATTGCAAAAGGGAAAAGCCACACACGCCATCCCTCACATGCAGGCAAGCATCCTCGGCCATAAGCACACATGTGTTTCCTGTCTGTATCCGCCTCAACACCATGTGTCTTCCTTCTTCTCCTACAGCCAATTGCCGCACTAATATGGCTGCACCCCCTAAAGATACAATATACGCTTATTGGCCAGCCACTCTATTAGTGACAAAAGGTCACACTGTGAAAATATTAAACTTATGAAGGACCTGCACTCTCCTCGCACCCAAATATGCGGAGAAAGCACAAAAAAGGTGTTGTGTCCTCTGTGTATGATTATATCTTCTTCCTTCATCCTTCGAGCAGTGACCCAAGGGCCACTATTTTATTGGTCTCAGATGCCGGCTGCCTCACAATGTACAAAAGAGCCCGTTATTCCATACCAGTATTAAAGCTGGCCTTCGCATGCAGCATTATCCACAGTACATGCACGTACACAAGTGCACATATACACATAGGTGAATAATGCATGCACATAACAAAAAAAAAAC
The DNA here is from genome assembly GCA_037177535.1 of Pseudomugil gertrudae. Classification (NCBI taxonomy): domain Eukaryota; kingdom Metazoa; phylum Chordata; class Actinopteri; order Atheriniformes; family Pseudomugilidae; genus Pseudomugil; species Pseudomugil gertrudae. The sequence goes on from JBAMHV010000001.1 coordinate 24,291,897, forward strand.
TATGTGGTATGTGTAGACGTGGATGGCTGTAAGCAGAAGAACTGGGCAAGTTACAGGGAGACATGCAGTCTCTTTATCCTGTCAAAGGTTCTGACAGACTGACTGAGAAACCGACATGTACACCTCGAGTGTTCAAAGTTATTAAAAGTTGCCATGAAAGTGTGCTTTCAAACTAATCAAGTCTCTGAGTACAGGGAGGCATACACTGTAGTCACATGTTGAATGTATTAGCCAAGCATCAGTGAGCGGGTGAGGAGGCTGGCGAGGATATGATGGTGGTGATGCTTATAGTGCATAACCAAAGTATAGATCTGCATATGAGTGTGTTTTCATTTGTGTCTGCATGTGTGACCCGGTTATGTACAAGGTGTGGGTGAGTGTTTGTGCAGACAGTAGTGCATATGTGATGCACTTCCTTAACCGAGAATGGGAGTTTGTCTGTGGATGAACGAAGAGTTGCCGCTATCAAATACTTCCAAAAGCTTGATTTCCCCAGGGAAATGACAGAGGTCATCTCATCGGCGAAGGATGAAAACAACATTTGCATGTGATTGGTCACACCCAAGACATTAAAGTTTTAGCCAGACAAAAACATGTCAAAGAAATTTACATCGCTGTGCTGACAGCCCTACACACTCATGGACACAGCCCATTGCCACTTCCAATTACTAAGGCTACTTTTATTGTGTGTGAACTTCGTATTCCCCATTACCAATAAAAACATAACAGGGAGGAGATTTTTTTTCTTTGTCAAAGGCATTATCACCCTCTCCATTCGCTGACTGTGTATCAAGCTGCCAATCAGAATTAGGGAGTAGGCCAGCAGACGTGAGATGATTTGGCTGGCTCAGCCCCCATGCATGGATTTAAATAATAAAAGAGAGATTTCTCTCAAGGCCCTGAGCACAGTGCCAATAAGAGAGCAGGGAAAATGGGAAAATGGCCGTGTGCAATAAGAAATAACTGCAAATTGAGGGTATAATGAACACGTTTAATATTTCATTTCTCTGGATGGAAATATCTCTACTGGGTAGCATTTTTCTCTTTTGCTCACCATTTGGTGGAATTAGGCTCATTTTTGGCCTCAGAGACCATAAAAGAATTTTAACCAGCTGCTAAAAAAAAGGACAAGAGAAAAGGAACGCCTGGTGGTATAATTATTTACAATTACACAACACACAATCCCTTCCTTACAAGCTGTCTTACGATCCCATCTACAGTGGATCTAGAGCTCATATGGTTGTTGGCTTCTGGATGAGAGATTTCCCTTCACTGTGATTGGGGGGATACAGCAAGATAAACAGCACCATACAGAAATCACCTATATTTTTGTGGCATTTATAGGGCATTACCTCTTTCAATGGCTTTTACATCTGTAAATGTTTTGCAAATTACCTCTGTGGATCTTTTTTTATCATCATCTTGCTTATGATGAAGCTGTCACATGTAGTCCATAAACATTAAAGCAGATTCAGCATTTGCATATTAACAACTCAGAAGAGGTCTCATAAAGATTGCATAAGATCCATGTGCATGTTAACAAGGAGAATATATAAATGTGTGGTCTAATGCACGTTGGTTGCATTTTATTAGGACAGAAGCTTTATTTCTCATTGACTGAAGAAAGTCATTTTTTATTTAAAAAGTTTCCAACTCAGAGGTTTTTCCTTTTCCAAAACGCTGAAGAAATGACCGCAAATATGTATCCTAAGCAGAAACAGGTTGGTTGGATTGTTTATCTTGCCATTATTTAGCTTTTATTTTGACTGGGATACTTTCACCAGTGCCAGGACTGTCTAGACATCTCAAGGGATTTAGTCAGCCAGCTCCTATTATTTACTCGATTGTATAAATGCTCTTGATGGCTTGTAGATATTATGTTTTACAGTATGCTCCTCTTTTTAATATCTTAAACTTATGAGACTGAAGTACAATTTTTTTTCTTATTTTTGATGTATGTAGTAACTGTGATAAGAACTTGAATTTGCAGGGGTGATTTATTTATTTAAACTGGTCTCAAAATATAAGGATTAATTGACCACGACATAGATGTTCAGTTAGGTTTATCACAACTATGAGGCTGCAACAAGTATTCATGATCTTATAAATCAATCCATTTAAAACTTTGTGATCTACTGTCTTGCTGTTTCTGTCTTTACACCATGCAAATGAAGCCATCAAAATAGAAGTACTATCAACAATAATTGCCTTACATGAATAATAATTATGATCATGGTAATGATGGGCTCTATCTGTTGTGAGCAAGCATGGATTAGCATTACTTAGTATTAAGGTATGCGTTCATTAGACTTCCTGAATAGCTGCACTAGGTCTTATGTTTTTACTGTAAATCATCTTCAAAAAGAAGCTCTCACACTGCATTTGGTGGAATCAGGTCAAGATGCAAACCATTAATTCAACAGCTCCGAACACACAAACTAGAAAGGGGAGACCAGTGGGCCAGCGCAGTTAAAAATTCATTTTGGCTTGTCCTCAATTTGTGTACTGGTGATTACTGACTTTCCCTATATTTTTGTACTTTACTTTTAATCTTAAAGTAATAAATTATTCATCTTAGCATTTCAAATATTACGCATGTGTATTAATTTCATTTATCATCTGCAAAAACAAGAGGCAAAAACAAAACTGCAAACTAACCCAAATCTTGTGCTCAACTCAGTCTCATGAGATGACAATAGATTTCCCAGGTTTAAATACAAGTTTTAACACAGGCATTTATAAAATGAGCGTGGTTAGACTAAAATACACTTTCATTTGACTTTTCATTTCTTTTAAAGTTTAAAAGCCCAGTAGCCTGGTGGGATTTTGCCATACATTTTCCTCTTTTTTGTGCCACTGTGCATATACGATACAACAATATCACTTAAGAGCTTGCTTTCCAACCTGATCCAGGTTTGCAAGGAATCAGGCATCAGCCCATCCCTGCAGATATAGGCCAGAGATCAGCCTAATCTCTTTGCTGAACTTTAGCTGGGTAGCATTCTGTCATCAATGGCGTTTCAGTTGCGTGGAGATTGTTTGTGTGAGGTAGACTCACCTCCACCTCCGAGGCTCCCTTTCCTGTTGTGTTTCTCTGTGATCTTGCAGTCATGTATGTGATTGGATTTTGGCTTAACAAAAACCTGAAATTACACACCTATTGTGTTTCAGCTAAGCCCGCTTTCACAGCGATGGGGGCAGGCTCTGCACAGCTCTCTTGGCTGCCGACTTTTGGGATCCCGCCCCTTGTCCCTTGCAGGTTGTTGAAGGAAAAGGATAACAGGATTAGGTCAAGGGTTTTCAAAGAAGCATCGATTGCCATATTCAGCTGGCTGGTAAAAAAGAAGAAGGTGCAGCGTGGATCGCTGTCTATCAGGTGATATGGACTCAACTTTTACCCTGTGTGATGGTACCTTGGCATGGTCAGTGTGAAAGGGTATAGAATTTGGGAGACGATGAAGGAGAAAGTCACCATCATCTAAACCACACTCAGGGACCCTGACACTGTACCATCTGTGACGCTTCCCCCAGCCCCCTCAGGCTATGCTTATGCTCATCACAGAGATGCTGATAACACAGGGTGTGACTAACACGCCATACAAATCTCCACATCCCAGGCACAGAGAAAAACAGAGGGGGACACACTTGCACGCATGCACACACACACACACACTGAATCACACTTACACATAGACTACATCCCCTGTCATAACCAGTCGGCAGGAGGCAGGTTACTCTCAGCTCTCAGGGGCGTGCAGATGCAGCTGTATGATGAGTGGGTGGACCCAGACAGGGTAATGACTGGGTAAGGACTATGTATGTCAAGTTCTGTGTAATTAAATTTGAAACTGACAGTGTTTTCATACACAAGTGCAGCAGGGTGAAAGGTGAGTGGGAGGAGCTGAGGGTGCTGGATTTGAAGATCAGATGTGTTACAGATCTGTGAAACATACCCAAGCTCCCTGCTGATTTTATTACCCTGTGAGTGTAGCAGTTTTGTATCATGAAGAAGTGGTAATGATGCTGCAGAAATTATGAATTTATAGTTGAAACAAGTCTGTTCCTATAAATAAAGGTGTGTTTTTTATGATTTTATTGTGTGTGTGTTTTAGAGAGGTAACATGCAGTAGCAGGTATTTTAATGAAAATATTTATATCTCCTACTAAACTCTTTTATCATAATTCAAACTGGATTAACCCACATTTTTAAGTTACAGGGGTTTTGTGTATTTGTGTGTAAGAACTCCATGAAGAGAATATACGTATTTTAGTTGTGTCTGATGTTGATTTTCAGAAAAATTGAAAATGGCTAGTGGACCTTGCTTCTTCCACTAACATTTTACACAAAAATTATTTCTATTCAAAGTCTTATTGTTATTTATAGTCATTATTATATTCAAAGTCTTCTGCAGTGATATTGAGCATGTAATAAATTTTAAGTCAGATTAAATATGTGATTTATTGTAGGTTTTCTTTAGTTTTTGTGATTTTTTTCGGGGGGTGGGGGGTTGTTATCTGGGATGCTCGTTAAAAACTCAACTAAACCAACTAAACCAGATGAGAAAAATATACTTTTTAACATGCAGAATTTCCTTAATTTAATCTTAAGCATTTAGTTTTTTTCTTCTCAAACAAAGCTTACATCAACTTTAAGACTGCTTTTGAAAAGAAGAGTTGACAGAGCATCTTCACATACGCTTGTGTTTCCTGTTTCATGTTCACTTGCCTGCAGCTGTTATAAGAAAATGAGGGTGAAAATGAGCTCAGGAAATGGCAGCTGACCCTTTCTGCTCTCTCCTTCCCCTCATATGCATTCTCACTGTAAACACCTTAGAGATACAGGCCTGCATGCCACAGGAGTTGAAATGTATGTGTCGCTCTGTGTGTGTATGTGTTTTCCTTACACTCCTGATCCTTGTTCACTAAACTGTCTGCATGCTACACTGTAATGACATCCCACCTCCCAAGCACACATAGGCACACACACAAAAACAAACTGGTCTGTTGGTTGTGTTTCCTTTTCCTCCGCTTCATAGCGGTTCCTCATTATAAAGACACAATGGAAAACAGCGTCTGCCTGGACCAATAGTGCTAAGCATAAATAATGCAAGGTCAATGTCTCTCCTCTGCTTTCTCTCTTTTCCCCCAGGGGACGAGGTTGGATCTAAGCTTTGACACACCAGCAGGTCCCTTTCAGCCCATCTTTAAGCTCCATGTCCTCTCAACTTCCTTTCTTCCTTCTCTCATCACTTGTTTCTTCCTCCATACTTCTTACATTTTTTTCTTTTTGTTTGTTCTCTCCTCCTCTTTTACCTTCTCTATCATTTTTTCTTTACTGACTTATTCTCTCTTGTCCTCTCTCTACCTGTAATCCTTGTCTTCCATGTCTCTCACTCATACTATCCTTGTCCCTTTTCCTCCCCTTCCTCCCCTTCTCCTTGTTATCTCACCCCCTTCCTACCTGACACTATTTCTTTACTCATTCTCATCATCCACTGCTTCCTTATCATGAAGGCTCTCTTCAGTTACACTTTTTCGCCTGTCTATCCAAAAAATTCTTTCCTCATTTGCTTTTCTTTTGATTACTCTTTCTTCTTGCTTTCAGAGAAGTACATCTTGGGAGGGGAGGGGAAACTTAAAACAAAGCTCCCTAGAGCCAGAGGGACAGCTTATCCTTATCAGCCTTCAACCTGCTTATTAGATCCTCCAGGACACGCCACGCTCTTCACTTAAACAACACCACCTCCCCCCTTCTTCAGTTCTCTCTCCTGTTCATTTTGTCTCTCCCATCATTTAGGACTTTAACAGTGAATTTCACAGCAGTGCTAGAGAAGAGAACATGCAGTAAGTAGAGATGCAGTAAGTCTTTATGTTGTTTTGATTGTAGTTCTGCAGTTAAAGTGTGAAATACTATAACTGCATCTGGTATCGCACCAACCCCATTTGTGTCAAATCAGCCAGTGCTGTCACAGGTGTTACAGGTTTGCACATCAAAGTTTATGCTTTAGATCGAGAACATTTATAGTGTGGTCTCCAAGCAGGTCTTATGTATTACTTTAGATCATAAGGTCCTGTTTAGTTCACCTAAAACTACAGTGCTTGTTTTTATATGCATTTGTAATTAAAACCCTATTTGTCTATCTCTGCTACTGCTCCAACTGTAGGTCAGAAGGCCAAGAAGCTCCATCATGCCCCACAACCATCTGCCATGACCCACACACTGCCAGGATCTACCCCCATAGAGCTTGCAATCAGCAACATAACTAATTCCCCTACCAACCATCACACAGTACCCCAGGGTGAGGAGAAAAAGCCTGTCAAACATGGTTTACCCTCTAGATATGTAAGAACTAAAATGCAAGATGCTACACATCATTCACCTGAAGGTGTAAGTTTGCTAGATGGCCCACACATTTGAAAATATGTAACTAAATAAGGATATATATATCCAACAATCTACATAATTTTGTATTAATATAATGATGCCTATCCGAAGTTATCTTCCAAACTCTGCAAGTAAATGATGAGGGTGATTTTTGGATGAATGCCAAAGCCAAGATAGAGGATTGCTTATCTAGATCGGAACAGGAGTCTATGCCATCCAGAGGCAGGAATAGATGAGAGGCACATAGTAATTGGTTCTTGCAGTATGCAGCTTTCCTTCTGCCTGCCCTGAAACCCATAGAGAGTTGGTGAATGCCAGACCTCCATGTGGAGTCTTAAGATAGATCCACTCAGGCAGCAACAGCACAGGGTATCATATCTCTAAGATCGTCAAGAAAGACAAGACCCCAACGAAGCCCTCTCTTGGTTATTTATGCTACTACTTCAACCAATGTAGTGGGGCCTGATTGTGAACATACAGTTGCACACCATCTGATTAGTCGACATCCATCATATCCTGACGAGGGGACTCCCTCTGAAAATAAATGTATATTTAGGAGCCTTGCTCGGAGGAAGGGGGTTGTCGGATCTTGTTACGACAACCACTCTAGAGGCTAAAATTAATGGGTCTTAGGTCGTCACTGGAATGACACCCAAGCCCTCGGAGACCTATCATGAGGGGCAGCAGCAAATTTCACAGCCTGCCTCCACATCCACACCAATTCTCTCTCTCTCCTATGGTGAAGCCGTCTTAACAGGTCACAGAACAAAGATATGATGGAGGGATGGTTAGCCAATCCTACTAATTTGTGCCTATGGTGCAATACCAAATTTATCATGCTGACAATCGGTGATTATTGTAGGTATGCACTTAATATTTTAAAATAAAACTTTAGTTGTGTGAAGTAAACTTTTAACACACACACACAGTAGCATTCAAAAGTTTGGATACACTTGCCCATTTGATTTAAATTAAATTATCACTTTGTTTATCATGTTAGTATGTCAATCATTCTCAAGAGAGAATCATTAAGGTGTATTTTATCAACATTTTTTTCAAATATTTTTCACATTATAAACCAATAAAACTGAAGTAAAATGGGACATAGGGGTCATTTTACCACATCACACATTTCAAGACACCAAAATGTATCTTAAAATGTGAACAACCTATATTTCACACAACCCAGTCTCTCCTGTCCTCCACTTACCCCTTTCTCTGCTGATTGCTGTCTTCTCCTATCTGAACTTCCTGTCTCAGAAATATGTATTGTAAAATCATCTACACTTTCCTTAGTTTTCCTGAGGTAATTTTAGATTTGACTCAAGCATTTGGAAGCATTTTTCATTAAGTACGTAAATAAAAAAAAAGATTTATATAATGTATATTAAATATATCCACATCTATTATTGTGAGATTGCATTTCTATTGTTGTATTAATGTTAAATGGATCCTGTAGAAGTTTCTGGAAGAACAAAACATCTCTGTAGAAATGACACTGAAAGTCAGTTTAATTTGTTTAAGAAAAAAGGATGTACTCAGGATGTATTTACATGTATTTATTTATTATTATTATTTATTTATTTATATATGTATTTATTTACATTTACAATTATTCAGTTGTTCACCAGTCAAAATAAACTTATTTTTCCATATTATTCTCCGGGTAAGTAGTTATCTATTCTGCAGGAAATGTGTGGAACTGATATCAGTGATGTATTACTATAAGATGAATGCAGTTATATATTGTGAAGTGATCTTATTTTGTTACTAATTTATAACCACATTTAAGCTATTTGGTCTACTGAAAATAACACATGAAGCAGCAGTTTTAAGGCTGCAGGGAACTTCTGTTGTTTAAAATCAACACAACTTAAACCAACAGAGAGATTTAAACTGCTTCTCAAAATTCAGTGCCTATACATCTCCACCAGCTCCACATTTCCTGCCTGTCCGGGCAGTACCTGCAGTGCTGAAGGACTCAATAGTAACGTCTGTTTGTGCCATGCAGCGACTGCCATCATTACCTCATCACCTCTGCTTCTCTATTAAGATTAATTCTCTTATCTTTAAAAAGGTCTGTGGTATCCAGGAATCCTGCTGAATTTATAGCCACTCATTGCCTCCCTCCCACTGCATGTCAGCCTTCTGTAATAGTGTTGTTCTGGTTGTGAGAGTGAGCATGCATGCTAGTGGTAGATTAGAAACACTGAAGCAAAGCAACTGAAGAAGCGGCCAGTTATGTTAAACAGCATCTATATACAATGACTTATATTGGTTTTGGTTACCAGGGCTAGATTGAAAACATCCGAAGCTAAAGTTCAGGGAAAAAAAGGCTGAAACTTACGCAACCCATTAAAAAGTGTTAAGAAAACTTGTATTTTTTTTAACATGAGGTCTTTATTTGTACCTTCACCAAATAGTTTTTAAAGTATCAAAGTTTTTAGGGACATGTCAAAATTCTTATTGTGTAATCTTTCTAGCAGGCAGAGGACAAAAATCTGATTGTGTTTCACAGAATTTTGAGCATTTTTTTACCATAAGGTCATGCAAAATGTCTGAGAAAATATATGAACTATATATTTGTCACTGTGGGCTCTTATAGATTAAACAAAGTCATAACAAGTAACAAAGACATAACTTCTAAAATTAGAGAAAGATCTTGCTTTGAGCTATAATACATTTTTTAAACAACACCATCAGCAATGTAAGGTTTGCCATGCTACATGTGAACACGTCAGTGGGAAGTTTATTCATTGCCATTTTGGAATGATCATTTATTAAGACAAGAAGAAAATATACGGGTAGGTTGGGTTTATAAAAGATACATTGGGTTATACATTCTTCTTGCTACATCACTGTCACTGTTATAGCATAATTTCTTGCTTTTTGTACAGATTACATCACAACCACTCATTATGTCAGCACAATCACAGCCGTTGTCTACATGCATGCACATATTTCATTTGATTTGGGGAGCAAAGTGATCTTTTTGTGCTCTGTGTAGAAGCCTATATGACATAGTTTCATGTAGGAGAGATGCTCATAAAACAAATTAATCCATAAAAATACCAAACCATTGCCATGTCATAGCTGTAAATCTCAGCAACACAAAATTTTAGTTTCCATACAGGTCAACATTGTGGTAGAAAAAGTTTCAACATTTTGAACTTCAGCCTATGTTGGAACAAGGTTAAAATTGGTACAATTTGTTAAATTCATGTTTTCAAAAGTTTGAGCACAGCATTAATTCAAAGAAATATGGATAAGTGTTTCCTAGCTGCAATTTCTACCTCACACGCACATACTCATTCCCCTTGTAGGTGCAATATCCTCACACCATCAGATAGTGTTAAATGAGGAACTAATGAGACCTGACAAGAGACAGTGCAATTAGACCTCATCAATTCCTGCCTTCCCTCTCTGAGGTGCCAGCAAACACCTCAATGAACAACTTGATCAGTCAGAGGGTGACACCAACAAAATGGCCACACCAAATCACATACTGTGACGGACTTATAACTTCTTCCTGCTTGCACTGGCAGGGGCTTCATCGTTTTGGTGGCAGTTAATGAACCTCGTAAGCTTTTGTAGCAGTAGCTGTATATCTTTAGTTTGCAAACTGCTGAACCAAAAAAGAGTTTTCATGGCATTTGAGAGATTTTTTCTGTAGCTTAGTTAAACATGTTCTCTCATTTAATGCTTTCAAATTCCAAACATATCAAGAGCAGGTAGAGTAAGCTATATTAGGAAATTTGCATATTTTATGTTTTTTTGTTCAAATTTTCTAAAAAACTGTTGTTTTCATTTGAACTAAGAATTCAGGCAATAAATTATAACAGTGTCTCCTGTCTTCAATAAACTGTGTATGATGTCCACAAAGCTGACATGTTGGCCTCCACAGGACAATAAATTTGGATCTCTTGATCAGAACATATGGACTGTCACAACTTTGACCACAAAAGTAAGCTGCTGATACATCCATGGCCCCTTGAGGTGGATGTGGTATATTTCTCTTCTTGCATTGGAAATCAATGACCAGCAAATTATTTATTGAAAATACACACTGGGCTGAATTACTGTTGCTGGAAGCTGTTGGGATTTATACAGGAACCTGACCACACAAATCATGCAAAGTTAGCACCTGCAAAGTGACCGGTGACTCACTCTGACACATGGCAGGTACTCTGTTTATGCCCGTCTGCATGCAAAAAAAGACAGCTTCCATTTGTTCTCCAAAACTTACATAGTAGCAAGAAAAGCCTTAGTGAGATAAATTATAATTGCCTTTTTCCCATAGATTCTCCTGTGGCTTCTGTATAGCACATCCCTGAAAGATGTGCTATGTGTGTCTGTTGACCCATTTAGGACCAGTGTTTATATATGTATTGATTATTGTGACAGCCAGAGCAGATACAGAGGGCCATGCTGATCCAGAGTAGGATGGCCCAATCATGGAAGCCAGTCCAAGCTGCTCTGAAATTAATACTAAGGTGGAATAGTTGTTTACAAAAGAAAATATGCATCTTCTGTGCTATTAAATTTTAAAAAGGTAATAAAAACTTTATTTAGCCTTTAACTTGGTAACGGGAGTCACTAATACAAATAAACAACAGAGATCCAATTCTAAACTTTCAGCTATAAGGTTAAACCTTTAGGGACAGAGGTTAAAGGAGACAGGAGGACAGGCCAGAGGCCACATTGGCCTTTACAAACTGATTTATGACGGGCAAGGGTGAGGGTGCTAGATGTTCTGTTCACTGTGTTCACTCTAATCAAAACTTCTGTTTTACCATCTCTTTTATTTTTGTTTCTATTTTCTATTCTTCATTTTTTTTTTATTTATTGTCTTCTGTGGGACACTTCCATCTGGACCTGAACTGACAAGTCCACATAACTCATCTCCTCCACTCAGCTACCTTACATCAATCCCTTAGCTTTCTTAGTGCTATGTTTATCATGTTCTCACATTATAAATCACTCTGACCAAAGTAGGTCTGATAACTGTAGCACCACTGTCAAATGGTCTGAAACCCCTAATCGGCCTGCCAGACAGCCACTCGGGCCTTAGGACCACCATGAATAGACACACTCTCCCTGAACGGAGTACCGCCATATTGCGGCAGAAGCGTTTGCGCAGCTAATAATTCAGCTGTTAGAATAACTGCTTCTCACATTTGACAGTCTGTTCACACAAGACGATATGTCCAGAGACCCCCCAGAGGCCCTTGCTAAGGTTTCATTTTGTCAAAATGGAGTTTCATCAATCAGTTCGTCAAGATTGAAGAAACTGTATAAAAAAAACAATATACCTGTTTGTGCTGTGTTGCAAAGCACGCTGTGAAATAATTCTCATCATTTACATACCAGTCAAAGATTGGACACTCTCAGCCATTGTTTTTTATTAAATGGGTCTAAACCTTTGGCTGGATGAGATAAAGAAAACGATTCATTTCTCGTCATTAACAAAAGTAAATAAATCCACAAATGTATCCTTTGTTAACATAATAGAAGCAACTGTTTGCACAGATAATGCTGTTATTGATGGTATGCTTTAATGTCCTTTATTCTGGTTACATTAATTAAGATATTAGTTGAGATTAGTACTTTGTAAAATAAATAATGCAGCCCTGTATTACCAACAAACCAATATCAAAAATCATCAGACATATAAATAGTAAGTAGCAAGCATTGTCACTTTATAAATTATGAGTGCAAAGATCACTGGTTGAAGCTCTGACTACACAAACAGGATGTGTCATAGAGGACACATGGGGGTCTTCCAGCATGGGGGTCTTCCAGCTCACAGTTTCTGTAGGCAGATTTATCTTCCAGAGGTTAAGGGTGGTCTGCTGACAAGGGAGAGGGGGCGATTCAGGCTGGGAGGGGGACAGGAGGGTAGAGCAGGAAACCTTGCTTTTATGTTTTCATTTTGTTTTTGTTTTTTTAAAACACATACACACACACACACACAGTTTGCAGGTTGCTTTGGGAGGGCGAAAGTCCATAAAGCTGCAAGGCGAGAGCTGCAGACACATGTCTGAAGAGTAATGTGATCCTAAGGGGCTGAATGCTGTTAACTTTTATTACTGTAAATACTCTCCGTTTGCTTCTGTCCTGTCTCGCTCAAGCAATGACTGCTTTTATGTGTGACTTATGTTTGATTAACCCCTGTGATATACTTAAGGTCCATTTGTACGTACCCATTATACACATAAACTGCAGCTATATGCTCGTAGGCAGACATTCACAAGATGTCAGTTAAGGTTAGAAAAACACAAGTTGAGTTCAAAACCTGCTAAATTTTGTTACGCTGGTACCATGGACATTCATGCTCCATATAAAATGACCAAGTACAGAGAGAAATATATTCACGCTTAATGGCTCATACACATACAAATAGTAAAGCACACCAAAAGACTTCAACTATACTGGAAGAAAGAACCATTTGCCAAATGAAGGGTTAGTATAACAGAAGCTTTTTGAAGTTCATTTATGGGATCTATTTGATAGCAGAAGATACACAGACAGACAGTCAGACAGACAGGGCTGTGTGGGGGAGATCAGTGAGGTAGAAAGCCCTGATTGATAAACTCCCTATCAGGCTATTTACGATCTGGCTGCAGAAGAGGCAGGCATCGCCAGACAGAAAAGCAATTAATCTGCAAACGAGCTGGGGAACAGCCGGCCTGAGCATTGGAGCCTCCTACTAGCGTCGCTCTGGAGGGGAGATAAGGCTGCAGACGGCTATTTATTGTACATTTTAATTAAGTGCTTGTTAACGCTAGTTATCTTAACAGTCACAAAATTACCGTTGTAATGCATTTAGTTTGAGGAAAAATGGAGAGGGCTCGAGTACTTTATGAAAGCTGGCACAGCTTGCCTTCATTTGAAATCACAGGATAAATTCAGAGGAGGCGGATGCCACAATGATCTAAGCTCAGGCACTAATGGTTATTTAATATGGCCATCAGCGGTCCCAAGTCCCCAGCATACGGCACTCGCACAATAGCCTCCAAACCCTCTTTAACACTTATTTGAGATGACAGGAAAAATGAAACCGTTTGTGCTTTCAATGGAAAAGCAATCATTGGTACATTATACTCCGCTTGCCCTATCATGCTAATGCCGGGTAAAAATGTCACCAAATGTATTTAAAGGCCTGATGGAGTGTTGCCGTTTGATTCCTGCTGCCTGCCTGATTAATAAAAACCTTCAATTTGTATGTAAATGCAACCTGGGGCTCATATCATCTGCACACCTGCACCTGGAGAAAAATAATAAACTCAAGTTTAATGTGGCAATTATGAGAGTTTATGGGGATTGTGGGGAAGAGGGCGGCAAAGGAGAGGCTGTCTTGATGAGAGGGCTCTCAGAGGGGAGTGGGCTGACCCAGAGTAGCCTGCTACAGGAATGACCTGATGCACAATTATAACCTCAGCTCACAGAGTTTACCGCAAAATACATGTTTGCACAACACAATCTGATTGCGTAAAGATTAAGACAGTTCATTGCTGTTTTGTTAGGGCAATTATTTGTTGCATTGTGTTATAAGCAACAATAGGATAGGATGATCGAGTTTTAATTGCTAAATCTAACGGAAGAATGACAGGCTTCCACATATAAAACATCTGTGGCACCTTGTACTATGTGACTTACAATCACAGCGTTTTCTAATCCTTACCAAGAGCGTGAACAATGTGTCAACATAGACACAAATAACCATAGGAAACAATCAAAGTTTATAAGTGAGTTAAAGGAATAAACGGGAGACAAGCTGTGGTTCCTTGGAGAACATGTATAGTTTCACTTCAGTGCACTTCAGCTTTAAACATGAAAGAATTCCCCTGATTTAACTTCTAAACATTAGTTTTATGTCACTTGCTGAAAAAGCTGACATAAACGTAACATTAGTAATCTTATATGTTAATTTGCTGTCCATGTGTGAATGCAGGGAAAAAGACATCTTTGATGACTGTTTAACATACTAATGTGAGACTGTGTTACTATAAATAAATTCATGATTATTGTGTATTTGTGGGAATGGAACTTACATTTTCTTCCTCTAAATTTCATCTTCACTTTTCAGTTTAAATGACAATGATTTTATGCTTCCCTCCTAGTTTTGTAAGTGAATGAATTGTGCTCTTATCGGGTGAATTGTCATCTCACAAAGCTTAGAATTTAATCGAAACAGGCCACGGTCTATTATCATTCAGTATGTGCATGATATTAATCCAATATCAAGCTGATAACCCTGGTAAGTGATTTGTGTATTGTGCTGTGCTTTTTTTTTTGCATCATACATTGTCAGGCTCGCACTACTTACTTTCCCCAAGAACAAAGTGAGAGTGTCTTGACTAAATGTGAGAAGAGTAAAGATTACAGAGCAAAGATTAAAGGTGGATACTGTTTACTGAGTTCGCTGGGGTGGCAGCACGCAGCTTTAACCTATACACTGGGACTTTGAAGCAGGTTCCATCTTCACTCCTTCACAGGGTTCAGCGCTAACATGTCTCACCTTGCCCACTGTAACCTGTCAGGATCAGCACTGCTTAAGCAGAGAGACGATGGAAAGGAGAGAACCTGCTGAATATTTTCACACAAGACTCCTACCCCCCTCCATTGCCTTTGATTTAGACAGCTCAACAGAGCTTGGGTCAAAACACTAGCAGTGGCACATTCACAAACTGATGCAACTATCAGTCAGACCAGAGGAGAAAAAGAAAGCAGAAGGGGCTGAAAATATGTAACAGGACTGCTCGGCTTTAAAATGAAGAAACGGTATGTATTGATTGCCCATTCTGCAAATTATGCTTGGGGAAGTGCTTTATACAACCCAGATTTGGACTGGAGCGTTTCAGCATCCGCATTGCTATTGAAAATGTGCAACTCAACTGCACACAGAAAAAAAGTGACAAAAGAGTGCATGAAAAGAAAGACGGTGAATATAGTGATTTGGAAGAGTGTCAAAAACTTCTGTGGTCTGTATTATGTGGGTGAGTAAACTGGAGCGATGTGGTGAGACGGTGATAATAGTTATCTTTACAGATGATCTGCGAGGGTATGATAATAGTGCTACAGCAGTGTGACTGTGAATCAGTACCTTGATAGAGCTGAAGATGTGGGCCCTTCTCACTCAGCTCAGGGGAGAGAAAAATACCCACTTGCCTAATGGCTTTAGACAGCAGCCATTCGGCCTTGCTAATCTTCCGTCTCTCTGAAAATAACTTTTTGTGCTGTATGAAGATTGGATTTTACAGATCACAACGGCAAGGCAATGCATTCACTCAGCTGTACTTCTCATGAGAAACGTATCGTGAGCTCTAATAATATTCTGTATACGGCTTCATTCAAGTGCTACCATTAAATGCGATGCTGTATTAATATTAATATTTATGGACTGTGAAGGAGCGCAAACCATCTGAGGGGTACAGGCAGAACAAACTTCCATTAATTCCTATGGAGGGGAAAGTCCAAATTAATTCCTATTCACATTTTAATGCCTTTATGCTAATGCAAGTTCAGATGGAAAAGACGGCGAACCCACAGGAGGAGGTGGGTTAAAGTTGACTTTTGCACCTGAGAAATCTTTTTCAAGTTGAGAAATTGGCCTGAGATGATATTGCATGGATCATTTGAACAATACCAAACTGCAACAGCTTTTCTATGTCGGTATATAATCACACTGGAAATGTTCCAGCTTTAGTTTATTCTCAAATTCTAAGCATCCTTTTTCTTTATAACCTTTAAAAAAGGATTAGTTCTTCCTTTGGTGACTTTTTACCATGGGTTATGGTAAAAAAAATTAAGTCACACAAGTGACTGTTGGTGAACAATTTTAGATGACGAGAAATGACAGTAAAGCCAAATAATAAGACTTTTCAAACTACTAATCTATACTGTATAAAGGGCCTGTGTGTGTGTTGTTAAAACTAAATGTAGCTTGGTTTC
Organism: Pseudomugil gertrudae; assembly: GCA_037177535.1. NCBI lineage: Eukaryota > Metazoa > Chordata > Actinopteri > Atheriniformes > Pseudomugilidae > Pseudomugil > Pseudomugil gertrudae. The sequence continues at coordinate 24,308,236 of JBAMHV010000001.1, forward strand.
CGACACAGAAATGTCCCTGTATAAGGTTCTAATTTATTACAGAATTATTATAAATGTTCAGATTTTTTTTTATTGGGAAGTTGTGCAATGCCTAACACTTGTTGAACATCTCATATGCTAGTGTCACATTTCAGTAGGAATGAATATACAACAGATTGGTTAATAAATAGCAAAAAATAAATTAGTCTTTGAAATGTCATGAAGATGAAGATCTGTGAAACACTGTGTGGGCAAATGGGGGTTACAAAGAAAAACTCAAATTACTCCTCTGTGGTATCAGTGTACATTATAGTTGCATGCAAATTTTGATCTAATTTGATATTATTTTATCACCTGCTTGTATGTAAACTGTTGTTGAACTTGTGAAGTGCTCTAATAATAGTATTAATAATTATTGTAACAAATAAAACAAATGTTTATCAGGCTTATAATATATAAAGGCTAATGCTAGTACATAGTTAAAAAGTAAATAGACCATATTTATTCCTTTTATTTATTTTATTGTAGTTGTTCAGCAGATTATTTGTAATACTTTTACCACATTATCAGCCCCAACTTTTACAATGGTCATTTTCACCTTGGTTTCTTTAAGCAGATTAAAAGTATGACCCTTTCTTTCTTAATAAATTAGTCTCTCCAACTAACATTTGTGATTTCTCAGGTTTTAATAGATAGCTTGTAGATAAGATTGTTTTATTATAACCAGCAGAAGTGGAAACAGCAGTTGTAACAAAATAAAATAAATCCTACTTTCTTGCACATCTTACTTAACAAATTGTGCACAATCTCAACACAGAAATACATTTACATTAAGGTTTAAACAGAAACTATTTCCAGGACCCATCTGTCCAGATCTCCACCTAAACAGCAATTCCAACATTTCCAGTCAACTTCCCTCTGTCCCAAAGCGAAAACTCACCTCTATTCATTCTGGTTTGTCTGGACTGGTTAACGTGGTGCTGAGTTGAGGCAAACACAAATAAATTGCACTGGTGACAATTGCCCCCCCCTTCTCTTCACTTCACTGTGTTACAGCTGTTATCATTACATATTTACTTGGAGGACAAGTGCACACTCCCTCTAGATAGGTCTCTATCAATACACGTCTATGTTGTGACACCTGGAGGATAATTGTCATTAATTGCACTCATTTGGGCTGCAGGTCAGGGCAACTGAAGCGCAGGTGTTTGGGACAAAACATGATTATTCCCATCCAGAGAACGGGAGGTGAGGAAAGAATAATTCTGTTCATCGCTGAAGTTGCCACAGATAATGATTGTTCATTTTTCTGGTTTTAGCACGCATTAGTAGGTAATTGAGGCTCAAAAAGCAGGGAAGAATGTCATCATCATTATTCCCTGCTTTCCTCAGTTCCATCCATTCTTAGAGAGATAGAATACTCAATCAGTTTAGAAATAGGAAATCCAAAATGCTATGACTGACTAAGCAATCAGTGCACCAGCTTAACCATTAAAACAACACATCGCACAAACTGGGCCAACAGTTCCCACACTGGGAAGCTTTTGAAATGAGATTTAAACAGCACATGATAGATATTTCTGCATAAGTTCTCTCTATTGCAGTGCTAATTTGACCTAGGTTTTCAGTAATATTGCAGCAATATACTATTCTATAGTTTTCCATATCATGTATATTTTTGATGGGATGGACTGGCAACCTGTCCAGGTGTACGTCGCCTCTCACCAGTAATTGCTGGGATGGGTTCCAGCGACCAGTGGGAGTATTCATGATCCTGAATTGGAATAAGTGGAAATGGAAGGTATTTTTTTTGTGATGGGAAAAATCACATATTGCATCAATCGTTATTATAAATATAATGTTTTATTAATCTTATTTATTTTTTTATTAAACAGGTTTAATTATAATGAAAACCTAAAATAGCCAGTCTTCTGACTCAAAGCAATCAGTCTTTATGATGCTATCATCATTTCATCACCATGTTGTCAACATGCAGATCTGGTTTTTAACCAATATTACAGCTTTGTCATGACTCAAATTATGAAATTTTTAAGTAATTATCAGATGTGTTGCTGTCTCCACACTGATTTCTGCCTTTTTTTCTGAAGACACAACATAAACACAGAACAAGCTTTTTTTTTTAATCAGGGTGACCTGAATTCTCCTTTTATGAAGATTTTTTTATATTTGGAAAAGTTTTTCATCATATTTACTTCAAATCAGTGCATGTCCATTGGGCTGCAGGGAAATGATTCTTGATATTTAATGCAACTTAAACATAAGTTTTCAGAACATTGATGCACTGCTAATTATAATGCAGTCCTGTGTATCACTAAAAGGATTTATCGTAAATTCTGGACTACACAGCGCACCTTGATAGAAGCCGAAGACACTAATTTTAGAAAGAAAATTTATTTTGTAGACATATAAGTTACACCGGTTTAAAAGCCGAGGGGCTACGTTGTGTCATTGTCATCTAAAACGTCACTTAAAATCATTTTCTATCAAAGTATTATTGTTTTGGATTTGTGTTGATATGGAGATGGACTTACATTTGAGCTGGCTGTGGATTCACAGACTTAAAATAGCTTGAAAGACACTTTAGAATGCTTGAAAGTGTACAAATGTCTGTTGTTTTTTTTTTTGTAACAGTCTCTGTAGAGCTTTATCGGGTGTTTTCCTTCAGAGTTTTTTTGTATTGTGTGAAACAATATTAAAATATTAAAGGTTTACTACTATGGAGGAGTTTATGTATCTCTGGATCCTTGTTTACTAGTGGGGGGACGGATGGAGCAGGAGACTGACAGGCAGATTGGTGCAGCAACATCTGCGGTGATGCGAATGTTGAATCGGTTCGTTGTGATGAAGAAGGAGCCGAGTCAAAAAGTAAAGCTCTCGATTTACGTATCAATCTATGTTTCTGCTTTCACCTATGGTCATGAATTTTGGGTCATGACTGAAAGGACAAGATTGATGCAAGGGACCAAAATGAGTTTCTTCCGCAGGGTGACCGGGCGCAACCTTAAGAACAAGGTTAGGAGCTTGGTTACCAGAGAGGAGCTGCTCCTCCGCATCAAGAAGGGTCGGCTGAGGTAGCTCAGGCATCTGTTTCGGATGAGTCAGATTCATCTTGACTGGACTCTACTTGCTTGTTCTACTTGTTACTGATGGCAGGTCCAAGTACGGTAATCTATAACATTTGGCCAGGAATACGATTACACTATCATGGTTGACCAAATGTTTCTCAAAGTACGGTACTTGGAGCTGCCATTAGTGACATTATGGAATTACTGTCCGCCACGCCCCAGTGTGAAGGTAAAATAGTCATATAAGCCTCATCGGAATGTAAGCCACAGTGTTTGAAGCAAGGGAAAAAAATAGCGCTTATAGTATGGAATTTACGGTAATTACAACTTTTAGACAATGTCAAGTAAGAGAAACTTTTTAAAAGTTGTGTCTGACAGAACAGTTGTAATTCAGAATAAAGTGGTTGTTGAGTGTATTTTTCATAACACACAACACTTTCTTACTTCAGAATTCAGTCTTTTCTCCCCTGCTGTTGCCATTCATCTGCAGTTACTCAGAGACTGACATGAGCGTGACACTGACATTCTCCTTAGGCTGTGATGTTTTCTTTATTTTTCCTCATACGAAAACAACAAAAGAGCCATTTAAGACTCATCACTAGAACTAAGCTTGTCAGTCTGCGTGCATGTATGTGTGTATCTGTGTGAATACCCCACATGGGCGGAGTGCAGACACCAGGCACAAACATCCTCAATCTGTCCTAATAGCGCAGCAGTATACAAAGCACAGACTTCAAATATAACAACCAAGCTACATTTCCTCATAAAAACACTGTTTACCATTGCTGTGATAATTTACCCAGTAACATGTGCCCTCCACAAGAGCAAACACCAAGGGATGCCAATGCGTGCATGTTGGATGACAAAAATACACAGCAGCAGCTGGGCCCCATGTTTGAAGGCCAACCCTCCACACTCCATAGCTCAACATGGAAGTACACTGTGACTTCGAGACTAGTTAGTGAGAGGAGGAGATATGGGGTGGGCCTGAGCTTGTGTATGCAGGTGTTTGCAACAAATGAGATGTTAATCACTAGCTTCAGTGTGAATTTTTCCCCAAAACGGGGCTCAAAAAAGTGTGATGATCCTTGCAAATTTCCAGTAAATTATTTAGATGGGTAAAAATTGAATTCTCATGTTGATTAGTTTTTCACTTGACTTAAAACTCGGGACAGTCAGTCCTATTATATTTCTATAGGTAGCATTATAAACTTGCCAAACATGAAAAAAAATCCTTCATGAGCTTTTTTCTCATGTTCAAAAGTTATTTTGTTTACTTGTCACACAAGCCATCACCTTGTTGTGTCCAATACCTTCATATCACCCTGCTGTCCACCTGAGCTCTGGAGACTAACATAGGAGAACCTGAAGCTGGTAGTGCCAGAGTCTGCTTGCCAAAGCCTGAGAAAAGACAGATGGTATGCGGAAATCAATAACCTCACACAACATCACCCATTTTGTGAACAAATGAATCTGCTCTGACAGTATGTGTATGAGCGATCGAGTGACCTGCTCTCTTCCCATCTGAACATCCTCCCCTTTCCTCCCCAAGCGCACTGTTATTTATGGCAGTTGGGCCCTACACTCCTGTGTGCTTTGATGTTTAATTCAGGGACCCACAACCAGGCAGGGAGGAGAGCGTGGGTGTGTTGGGAACTCACGGGGGCTCAGGAGCTCAGGAACTGTGATTTCCTATAAATATTCCCTGTGTTGCTAACCCTGGTCTCTGTCTGCGTTACTGCTGAGCAGTTACCCTACTCTGGACTGAAAGGTGTATGAAAGACCTGTACAAACATCCCACTGATAAAACTGCGGTTGACACCATAAAACAGTCTTTGACGCATTAAGAGGCTAGTGTGTATGAAATTCTTGGACATGATCCTCATACTCACCACCTCCAAACTAACATAATGGTAAATGTTTTAGAACAATCAAAGCTCAGTACTGTCTATCCTCATCAGTCAGCAATGCTCTGCTGTCAAACCTTTAGTATCCTCCATTTCACTCTCACTACCCTTAACCCCTACTATATCCTTCTTCCTCTCACTCGCTTTATCTCTTGTCCTGACTCTCTCTTTCTCCTCATCGGACACACTCTAAGATTTATTCCAACCAAGAGCAGCTTTAGCAATGGCCTGGTGTTTGCAATTTATGGTTTAATAAGACTTACATAAGTCTTGCAGGTGTGCTTTATGTCCCACACTAGAGCCCATTTGGAAGATTTATGGAAGGCCTTTGGATTGCTGGCTGATTTAGAAGTCCTCTTTCCTGTCTCGGGCCTATCCAGGCCACCACACTCCCTTAGACGTCTAGCCTGTCCAGCCAAATGTTTGTCAAACTGGGGTCTAGCTGGGGACGCGTCTGCCAGAGAAACACAGACATCACAGTAAAGCCGTGTCTAAGCTGAGCACAGGTGTTTGATATACTGTTCATAAACCTAGGTAATGGCGCATAGGTGTAGGCCACCTTGTTAATAAAAGCACTGAGATACAAATCAGAATGACATATAGACTGGGCTGGAGGTGTCCCACTGGATATGCCTATAGCAATGATTTTTAAAAAAAAAAAATCAGAATAGGTATCAAAAGCCACATTCAATTCTAATACATGTGGCCATTGTTAGGCAGAGGAGAATGGTTTCTCCGTCTTGGTTGGCCCCGCTAACCTCAGCTATTGTGGAAACACACAGTGGCATTTGCAACTGCACTGTAACACACACTCTACACAACAGCTGAGCAAAAGCTCAGTGAAAAGGGTCCTGAAAGGAAATTTGTGTTGCCAAATAAGAGTTATTGTGATGAGGCAGTGCTCAGCTGTTTGATTTTAATATTCCAGCTAAGAACATGGTCTTAATCAGCAAGAACATCCTCCTCAGTATTCTGTTGTTGATTCCAATATGTGCACGGGAACACTGCTGTTTGAAAACCAGGCTGATGAAAAATGGAGCAATCTCAATCCCTACTGTTGACTGGTAATTGCTCATCTGGATACATGCTAATTGACAATGACCTTTGACTTCCCCTGCTATTTTATTTATGTAATCTTGCAGGGTGGTCCCAAGGATTCAAAAATAAAAGTATTGCTCTCACTTGGAGGAAACCAAAAATAAAACCAATTAATTTCAAGCTGGAAATGGCCAATCACCATTTCATATAACGATGCAAATATATTTCAGTAATATTCAATGAGTACATAAGGTAGAAATAAATGGGTAATCTAAATGAATTTGACCACTCAAGCTGCTTGACTATCACAACACTGTGACTTTTTGTCCGTTTCTGAGTGGCAATATAATAAACGCATATGAAGCCATCAATAATACAAGTGGCCATTTAACTGTAAACAGGCAAAGTACACAGAGGCAATCCCTGGGCAACAGGGAAAGATTGTTAGGCACTGGTTGACTGGCAGGTGGATGAGATGTGATGTCCCATTGTTTCCACTGGGTAAGCTTGTGTGTATGAGAGCATAGGACTAGAGTCAAGGAAAAGTCTGTCCAGTCTAGTGAATGGATGGATAAGGAAGCTTGCCGTGCACATACATAGGGTACTCCACCAGTCAGATCCTGCCATCAACGCACCAGGGACCTGCCATTCTCATGCAACAATGCAAAAAAAGCTCATTACCATCCTCTAAATATGCATGAATAAAAGCCTGAATAACCATGGCCAGTTGTCACCTGAAGACTGGCCTTTTACTGTCCAATAAGCAAACATATCCATCTCCGGGACTGATAGGCCTCATAAAGGAGGTCCTCTAACCGCTTTTC
>JBAMHV010000001.1:24317569-24326034 GCA_037177535.1 Pseudomugil gertrudae
ATTCACAGCTAAAATAAAAAACGGTTTACAATACTTAATATTAAAAAATAGTTAGCAAAACAAACAAAAAATACCCAATATTTGACTGGCAATAAGTTTTCTATATGTGGTATCACACACCCTCCAAAAGTTTGTGGCATGCTGTCTAAGATCTAAAGCACCATCATGTTTGCTGTGGAACACGTGGCTCATTTTTCTTTCTGCTCTGGTGGTTGTTAACAATTTATTCCAGCAACTCACCCACCATTTAGCATTAACCCAGCTGGGGCAACAAAACGGCGCACAATCGATGCTGGATCAATGCAAAAGGCAAATCAATCACATGGTTTTCTTCTCCGAATATTTAATTAAACATGGTGGCAAATAACTTCAGGATTTATTGTTTGATGCTAAGAGCATTAGTGATTTTCCTCTTCCGCCTTGCCACACGGGGTCTGAATGCTTTGCTGGTCAGGAGGCTTAAAGGGACTTGGGGAATAGCATGCAGACACTTTTCCAATATATAATCATGTGTATGTATACATGAATATATACTCTCTTGCCTGTATTCCTAATCCACTGCTGCTCTGGGGCACTCATTTCATTAAACCGGGCAAGGCTGACAGGCTATGAGGCCTCTTTAATATATGCTCTAATGGCTACCCAATCCTACCAAATGATGCTGTTGAGCGATGTGCACTTGGTTTAAGTCTGCTAATGTGGTTGCTTGAAAGGTGGGTTGGGATTTTGACAGAGCTGTTATGTGGTTCAATGATCATTCAATGATCATTTAAAGAAAAAAAAACATTGGAAAGTTAAAATCTGATTCAATGAGGGGACAACATAAAATAAATATGCAAATCTACACTCTTTATGTATTGATTGGTATTTAATCTGCTAGTACCAGAAGAGCTGGCATCATTCAGGTTCCATGTTGGGCCTGTACTGCTCATTGAAAAAAAATATCTGACAAATACACAAAGATTAGTAGATATTCACACACACAGAGAGAGACAGCTCCTAACGTTGTTCACTGTCTGGCGGGCCCTCAGAGGGCTGATAAGAGTGGGCGTGGGCGATGATGAGGCCCACTCGTGGGTGCATTGTTCTCCTAAAAGGGGCGGATCGCCCCTGCATTTGTGGTTATGAAGCAGCAATTGAAGAGCAGGGAGAGGGTAATCGTTATTGGTTGTGACAGCAGTGACCTGACAGCTGGGTCCAGTCTTGCTCCAGTGCTTGTTGTACAACAGATAGACTCAGACACACACACTTGAATGCATGCACATAAACAAGTCTGTAAGTGTGTGAGTCTAGGGTGCAGATACATGTGCTTAAACTCATATTGAGCAGAAACAAGCTAAAAGACATGTTTGTTGGGATTGACTCATTTTTGGACATACCCTGGAGAATAAACATATGGAATAAAAAAAAATATGTATCCATTGTGGATGTTTTTAACATGCTGAAACCAGAGAAAGGCTTGAAATTTACAAGCATGAAGAAAGATAAAAGCTAATGGAATTACTGATATCAAAAGGAAATAAATGTGCTCATTAAATAAATTACACTTAGCCTTTAAAATATTAAATTCCCTGGTATACAAGGATAACTGATGTGTTTAGAAGTAAAGCTCTTGAATTTAAAAAATGGGAATATATGAATTTGCAAATATCCTTTAAATATTCACAGCTAAGCTAAGTGGTTGTACTAATCAAACTGTCAGGCAGGTACCATCAGCACCTCCTACCGCATCTGCTGAAACGATGAACAACTAGAGTTCTGATCATGATGCATGATTACATATTACATACAGGTCCAAAGTGTGCCAAACAACAACTAAAAAATAAATAAAAAGTGGCTTGCATTTACTCTTTTTCACTTGTTATATCAAACTTCATAAAACCATTTTTAAAAAATATATTAGAAGCCAATAACAATAAATCATTACAGTGCAAAACGACAATGGCCCAGAAGTCCCGCAGCATACAAAAGCTACAAAACGCCACAATTAGCCACAACACATTCATCCACAAAACAACACATTCATCCACAAAACAACACATTCAGCCACAACACAACACAATTCTGCTTAGAGCTCCACTTTGGCTTGTTGAGCCCCATGTTGACCACAATCTGAGATTAACTACATCAAAAACACAGTGTTGCATCATGTGATTATTTATTTAATTAATTAAACCTGAGAAAACATACATGAAAAAAATTTGGTTTAACATATTATTCAGTGGCTATTACAAAAACATTTATTATTTTGAAACTTTCCAAACGATGCAACAATTTAGGCCCACTCCTCAACTCTCCTACAGTTCCATGGGCCTTTGTCAGTGAACAATTTTTTCAGGTTTCCACCACAGTGTTTGAGTCAGGTTAGTCTGGACTCAAAGTGGGCTAATGGAACGCAATGATTATTTACATTTCTCAGGTTTTATATGTATGCCCAAATAAATTGGTGTCCCTCTGTGTGGGCCAGTATTAGGCTACTTTGTCCTGACAGATTGTATTAAATATTATACTGTTGAATATTTTGGTATGAAAACAAGCTTGTGGTCAACTCAATAACAGCAAAGTATCCAGATTGTGTTACAATAAGACAAGCTAAAAACACCTTAACCCCATCACCCTCAGTGCATCAAAAGTAATATGGGGTGCATTTGTTGTTGATGTCTGTGGATCTGAGTTCTGAGATGTAGTTTTTTTTTTTTTTTTTTTTTTTTTCCAATTTTTTCTACCTTGAAGTAAAAAGTTTAAGCTATCTGCTCCTTGAAAGAACAGTTTTGAATGTTTTCCACTTGTAAATGCTGTTCCTCATTCTGAATGATGAGTTCCACATTGTTTGCAAATGGTTTCACTACCCCTTCCAAATTGATTTCTAACTTCTATGAGACCATCACTGATCTTTGCCCCCTTTGCATTGTTTTAACGTACCTGAGCAATCCAGACCAGCTAACTTACAAACCTGCTGTCTTTATAAGGGTGTTTACACCTATAGATGATCAATCAAATCAGTTAATCTGATTAGCAGCACCTGCCTGCGACTTATGTTCTTCCTTCACGTGGATGGAGTATGGATGTACTTGTAGGTCTTCTGGTCTTTCACAGAATACTTTTGTATTTTTGCTTAGTTTTTGTTACATAAAAAATGACATGATGCATTTTGTCAGATGTTAATAGTTTGAGGTTGTGTTTGTGTAATGTTAAGACCTGATAGATAAGGACCCAATTATGTTCTTCATGTATACAATTTGCCTGTTTTTTTCCTCCAAGTGACTAAATCAGCCTGCGGGTATTTATACTGTTCACTGTTTGGCACAACCTCCATTGACAAATGAAGTGTATAGGTAGGTATCTCCTTATCAAAGCTGCCTGGCTGAGGTTTAAGTGTTTGCCTTTTAAGTGTTCACTGACCTCAGTCTGTTGGCATGCTGTGCCACACAGTAAGACTTAAATGGTTAAACCCAATGTGACAAGGATGCCAGATAAAAAGCAAAGTGTATTTTCTGATGACAACATAATTATTATTGCTCCTTTGTTGCACCGTAGTATTTCCAAGAAGCATTTTTCCCCCATTTTCCACAACATCTCTCTGCAAAAATTGCTTAACTTCACTACAGAGACTCATTTTTTCTCTGGATAGGAAGCAAAATCTGTCATAACCTTGTAGTTTTCCCATGGTGACTGAATCCTATTTAAATCCTAAAGAGAACAAAGAAGAAAGTTCAGCTACAGTTGGTAAATAATTAATAAGAAAATGCTAATTGTGACACAGAGACAAATGAGTTGAAAGTTTTCACTGGGGTAATATCACGATACCGCTAAAAATGTGGTCTGTTAACCAACAATATGATCACTTACAATCAGACTTCTTCATTTTTGGATCTATTAGCTTTTTATTTCCATTTCTTTTTTCATCCCACTGTGTCATCAGTAGATCGTATTACAGTGATGCTTATGTAGAATGCCAGATTCAGAATGGTGTCAATATGGTTACGATACAGTGACAGTCATCTGCCAACATTAATGTGTAAACTTTAAGAATAAAACATTGTATTAAAGTCCATGAAAAACACCCATAGATAATTCAAATTCTTCAAGTAATTGACCAAAGCACTTCTAGTAACTCCAGTAATCTAATACACACTGAAACCTACACACTTTCATCTTTTACCATGACTAGCTGATGTGAAAGGTGGCATTGGTCCAACGCCAGCATGGTTTATTCAGGCTATTCAGCTTTTCCAGACCAAACAGTTACTTCAGTGTCTTTTCCAGCTATCCATCTTTGATTAGGCATGGTCACTGCAGCATCACAGAAAGATCCAGTTACACTACAGTTAATGTTCAGATTTTGGATCCTCCAATGGCTTCATTGCCCTGCTGTCTACTATCAACCCTGTATCCCCTACAAAGTCCCGGCCATTATAGATGAGGAAGCTCAGCTCACTCATGTTGGTACAGCTGCCTTTTCTCCAGTCCTAACCCAGCAGCAGCAACAGCTGGGAAGACTGAAGCTTTGTCTGGCTTGGTGGACCAAAAAATGCTGGGAAAAAGATATTATTGGCTGCCACTGCTTTAAAATGCTCAATCATAGACAATTACAGAAATACAGTTTGTAGGTTGGAGAAACACTTTTATTAGACAGTTGTAGTCAATAGCTCATGGTTGGTTAAAGATCTACGACTGAAAGGATAGCAGATTAGCTTTATTCACCAAAAATTTTAATCTGGTGGATTAGAAACATTGAAACTGCTCAGAAGCATAAAAAAAACTCTTCTTGACTACTTTCAGTAGTTCCTACATTGATTATCTTTATTAATTCATTATTTTGTCTGATCAGTAAACTTTAACTGACAAATAGGATATAAAACAAATCTGGCAAAGATGTGCCTCTCATCTTATAACATCTAATTAGTATCATTTCAATTATATGGCCAAGGGCAACAGATCGTTTGTCCATGTCATCTGTTTTCTACAATACCAGGGAAAATATTGAGCCTCATTTAAACTGGGAAACAAATGGTGAGTCATTGATCTCAAATGAACAGACCAAGACAGACATGAGATTCAAAACATAACATGTTTAATGTTCAATTTAGAGATGGAATATCAATAACTTTGCTTTCAATATCTGCTTAAAGAGAGGTTTTGCATGTCAAACTAACAATGTAATGCTATATAAGTGTAAATGTAATAATTTTAGCTTGAAGTTGTTACGATTGATACCAGAGAATCAACAAGTAAAATTGTGTTTTAGCACTGACAGTAAAGTCTAGCATCCTTATGATTATAATAAATATCCTCAAAAATATAATTATTTCTGTACACAGGGAGTTGTTTTTGCATTTTTCTCTCCTCCTCTCTGTCTCCCTCTCGCTGCCTTTCCCTCTCCCTTCCACTTCTCGCCTTTCTCCTGCTGTCACCTCTCACAAAGCCTGGCAGCATCAAGCCAGCTTGCATTTTAATTTGGCCCTGAAGTTACTTATTTCTTTATCGATCATCCGTAATGCTGAATCAATGTTCATCTTGTTACGTGGGCCATACCCGTGTAATACAGTGATAGTGGGGCCCAGAGTTACTCATCCCCTTTACAAAGTGACTTTACCGTAAAATCAATGCCTTGTGTTACTGATGCAGGGGAAACTGCAGCAGATGGAGTGAGTGGGCAGAGAAGGAAACATTTTTTTTTATAAAGCTACCACTCATGCAGCATTGTTAAAGCCACTCGTATAACATCAAATCTCTGTAGTGTGAACATTATGTTATATGCATCAGTTTACGCCAGGATCCCTTGCTAAGATGACTTATATGTAATGTGATAACATGCCAGTTTTCAGCTCATATCACTTTTATTTGACATTGTGCTTAATCTGTACTGTATTTTAGACTAATCCTGTTGCCCTGACCTGAGTATTGTTGTTGAAATGGTTCAATTCAGTCTGATTTATACCTGGAGATGTGTTTGTTATCTCAATAAAGGCTCATGCATAAAACAAAGTATGTTCAGAATAACTGAAAAGGGTGATTCTGATTATGGAGTCAGTGTTTTGTGGTTTTTACACATTAAAAATGAAAGTATGAGCCAGACTGGGAGTTTATCCACAGAGCCTGTATACAAAAGTGAAATATTTTTATTGAAAAGACCATTGGTCAAGTGTGAACAATATTTAAAGAATTATTTAGTCACATAAAAGTAACAATGTGATGAAGACAACACTAAGACTGTGGTTTCTAATGTTACTTTATACTCTAATTCTATTGCTGCAATCTTAGTTGTTTACATGTATGCATGCAGCAGCCCATAGGCAAACAGAAATTCTCTTAATATGCACACCGTGCATTGTATAAAATTGAAAAGTAGACAGCTGTTTTGTTAAAGCTCTGTTTAACACCTGAATCTCCCTCTGTCCATGTGCTCAGCCTGAATAACTGACTGTTGAAATTTTGTAGTAGCCTCCAACCTAAAGTTAACAAGTTAATGTGAAACATTTGCAAGGTAATGTATTAATTTATGCTTTGATCCACTGTCATAACCCAGTTTAATAAGTTGCAGTCCATTGACTATTAATTTGTTTCCAAATGGTGTGAGGAAGAAGAAGGCTTTCAAAATGCTTTACTTTGCTACTAATGCAAATCAAACTTAGGCTATCTATTTAATATGCATGATTGGTTGGTGTAATGTAATTAAAATCCTACCATTTAAATTATGCTAACAGTAAAAAAATTAAACTTTAAATGTATTTTCAAAGTACACTTGCTTCTGCTGCTAAGAACAATTAATTTCATAAACTAATTCATTTATTGGATTAAGCTTCACTGTTCTTTTAACACTGTAAGATTTATTGGTTCTTTATTTTACCCTAATGGGACATGAGTTTGACAGAGCATATTTGGAGATTAAATTTGTTGCATAGTTAGTTTTTTAGGTTAAGTTTGAGCCCATGAGGAACATGTCTGATTAACAACAACAGCAAAATCCCCAACAGCTGGGAATAAATGGTTTGTTATAGGGTTAGTATAACTGTCATATTTGTTATGAATAACACGGAAACTTTATGCTTAAAACTTTTCATTTCTTATTTGTTTTATTTTGGCCAGTAGTTTTTGTTGGTCATAATAAAGCTGTAAATCCCTCCACTGCATCCCTCCTGAGCAGATATTACATTACATCAACATTTTCTGCTATACTGATCAGATTTGATGAGATGAAACTAACTCTGAAGCCTGCTGCATTTTTCACGTTTCAAGAAATGCTTAACAAAATAAACTGGACTGTCAGCAAGTTAAAAAAGACCTTGTTTTTTCTTACACAGGCACGCACAAAGCAACTTGCACCTAAACATCCAAGGGTCATTGTGCGTTTTCTTTTCAAATTCTCATTCATCAGCTAAAGTAACCGACGCTGATCAGGAAGGTCTCCTAAAAGGGATTCCATGTGCGATAAGAGATTTATTTTTATATATTTCAGTCACCGAGGCGTTATGGAAAAGATCCAAATGTGTAATTTGAAGTGCCTCTGTTTGAAGCCTTTGATCTCTCCTGTTTTGCAGAGTCTCGGTTCATCATTTGCGACGTGTCGCGGGTGCCCTGTGTATTGCATAAGGAACTGTTGAGCGATAGGCCGTGTATGTTTGCTTATGAGAATGTGAAATTGTGTCATCTGCATAATTACCGTCAAAGAGCTCTCTACACAACAGCCCTCAAGTCACTTGTGTATGATTGCCCTCTTTTTACAGCCCTAACAAATTAAATTGGCTCCAGCGCGCTCCCTGCAGAAGTAACCTACTGAAATAATAATAATAATAATAAAAATAATAATAAGACAGATTATGCATACATGTCCTGCAGCATTGGTGTTTGCCTGATTCCTTGTAGTGGGTTACTGAAGTCCGGTTATTTCCATCTCACCAGGACCTCCTTTCTAAAGAGAAGAGGTGCAGAAGGTGCAGCATCTTAATGCTTTTATGGCTGCGCCACTTTCCCGGGACGGTGTGAAAGTGTTAAGTTAGTGCGTGGTGTGTTTGATTGGAGGTAATAAATCAGACAGTCTGTGGCATGTGGGGTGGGGGTGAGATAAGGGATGGGGCGGTATGTGTGTATGTGTGTATGTGTGTGTGTGTGTGGTGGTGGGGGGGGGGGTACCTGCGCATCGGACACGTGTCCATCCGGACTCGGGGCGCTGCTTCATGGACACTAGACATAACTCTCAGAAGCTCTCTCTCTCTCCCTCTCTCTCTCTCTCTCTCTCTCACACACACACACACACACACACACACACTCATGCCCCTCTCCCACTCACACACATGGTCTCTCTCGCACACACTCTGCTCTTCCACTAATACAAGCTTGATTTTTTTTTCTTCCTAAACTTCACATTATAAGCCTATACGCACATAGACCTTTCACTTTTGTGGTTTTGTGTGGTGGTGGGGGGGGGGGGGGGGGGGGGGGGGGGGGGGGGGGGGGGGGGGGGG
>JBAMHV010000001.1:24326134-24352143 GCA_037177535.1 Pseudomugil gertrudae
AAACTTCACATCAGAAGCCCGGACGCACAAAAACCTTCCCCTTTTTTACTTTTCTCTTGCCGGTCCCCCCCCCCCCCCCCCCCCCCCCACACACACACACATACATTTCGCCAGTAAATGCAACGCAAACATGCGCGCGCCTGGGCGTGTGCGTTAAATGTGGGCGTGCTATTTACTGTTATGTAGTGATTACCATTCCGGTCGGATGGCACCAGCAAGCCGCTGTAATTAATAACCCCATAATCCGGGTTGGGTATATGTCGACGAGGAACACACACACAGATTCAGGACAGAGCAAGGCGGATCCTTATGTGTAGTTCCATATGAGAAATTATAGCTGCTATTATCCCTCCCAGACAATGATAACTATCTGCTTGAAAAAGAAGATTAAAGGTTTATACAAGTTGAGAGTTCTTGGAAAACCGGATCGCATTATCAGACCTGTACTGAGATTGATGGGATTTCATCGCGCTGTCAATAAGGAATTAAGACTTAGAGCACATTCAAATTCGGTGTGTGAAATAATAAATTCAACTTCTGTGGTTGTTTTGCAAACGATTAACAAAACAGATGCTGATACAAAAGTCGGGTCGAAATGCGATTATGATTGTCCCCAAGACACTTTGATATAATGATTCGTGGAATTTCAATTCTGATTCTCTTGTCTTGTTTTAATCCGCATTATTTACAAGAAAAAACAGGTTCCATTAAAATCATCAGATGAGTGTCTTTAAGGATAAACGTTTGGTTCTTTAGAGGATAAAAAGTATTTATATATAATCTGTATTAATTTTTCTGGACTTCAGATTTTAAGTAATCTGTTGTTATTATTATTATTATTATTATTGATATATTATAATCATTATTATTATTATTAGTCTACGTTCCTTTGTCATAAACCACAATCTCTTGTTTTATTGTTATTTTGTTAACTTTCCTCTTGGTTGGTGGAATGTTTCCCTGAATCCACATCTTTTCAGCACTGTGCTGAAATCACTCGGCCTATCTCTATTGTTTCTTTGCACTATCTCTTCATTACCAGAGTAATGTTCTCATCATCAGCTTGCTCTTTGATGTGGAGTGGGTTACATGCGACCTGTATGTGGCTCAAATTAAAGACTCCGACCCCCTACCTCCAGGAGCTATAACACTTCTAAAAAGCATAGTAGGAACACAGTTTGCTCCCATTTGTAAAGCAATACACAAAAACTTCTGTTCCTGGATCAAGTCAAGACACGACAAGTTCATCCACATTTTAATTTAATGTGTAGACCTCTTTATTTTTAAAGACATTTGTCATTTTGAAATAAAGATAAATCAAAGCTAAATGTTTGTCCCGTGGAAACTTTTGTAAAAAAAAAAGCAAAAAAAGAAAAGAAAGAACAGGGTACGGAGAGTGCGACGATTTATTTTGTCTTTTAATAATATTTTTTTATTTTACTTTAACTCATAATATTGATCTAGATGGTTTTCGGAGTTTACAGATAGAAAACTTTTCATTTGAGAAAAAAAATATTACTAAAATGACACACTTACCGTTTGGCTTTAATTATTGTTTTGCTTATTTTTATTTATTTTTAAGAATTACCATTGAAATCGTAGTGGGACAGAGACGAACAAACACTGAACGAAATAGACTGGCTAGCCATAAAATGAGATTTAAAACTCCATTCAAATAAGAGCTCGCGACGTCAGTGCACTTATCCGAGAGAGAGAAAGAAGTAGGAAGAGAAGGAGAGGGAGGGAGAGAGGGGCAGAGAGAGAGAGAGAGCTGTTTGGTGTGTGGTTTGTACGAGAGGGTGAGATTTGAGAAATAGGAGGGGCTTCTAAACGACTAGAAATGTCAATCTGAGCAAGGGAGTCCCAATAATCTAAAGCAATCTGTAAGGACCTGACCTTAGTCCATCCAGATCAATAGGGAAGTGAGGGTGGAAAGAAGAAGAAGGGGAAGAAATAAGGGGCGCAACCGGATCGTTTACACTGGCTGTTCTTGAGGAAATATAGACTTCCCGTGCTTGCACCTTTTGTTGCTCACATGCTCACACTGTAAAAGTGGATATCGAGGCAATTCCATTGCTTTGTGTGACTGCCGCAGACTTTTCCCCTTTTTCCTACCAACATGTCTTTCCCTCAACTGGGATATCAGTACATCCGACCGATATACCCGCCAGAGCGCCAGGGGATCGCAAGCAATGCCCGAGCCGGGACAGAGCTCAGTCCGTCCGGCGCACTTTCCAACGTCCTCTCCACTATGTATGGATCTCCTTTCGCAGCAGCAGCGCAGGGCTATGGAGCATTTCTTCCTTATTCAAACGACATATCCATTTTTAATCAGTTGGTGAGTATCTCTTTCCCTTCTGTCTTAATTTTTTTATGTTGTTGTTTTTAATTTTTTTTACCTTTTTGTTCCTGAACCCTGGCGCAAAAATAAAGCGCACATGTCTGCGGAGAAACTTTTCATGGCATATTTTGAACTTAAACTCTCAGAGTGAACTTT
Organism: Pseudomugil gertrudae; assembly: GCA_037177535.1. Taxonomy (NCBI): domain Eukaryota; kingdom Metazoa; phylum Chordata; class Actinopteri; order Atheriniformes; family Pseudomugilidae; genus Pseudomugil; species Pseudomugil gertrudae. The sequence continues at coordinate 24,328,632 of JBAMHV010000001.1, forward strand.
GAAGTCGAAACGTTTATGAAATTGAGTTAAAAGTAGTTAAAAAGTTACGCATTAACACACTGTTTATTCTCACCTCGGCATGCAGGACTATGAAACCATATAGAATTACACACTTTGTTGTGGGTTATTTAGAAACATATCAAGAAACTTTGTGCAAAAATATTGGGTTGTCCACTTTAAGATGACCTCAGTTAATCACTATTGGTTTATTTTGGTTCAGTCACTTATGACCTTTGAAGCTGATAAAAACTAATTAACTTCTTTGTTGCTTTATTTTTATACAATCTCATGTCTCGTTCAATAATTCAATGATTTTGTTCTTCTTAACTCAAAACAAAGTCTGTTATGATTTAGAGGCTAGTTGTCAAGTCTCACCAATCCTCTTGATTGTCTTTGTAGGGTGCACAGTATGAGCTGAAAGACAGCCCCGGAGTCCAGCACCCTGGGTTTGCTCACCATCACCCTGCTTTTTACCCATATGGCCAATATCAGTTCGGTGACCCGTCCAGACCCAAAAATGCCACCAGGGAGAGCACCAGCACCCTGAAGGCCTGGCTCAGTGAACATCGTAAGAACCCCTACCCAACTAAAGGTGAAAAGATTATGTTGGCCATCATCACCAAAATGACCCTAACCCAGGTGTCCACGTGGTTCGCCAACGCCAGAAGGAGGCTAAAGAAGGAGAACAAAATGACCTGGGCCCCACGGAACCGCACTGATGAAGAGGGAAATGTTTACACCAGTGATCACGAGGGGGAGGAAGGGGACAAGAGGGAGGACGAGGAGGAGATCGACTTGGAGAACATCGACACGGAAAATATTGAGAACAAGGACGACTTGGACGACCAGGACGACCTGCATTCAGATATTAAACTAGACGGAAGGAGTGACTCTGAGATTTCTGACGGCTATGAGGATTTACAAGGGCCCGATCAGAGGTTTCTAAAGGCTGTGAGGAAAGAGGGGAAAGACACGCAGAGAGGGGAGCACTTCCACAGCCACCACCTCCACTCTTCTTTGGACATCAAAGCGGCCCAACCGAATGGAGAGCCACTGAAAATGAACCCGGTGTCCGTTAACTCGCCCCCATCAGAGAACAATCCCGCCCCAGCCCAGAAGCCAAAGATCTGGTCTTTGGCAGAGACAGCCACGGCCCCTGACAATCCGCGCAAATCGCCGCAAATAAACGGCAGCAACTCGGCAGGGCCAGTCGCGCAGACCATCATCGCCCCTCACAGACTCATCTCTTCTTGTCCCGTAGGAAAAATCCAGAACTGGACGAACCGGGCATTTTCCGCTCACCAGTTAGCGTTACTGAACTCTAATCATTATCTGGGACTGGCGAACCAGGCCACAGCCACCGGCCTGGCCCTCTACAGCAGCAGACAAACGGAGGACAAGAGTCATAGTTCAGAGACTCCAGTCACAGGTACATGTCCCCGACATTGAGACGCGCATGTAGAAATAACTGCAAAAGTATTGCCCATCATCCATTTCGGTTATTTTAAATCTCCCTTTTTGCCTTCTTTGCCTCGTGAGTTGTTTTTTTTTTTCATAACAAGGCCATAATGTTCTAATGTTACAGTTAACAGAAGATGTGTGTGATGTGTGTGTCTCTGTGTGTGACAGAGTGAGAGTCTGTTTAAAATGTCCATGAAGCATTGTAAAAAGAAAAAAAGACTAATGATCAAAATTTTAAAAATCCCCTTTTTGAAAAAAGATTAAATTCGGTTAAATATATATATATATATGCTGCTTGTCCTTGAATTTGTATATCCCTTCCGTATTCTATTAGTTCAATATGTTCACACATTTATATTTAATGCTCTCCATGAAGCTAGTTTTAACTTTCAATTCTCAGAAACCCACGTGGATCTATGATAACAGGAACTTCAATTAGTACTTTTTAATTTTCTTTAGTGCAGTTTCAGAAGATCTAGTGCCTTGGATGTAAAGAAAAAACAGCTTCCACTTCAAACACAGATCCTGTCACTTAATGACATTTGGGAATTTTTTATTTTGATGAAATGTGATTTTTGTTTTTATAAAATTCCACATTTACTCAAATTAGCTTTGATTCTAATATTTCTTTATTCTTCTGTGTGTGTGTGTTTTCCTCTGAGTGCGCGCGCTTGTGTTATTTCGTCAAGGCCTCTTCTCACTTGTTTGGTCATGCAAATGAGCTCAATGCCAATTCACTTCAGTCTCGGTTTTAAAAGGCAATTGTCACTTTTATATTGCTTTGTGTTTTAGCTCTTCATGAGGCTATTATTAGTTTTTTTCACACGTTTTTTTTATTTTAAATTTAATTTTTACCCCTGTGTACTTTCATTTCAGGCCTCAGAACTAACTAGAAACTGCGATTGTTGTCTCGGCTCTCCCCTCTCACCCATTCTCTTTCCCCTCCTTTTAATTTTAAGTCTAATATGGAATGTAAAATAAAAATAATACATCTCTGTATAGCCTACTTACATTGTAAGCATGTCCTGTGTAAAACTGCTAATGTAATAATGTATGAACCTGTAGTTTGTGAGTTTTTTTTCTTCTTTCTTTTCTTTTGGTAAGTTTTGTGAGGATTTGGTGTTAAAATGTTTTGTATATAACGTTAAGAATATGTACATACTTGTGAACCAAATTGTACAAGAAAGTCTATATTTTGGCTAATAAATGAACTGCTGCAACTTAAAAAAAATGCTGTTTTCTGGACAAAGTATTTTGACAGCTGCTTTTGATGGTTGCTGTTATTGTGGACAGCAGTTTAGGTGCACAGCGTTAGTTCTGTGTGTGCACGTGTATGTGCGCGCGTTACTGGCCAGCCTGGGGCACAGACTTCATCCTCCGTGTCAGTGATAAGTAAATATTCGAGCGGGATTTATCACACTTTCATAGTAAGGGGACTTAAGGCTAATTAGTCAGTGCCGCAGCATACATTTGGATATTAATGTTGTGGGATTATCCTTATAGAGGCGTAGCGGTCGCATTAAAACCAATAATTCTTTCATTAATTTTAGTCAAAATAGTATGCTTTAAAAGGAGACTTTAGGTAATGAATGGCTGTTGGAGCATCGTTGGGGACTTGGTGAGAGTGCCTCAGATGATCCTAAAGATGGATTTTGGCTTTGCAGCGCAACTCCCAGCTCTCATCTTGCTCAATTTGTAACGCCTGCGCTCCTCACATACATCACACACTTTCCTCAACAAACGCGGCACTGCGATGTAATTGTAATATATGGTGGCTGTATAACTAATAATAACATCATTTATTTTGTTTTCTCGTGATGTGATCATTTGCATGTGTGAAGCCCTTATCAGAGGAAGTTTATGTAAACTTAGTGTTGGAGCTCCCTCTACAGTCACACGCGGCTGGCCACGCGCTGCTGCACACACACACACACATTTTTCTTCCTTTTTTCTTTGCCACGTTTGACTCCATTTGTATTCATCAAGACGTTTTGATGAAAAATTCGATAAAAAGTAAACAAGTCTTTTAAATTAATGTATTATTTATGTTGTTAATTTATTTAATTCCGGTATAAAAGGTTGTTCCGTTTTTAATGCTTTTTTTTTATTTATAAAAATCGAGCTTAAATTTGGAAATAGAGCTTGTAAGAACTACATTTTTGCTAAAGTGTTTAAGAAAAAAATAAAAAAGGGACTGTTATTGAAATCAAAGCCGTAAAAATTTAAATTATAAATAGATCAAATTTATCCTTTTCTCTTTACACTTGCCAAAAGGTTTTGTATTTAAATACTATTTTATATTTGTGATATTTAACTTGAGAATTAGATATCTTGACGGTTAATAAACCCATTCGGTCTCTTTAAATTGCAGATACATTTCAAATAAGTAAAGAAATCAGAATTCAACAAAGTGTTAAAATAATCAAAATATTTTATTGTATAAATTTCGCAAAACCTTTAAAAATCCCAAAAACCTCAAACTGAAAGCCCCATATTTTATTTAAACATCTCTTCAAAAAACTTTTGAAATATTCCAAAAAAATTTCAAGTCAAATGTTATTATAAGTTAAGGTTTGTATATCGCGAGCGGAGCGTCTGTCACGCATTCCTCAGCTGGTCAACAATATATTGTAATGTGCGCCAGAGAAGCAGATGAAAAGCGCTGATTCGCCAGAGCCGTATCCACTACAGGTTTAGAAAGCGCTTCAAGCAAAGCCCTGTTCAGCTGAGGGAAACACTCCGGAGTCTTTTGGAGCTGCTCACACCATGTTGCCTTCCTGTCTAATCAATTATCTTCCTAGAGAGTTGCATGTAAGCACGAGCTGCATATTCATAAGGAGCATCAGCCAGCTGATTGATGGAATCTTCTCACTCTTTCTCTTTTTCATGTATCAACGCTTCATGTTATTGAAGACAACTTTATAAAAATTATTATTCATATCCACACAAACGAAAATGCGCTGGAGTCCTGACAAACTTCTCAAAATGCAAAGTGCTTTATAAAAAATATAAAAACGAAAAGAAAATTATACATAAATTACTGTCAGAAAAAAAAAGCGCGTATAAGGCTGCGTATTTCCTAACAGCTTACAGGATGTTTGCTCCTAAGGGGCCCACAACAAGCACCCACTTGATCATGGGGATTCATTTGAAATGCTACTAACGGCCAGTGATCATGTCTAGAGCTCAGGGCCTCTCCTCTGATCAGTGCATGAAATTAGGGATTAAAATGCCTCAGCAGAAACAAAGTAATCACGCCCGCTTATGTCGCCATACGTGTCCAACCTGCTCCCGGTTCCAAAGAGCAAATAGAATGCATTAACTTACATTTTGTTCAGCTACACAGGGACCATTTCCGGGAGGGAAGGGGGGGACACTGTAACTCATTTCTCCGCACGTTAAGTGGATGTTCTCTTGGCTAATGAGCAATAATCAACACTGACTCCTCTCCTTATTTCAGAGGTCCATGCTGTGTTAAAGGTTGAGAGCTGGGTGTGACACTCTGCAGCAGTAAATGTCTGAAAAGCAAACAGATACTACTCATCAAGGAAGGAAAACCAAGGAGGAAAAGACAAGTGATTTTTCTGTCTTAGAATAAAAAACTGAGACAAGTGTGTGACTGCATATTTAAAGAAAATTAATCAAACTCATCTTCATGACTTGATGACCTCTTAAAGGAAAAGACTCTCAATTAGATTGTCTTGTAATCATAAGCTAATTCATTAGTAGTTTTGTGGTATCGAGACTGTGGGAAATATTGATGTCTTTGACAAAGTGAAAACAAATTGTGCTTCATTTTCCATCTAATCACATTGTATTGTTCTGAGTGCTGCTGACTGCTACTCGCTTTCCCCTCAATACCGTGAGACAGGACACGCGGCTACATGGACGGAAACAGTAATGCACTGTTAAACAGCTATTTAGAAGGGGAAAAATCTGAGAAAGATGGAATCATTAAAAGGAAATCTAATCTGTCTTTCGAAGCATTCATTGATCTGGGAAAAGGTGGACAGTAGGCGGCTGTAAGGGTCTGGCCAATGGAGCCATCAGAGAAACATGTGAATGGGGATAAACCATGGAGTAAATAAACTCTAGAGCAGCCCTTTGGAGGGGACCGGGGGTGCTCTGCAAAAGAAGAGGCTGCTGCAAATAAAGAGGGTCACTCTTGTGTTTTCGACCTCATACACCCCTTCTGCTATTGTAGCCTCACCCTCAGTACCAACACCCCCCTTCCTCCCCCCAACCTGGAAGGCTCTGCCACACCCCCTCCTGTCTCTCAGACAGACAAATGTCACTTCCTTTGTGGACCTAGTGAGGCTTCCAAGTGGCCCACTGTCTTTGTGCAGTGGACTAATCCTTTTATGAGCCACTGTCGACCGCGCCCCCACCGAGTGCTGCCTAGGCCAAGAGAGTCGCTGTCCTTTTCTCTTTTTTTTTTTGCCAGCACTGGGTCTGCAGGTTACCTGATGGCAGGGAAATTTTAGATATACTCTCAAAAACATATGTTCCACACAGCACATACCTTCAGATGCCGACCTGGAGGCCACTGCACTCCTCTGCAACTTGTTACATCAGCCACAGAAGAAGAGAAAGTGAACAGCTCGGTCTTACCCTTTCCAATGATATGCAACTTCTGTGTCTCCTGCATGTTTTATGGAGCATTCATTATTGAGAATTCAAGTGAAAGTGCACCAGTAACACGTTAAAGAATAGCCAGGGAGAAGGAGAGAGGGGTTGCTGTGCTTTCTTAAGTTGAGCAAAGGACAAAAGGCCCAGAAGAAGTGACATTCTCTGGGACCGAAGCGGGAGAGAGGGAGGCCACTGATTTCATGCCTTTTGTTGACGGAGGTTAGAGAGGAATTCTTTCACTGCATCCGAAAGGCAACAAGTGGAGAAGGGGGTGACAGGCTCAGAGGCCAGAGGGAGAGGCGCTGGGGCTTTTGCCGTTCACCCATCTGAAAGATTGTGCTTTCCTCAGCCCCTTTCAGATCCCTCATATGGGCCCGAGTTACAGGGCAATTATGGAAATGCAGCTTTGAAGCCAAGTATAGCCTTCTTTCAGTTCCTCCTTAGGACAAAGTAAAGGCAGCAGGGGCTTTTATGCCCCTTCCTCTATAAAACATGTTTCTGTTCCAGTATATGTTCTAAACTTTTCCTTTCTATATAACAGAATGTTTTAGTTAGTGTCAACATCTTTGAATGCTCTTTTAAAATGAGTCTCAAAGAAATGCAGGAACCTTGTTTCCATAGAAGTTTTATAAGAATATTTGTTAAAGTTTCTGGAGGAAAAAGATGACATCCCATCATTTCTTCACCCCGTCAATCCCCTTATAAAACATTTACTGTGGAGATGAGCAAATGGGCGGTTTTGAAAAAGGGCAGGGTCTCATTGCTGCCTCCAACAGCTGCACAATTTTACCGACCTGATGTCCCCTCTCCACAGCCTCTCCACTCGCACGCCACCGACAGAGGCCCAGCAAACCATCAACTCTGTGCTTTCTCAGCTTTGTACATTAGTCAGCGGTGTAGCACAGAATTTCACCACCTCATGTGAACTAATAAGACACATTTTCTCCAGCTTTTGAGAGGATAGCATGAGAGTGATGTCTCTACATCACCCAACACAGCAGAGGCCTTGTACAACAGTGCCTTTACACTCTGAGCACATCTGACAAATGCCAATACTCCGGCTTTCACTCATCACTGTTAATGAGACGACATATTTTGGATGTTTCCAATATTTGTACAGACTTCATACATTATGAAGGTCTCTTTTATTCACAGTACCAAGCAGGGAGGACAAGGGTGGGGCAAAGGTGGGGGTGTATTCATGACTCCTCAGGATTGGCTGACCACTGAAGGGAACTTAATAAATTCTTCCTCCTTGGAACACTGTCAAACAAGTCCTTTCGTACATCTCCCATGAATACATTACCAGCAAGCTTGATTGATTAGAGCCCCCCGCAAGAGGGTGAACCGATGAACCGACTCCCTCTGTGTGATTAATAGACTTTATTAAGAGAGTCCTCTCCTTTTTAATAATGGTAATGTAAAGGAAGGTGCGGTGGAGGTGGTGTGTGTATGCGTGGGTGTGTGTTGGGGTTGGGGTCTAACGATGATCACTGGTGCTCTCCCTCTCCTTGATCTACATCCTCTCTAGTTTGAGTTCATTTTCACATACCTCCAACAGGCTATATTCATCACTTTCCTATCATGGTCACACACCACTGATATGAGGCTCTTTTTATAAACTGTTTCACTTTTTGGTATGCATGCTGCCAATATGAAACTCTATAAAACTAATATGAGGAGCTGGATTGATTTCACTTCCTGTAAATGGTTTAGAGCTAAATGAAATGGACTCAGTAATCATGAAACATCTTTAATAAAACATTTTTTCAAAATTAAATGACTGAATCTTTGCATTTAGGTGTGATAAACTGTTGACACATAAGTGGAAGAGAAATCATTTGAATCTATCTGAGATAAATAGTGACACGTGAATTTGTATTCAAGTAAGTGCTTTGAGTTATTGGCACTACACTTGAGTATTTCCATACTTTGACTTTCTTCTCAGCTCTAGTTCCTAGTTACTTGATTTATGTACTGGGTATTTTGTTGTGCGCCATCACAGTAAACCAGCAGTTTTCAAATAATTTGACTTCCGATGCCAACTCCAGCTTCAAAACAAGCAATGTGCTTCATTTCAGATTGAGATGATTGAGATTTACCATACTTGTTTATAACATAAACATTTCCAATGCTTCCCATGCTTTCGGCTATCAATGATCTTATTCAAGAGTAAATTTCAAATTCCAAATGAATTAAAGTTAATTTGTTCAACAGATTTTTTCTCTTCAATCTTTTACTTTTCCATTTAATTGAAATGAAAAAAGTGTTATCATTACCTCCTTCTCCCATAACACACACTGTAATCTCCCGTAGTGATATATCAAGGGTCAAATACTTAGCATTTTCATGTTAACATATTCCTCCAATTGTTATTTGACTTATTTATGCATTGTTGTCTTTTTGTTTTCCTTGGCTAAATTGTGCAAATTTTGCTTTTTTTGTAAAGCACTTTAAATGTTCTGTGTGTTTGAATGCATTAATCAAAACTTGTGGTAGGTATGTGTGCCTGAATGCTGCTTGTTGGCTAATCATTGTTCTTGAGAAGTGGTGTGCTGTTAGGTAGATGGTAAAACATGTGCAGGAAATTGTTTAGCCACCACGGCATGCGCCTGCTTATCTGCACAACACAGGAGAGACTTTACTTGCACCGGACACGGCAGCTCCAACTTATCACCATGCTGCATTTTGCAACACACCGCTACAAGTGATTTACCCAAACACGGATATCACAGATATGGCCATTCACATCCCAGTACATTACTGCATGACCCAGACAAGTTCTGTTTGCTTTGCTGCCACAAACCAGACTCTCACATACACAGCCCAATGCAGTATGACATCACCAGACAAGCCATGTAAACCTGAGAGGGAGGTCGATAACAGCAGGTGAGAGGGCTTCACTGTGTAATGATGATGCCTACCAGTGTCTAAGTTGTAAACCCTGTTATTGATTTTCTTCTCTTCAGCCAATAGTCTTCACAGTCTACTATGCTTGAAAGTCTGCAGTAATGTGTTTGCATAGAATCCAATATCCGCTACTATTAATGAATCCTGACAAGCAGCTCAACCTTTGTATTTTTTCTATTTAACTTAGTTAGTCCCACTGAAAGCAGAGATCCTGTTTCGAAGGAAGGCCTAGCCAAGACAGCAGTTGTACTTTTGGTTAAAGTAATTTATAACAAATTTAGTAAAAATAAACACATTTTATATTAAGAATAAAAAAAGAGAAGGTGGAGGAACATGACAGATGCTGGGAGAAATAAAAAAGGGAGGAAGAAAAGCATTGAGCTAAAACAGAAAGTATATGTTTAGAGTAAGTGTTTACCATGGGTTTTACCAGGGGTATAAATAACAGATTTGCCAGTCTATCATGCAGGAGGAGGCTGCCTCCTCGTACTCCATGGGGAGTTTAAAAGTATATATGCTACAGCCAGGAACAGAGAAGACAGAAAAAGTACTCTATTCTTCTAAACTTTCTTTGTGCTTAGATAAACTTGTTGTCAAGAACATTGTCAGCCACTCCAGCATGACACCTCACAGCCAGATAATGGCATTGCCATGTAAATGAGAGAAAGGGAGAGCTATACTATCTGTGCGTGTTTATATGTGTGTGTGCGAGTGTGCATTCATGCATGAGGCTGTTTTGTTGGAGTTTCTCTAAGAAAGAAAGGGTGGGCGACAAAGTGATTCAGCAGTGGCATGAGGATGGATTGGTGCCTTGTCTATAATAAGGAAACTAAATGCATGCCGAAGGAGGATTGTTGAGCCAAATTTGATTCTCAGTCAACTCTTTCTCACTTACTCCTGGGAAATCTTCCTCATCTGCTCAAGACAAGTTGCCTAAAGACACCACAAAAATATTTAAGATGGCAGTTTGTCTCTACCACAGTCACCTAAAGGACCAAGTGGAGTAACAGCAAAAAATTGTTCTGATGTGACTGAAGAGTTTACATTACAAGACGAAAGGACATACTGCACAGAGGGACAGTGATAAGCATGCATCCAACACAAAATAATAAAGTGAAGTTCAGTGTTTTTTGTATCTTTTGTAAAGAATGAGCTAATCTAAGACCTCCTCTGGTAATTTCAAGAAGACTTAATTAAACCAATACAAGGTAAAATGATCTATTCATCTCTTGTTAAAGACAGGATGAGAGGAAGGAAGTGGGTTTTTTTGAGACACAGTGCAGAAAAGTGCCTGCATCAAGTATGAATGCGACGTGCCATCTCCAGCTGTGCAGACTCACAAGGTTTTGTTTCTCAGCAGCGAGTGGTCACAATGAAGTGGCACCCTTACAAACAGAGAGGTGTGGGTGCTATTTCACGGCCTCCCGGTGAAGAATCACCAGTACAACCCACCCCTTCTCTTGTCATGCTAAAGCAGTGGCGCTTATAGGAACTGTAACCCTATTTACACGTCAGCCTCAAACCTACGCTTGGTCACGAACAAACCTGGGAGCTGATTTCAGCTTCCCCTCATTAATGTCAACACTTCCCTTTAAAGACAAAACCTGTGCAGTTCTTGAAGAAGTGAACTTTTCTTCTCCAAATCTGCGAATACATTCAACTACCTGATTACTTTAAGGGCATTGAGTATGGACCTTGAATTCCCATGGGCCTCATCACTAAAAAGCACAGTCTTCACGTGTAAAAGACCATGAGAACAGGCATATCTAATGTCATTTTACAGGTAGATAGAGCGGGAGATTGGGGAGTAATTGGAAATAATAACAGATAGCTCTCTTTCAATCCCACAGGACCTTTTTGCTCCTAAATTCCCAGAAGACTTCTCGGCACATTTGCTGTCACGCAAAAGAAATACAGTGAATGCTCTGTGACCTTTGTTCCCCTTCCCTGAAGGTCATCAGTCCACTTTACATACACAGATGAGGCCCTCTTTTCCGGAAATGATAAGACAAACAGCAGAGAAGAGGTAAGGTCAGCAAGTTAAACCAACAGCTAGAATGACAGTTAATTGGCCGGAGGATAGTGTAACTGTCATCCATTTCCCCTGGGCTGACTTGGGAAGACTCCCCCCGGCTGCCTCCGCTGGCTCTCCTGAGACCTCCACTCTGCAGAAGAACGCTCACTTATCAGCTGTCTCCCACAAGTTCAACCAGTGGACATTGGCGTAGGGGAAAACAAAATGATTATATTGCCTCCAATTTGATTATTACTTCATCATTATTGTTTATATTGTGGTAATACACAATAAAGACTGTGACAAGTGAGGAGATGAAATGTCAGAGTGAATTACAGGCATATGCAGAAGCTGGCCACAAATCAGCTGGCAGTGCTAAAAGGTCTTTCTTGCTAATTGCTCATATCTAACCAGCAGTGAGAGGCGTTCAGCCACTTCGCAGTAGACTGGCTGACTGAAAGCAGACAGATAAGACTATGTGTAAAAATGATTTGACCCATGCTCTAATGAATTGTTTAGTCCTGTGTGTCAGAAGCAGTGACACATGGCATGAGGGCTCTTGGGCCCTCTGTGAGTGCAAAGTCAGAGAATAGAAAAAGGGAAATAATTCCCAGCAAAGCAATGGAAATAAATGTGCTAATGTGTGTGTGGCTATGAGTGGGTGAGCGCATGAGTGGACCACATGCATGTATAAGGATGAGTGATGGTTTTAGCAGAATCTGTCTGCCTAATTTTGCAAGGTCTAGGTTTGGGGTGTGAAAGGCGAAAGAGAGTGTGTGTGCAGGAGATAATAGGCCTTTCTCCATGCTGCTCAAAGCTTTGCTGGCACACAGCTGGCCATCCAACTAAACTGTCTCCCCGCCTACCCCCCACCCCCCACTCCACAAACACACACACACACTTCTGTAGTTTCTTCCTTCCCCTCCAGCACTACCCTGCTCCCCTACAGAATGCCAAACACGCAGGGTAAGGGAATACTGCGGAAGAGGGTTAAGAAGGAAAAAAAAAATATTAGAGTTGATGGTGAGGATGAATGAGAAAGTTATAATGGAACCCACCACACCCAAGATCCATCTGGGGGCCTGGTAGGAGTGGATCCATCAGTGACAGACAGGTGTTCCTCAGAAACCACTCTAATCTGATTCCAGGGCCTCAGTGGCCCTCAGGGATCATCTCAGTGTTTCCACTGTTCCTCCTGATACAACAGCTTGTCTCCTGTCCCTTCTCAGTGTCAGTCACTCAAATACATAAAGGGAATCGGGACATCAGGGCAGTAACCTGGGCATATCCTAATATCTTACAAATAAGTCTACTGCATTTCAGTAAACAGAAATTGTTTTTGCAAAGTAGAAATGAGCGAGGAGTAAACCTGGTGATGTGGAAGCATTGTGAAGTGTTTATTATATTTAAAGTTAGTCTTTCATTTTATCTTTTCATTTATTTAAATCTTTGGGCTTAACTTGTTATCTACTGAAGGTTATCAAAAATATAGTAAATATATTTGTGATAAAGAAAATCCTGAATATCCAAATCCAGTTAAACACACCTCTGTTTCGTTTTTATTTAATCAGATCACCTCAGGTACACATATGAAACATCCTAGTTAAAATAACCATTAAACAGAGAAGAAGAAATTCCTGACACAAACCCATCTCAACAGGTATGTGTCACTCAGCCTTACTTTAACAGATAAAAAGTCAAGAATTACTTTTGGATTTGTTTTGTTAACAGTCTTGGTGATGTGTGGACTTTTAGTGCAATGGAAACTATAGTTTGGTGTAAAGGAGATGCAATCTAAGTTTACAGAATTAGCAACAGCGTTTTGTTATAAATTAGCTGCAATTTTGACTCAGAGCATCCCAACCATTATCAATATCTGCTTCTTGTCATGACAAAGATGTCATGGTGGTGGATGTACAGTTTCCAACAATGTAAGAGGTTTAAAAATTTAAGTTTCAAATCTGTTGCTCATTTCATACGTTAACCCTTAAAGAACCAACCCCTGAACAAGTGGTACGAAACGTCCAATCAGCAGGCAGAAGACAAAAATCTGATTGTGTTCCGCAGAATTTTGATCTAAGTTTTACCATAAAGTAATGCAAAATGTCTGAGAAAGTAAATGTATCATATATGTCACGCCGGGCTTTTATGGGTAAAGTTATTGTTAATATTGAGTGATAAATGGAGAGTAGGTCGATGGTTAAAACGGCATCATCCTCAGATAAAAACAATAAAGAACTCAACAAAAAGTTATAAATGTCATTGCAACAAAAAAACACCTCGAGCTCTGTGGATAAGAGACAATTTTGGGGAATCTGAAACAGATCATGGTATTTTAAGCTTAGTGAATGTTAATTTCAATGATAGGAGGGATATTTTGAAAAGTTGCTAAAGTCAATTTAACCAAACATGTTTCCAGTCTATTGACTGGTTTGACCAGAATAATATAGAATAATATAGTGCAACATTGATCATCAATTCTGTTGTTCTGATTGTAATCAAACAAAAAAAGGAGCAAAACAACAGCATAGGTGGACATTCTTCTAGATTTGTTCACTCCAATGCAGGGTCATGGTGAGAGTTGAATCCTGCCCCATCAACTACCGGGTGTAAGGTAAACCACATCCTTAACAAGTTGCCAGTTTGAGAGATTTCTTCTTCAGGAATCACTTTCATATTAGAGAATATCTTGGTGATTACGTCATATTTGGAAAGATGGTAGTCAGTTCTGTAAGTTTAATGTTTTACTGGATCAGATTGAATACAAATGTTAAGCATCTTGATTTTAATCTTTGACAGGTCGGCTAAGATTCACAAAGTTATTTCCATTTTCCCTACGACGCATTGGGCTGTCTTCAAAACTGGCAAAAAGCACCTGAAGCACTACTTAGCACAGTGACTTCTTTTTTGTGTATAATTTCCTGGAAAATCCAAGTTTACAACAGTGATGAAAAGCATTTAGGACATAGCTCCTCAAGTTGTCCTATAAGTCACGCAAGTTTTTAATGTGTGCCTGCGCCAACCTTTGACTCAAATTAATGAGTCATTGTGCAAAACCTCAGAAGCAGGTGGATCAATTTTGTTTGAGTCAGGTGTGTTGAAGGAGGGACACATTAAAAGTGTAAACACACTGTTGGAGGATGTTCTATCCCTGTATGTATATCTTAAAGCAGGGCAAGTCCATCCCTCAACAGTTCATTACAAAAGACTTCTTCTGCTATTTTGATTAAATCGTACAAAATAAAGAGAAGCACACATCTGTAGCATCAAACAGCAAGTTTGGATAAAGATATTGTAAATATCATACAGAGAGGAAAACTTACAAACAATAACTGGACAAACATTATTAATGTATAATAAATATGAAAACGTGTAATGCAATAGACTTGCAATATCTCCAGGGTGTTCCCTGCCTCTTGCCTGGCCATTGCTTTGACGAGCTATAGCTCCACCATAACTCTGCATTTGAATGATCAGGTATAGAAAATGGGAGAACAAATGGGAAACTTGTGTTTATAAAACATTCAGACATTCTCAGACAGACCTATTTTATCACCAGACATGTTAATGGCAATAACAAAAATATAAAACAAACAACACATGCAGGACAGATATCTTCAGCTCTAAATACAGCACATATCATTTCTGCTTGAAAGCCTAATGATATATACAAGTTTCTGGTTTTAAAACAACAGTCAAACAACAGAAAATGAAAGGTTTTAAAGCCCCGGTCAGTCCAAGACTACAAAAAATGACTGTGAGTTATGATGCAAGTGTAAGTGTTTTGGTTTGGAGTTGTCAATAGTAATTTGCCACAAGATAGACCATTCCTATAGCAATAATATGAATACAGGTTACGAGTCCCTATTTTGAATAAATTTAAAAGAAAACTGATTAATCTGGGATATCATATAGTTTTGCAATACTTGGTAAAACACAGGGAGCCCCAAATGACATCTCTGCATTTGCATACAAATGTCCCACTTTGCTGTTTTTGTGATTTGGCAAAGTAGATGAACCACATGATCATGAGGTTGTGGGTTGGGAGTGATGCAGATAAGAAGTGTGTGCTCTGTTGAGGACAGCAAAGCACATCCAGATGACTGTTACACAATATAACCCTGAGAGACACAAACAGCACCGTTTACACAGGGCTATAATCTAAAATAAAATGACTCTGTGCAGAGCTACAAATTAAATAAAGCCGAAATCTGGATTCCATTATCATGTCTCCCAATGCCTACATTTTTCTAACATTTAAATGGCAAAATAAATATGAACGTTGCTGTATCAAACAAGGCTTCAACCACTGTTTGTTTTTGCGGGTATGCTCTGAGAAATGAAAAGCTAACATGGTAAACACAGCCTTTTTTGCTGCAAATTTGTGAGTGGCACCAAATGTTTCTGGGTGCAGTAATTGCTGGCAGATTTGTAGATGTGTGTTTTAATTAGCCTCGGCAGGCTGCTGATGGCATTACAGAGGTTGTTCCCGTCAAACCAGCCCCAGAAATGGAAAACTCACAGACATCCACCATGCAGACATGCTGCACTAACTCAGAATAAGCCACAAGGTAACATTAATACCCAGCATCTAGATGGGTGACCACACACCATAGCAGCAGCCAAAAGTGTTGTTAATGTGGTAATTCTTAAAGGAATAAAAATAAAAGTTGAGTTCCTAAGTTACAGCTTCAGATGGTCATGGATTGGGAAGTGACTGGGAACTCTCCACTGTGCAGAAATGAGCGCATATCTTCTCCACAATGCATTTGAAAACAAAGATAATAAAATACTTTTTGTTATCTCAACACAGATCTCAAGAGCTTCTTGCCATGATCATACATGTTATCGCTCCCTATAATCCAGCAGCACCTTTAGGTCTTGTATCCTCCCACTGACTCCCCTTGCACCTAATCTACCCAGTGCTAACACAAACCTTCTTTTATGTGGCTTCCCCTTTCCCCCAGCCCAAGATCCACATCACTGAGACTGCAGCTGCCATAGAGGGCCTCTTTTCAACTTCTACAGCAACGTTTGGCCAAGATTTATTAGCCTCTTCAACCAAAATGTAATTTTCACCATGTTGGTTTTTTAGAGTGAGGGCAGTGGGCAAAATTTGGGGGGCTTTAAGAGTCATGTCTATTCAGCTGTGATGCTAAGACAGCTCGGTCCAACACCAATACCCCAAACCCGCAGAGACAGCTAAGTGATTTATTGGCTTCTTTTTATTGACAGGGCAAGAGAGAGAATGAGGGCGACTCAGAAGTAAGAATAACAGTGTAATTGAGTCCGTCTGCAATGTTGCACACTGCAAAGGTAACCCAGGTGGAGGCATTAAAATGGGTTTGGGTTTTATGGATAAGTAGAAGGAAGAACTTTTGTTGTCTAACAGGATTTCCTGCAGCTTACTAAAACATGTCTTTTAATTTCTTTCGCAGAGTTATTTGCTGTGTTTTTGTGCCTTTATTTAACTACCATTAAAACATTTACGGTTTATTATGAGAGAAAATCAGCTCATGATGGATTATGTTGTAACTTTCTTTGACTACAATGCTGTGATAAACATCTTCTTATCTTGGAAGATTTTCTTTTTGTAAGCTTTGCTTTATCAGAGGAAAAGTCATGGTTAATCTTGGCTCATTCCCACACCAGATAATGGTTTCCATGAACACGTATGGTGGAAGAGACAGACACTCCAAATTCTGCAGAAAAGAACAGTCTTTACTATTGCAGGGTGAGTAAATGCACCTTATAAAATGCAGGAAATTACATAGAATAGAAGTGATGTACCATTCTGTGGTTGCACTCAGGAGACACACAGACTTTAAGGAGACAGCTCATAGATATGCTGTGAATCACAACTTTTCAAAGAAAGGCTGTAATAACAGATTGAGTGAGAAAAATCTATAAAAAAGATAGAAAGAGACAGAGTGGGACAGAAAGAGTGAACTGTTTAGATAAAGTAAATGAAGACAATAAAAAGATAAGAGTGCCAAGATGAAACTTGAATCATTTTCCCTTTGCCAAGACAGATGTCTAAATTGAATAAATAATGAAGGGTAACAGTTTCACAACATCATGTTAGATTGCTAGTTCTAAAACAGGGTTGTGACAGTGCTTGTCTGTTCTCTGGCAATGACTCAGGCTGCCCTCTGCCCCAGGGGAACCTTTCAGACCTGTTACTTCACATCTCCATGAAAATCAAGCCTAAAGGATAGGCCTGGCAAACACTTGGTGATGTGTGACTTGGTGGCTGAGTTACGTGTGTCACACTAGTCTGAGAAGTTATGTCCCTACCTCATGACTGACCAGGTTAAATATACTCATTTCAGCAAGTTTCCTCCTCCGGTGAACATCAGTACTACTTTTTTTTTACTAGATTTGAAGTAATATTGAGAAATCTGGATCTTAGATTTTATATTATTCAGCTGTGCGTGGATTTAGCATGGCCATGTGTCAGTATGACACATACTGGTAGCGGTATGACCTGCTACACCTGACCTGATACATTTGACCTGCTATACATAACATGATAAAAAAAATTCACATTTTTAAAAGAAAATCACAGCCTTTCTCAACCCAATTTCCTTACACTAATGTGCTTTAGTAGAACAAGTTGAGTTTAGGAAGATTGTTTAACACTAAACTACTAAAATGATTACTAATGATAACAATAACAACAATAATAATAATAATAATAATAAAAACAGAACAAATATATTATAACAGGATTTTAAAAAATCTAATTTCACCTCCCAATAAAATAAAAATAACAAAAGAAAGTCTCAGATCACAGATACATGCATGTTTTTACTTTGAAATTACAAGATCTTAATGCTGAAAAATAAATGAAAGATTAATGAACAATAAATACAAGAACTCATGTTTATTTTGTGGTTAAATTTGCTTTAAAACATATGAAGCGCAGACTAATAATAACAATATAATATCCAACTGCAAAAGTACATAAATGTAGGCATAAAAATGTCCCTCATGTTTTTTTACAAAGTGTGAAATATATCTAAGACTCGATATAGACTGGAGTGAAGTGAAGGTTGGCCTTCCATCAATTTCTGCTGTCAACATCAAATTTTACTAGTTTAGCTGAAAATGGGAACATTAATGTGCCTGCAAGTGCATGAAACATCCCGAAATGTTGTTGGAATTAATCAATCTTGCTCCTGAATCAAACTTGTATCTGTATGTAAACTAAACTAAAACATTTAACATGATTAACAGATATGTGCACTACACCACACTGTCCTCTGTCTTCATATTTATGTAAACTTATTTAGAAGATTTTCTTAGTAGCAATAAAGCAGTCTTTATTTTGCTTGGCTGGGCGTCCAACCCGCACCCCCATCAGCCTCCCACCCTCCGCTCCCACCTCGCCAACCGCACCACAGCAGGATCAGTTTTCCCCTGAAATCCTACTGAAGCGCTGCCATGCCGGCTGGAGACAATCAGCTGAAATGTTCCTTAGATATTCCTGCTTCTTTTCAAAAGCCCCAAATTCAATTTATGGACACATTTATTACCATGTCTGTCAGTGACTAAAAGGGAGTTTCATAATCAGGAGCACACATCTGATCTGGTCACAGCAGGCTGCCTCGCTTGGCCAATATGCACTCTATTACACGGTCCAAGCCAGACGATCCACAGAGGAAAAGAAAAACATGAGCAAACAAAAGACTAGGTAGTTAGACATGGGATTGGGGCCCTTAGATGTAGCATTTTAAAAAAAGACTGATCTGATTTAGGTTTAGGACCGTGGGGAAACAATCAGTTTACTGAGTATTGCAGCAACCTGACCATGTGACGAGGGATCACATAGCACTCTCCCAAAACTACCCAATACCCACATGGCACCCCTCCTTTTTCTGATGTTATTGAAAACATAAATGGGATGTTTTTGTTGTCTAATGATGTTTCTGTCAGTCTCTAAGTAGCAGAGGGCTTAAAAAATCTAAAAAGGATGCCTTTGGAAGATTGAACACATTTTTATCTTGTGGTCGTGACTCTTACAGCAATAGTTTCCATTGTTTGTCATATTTTTTCAAGTTGCCAAAAACTACATGAAATTCTTATTTTTAACTCCAATAAAGTAGACAGAGAGTGGCTTGTTAGTGCCAGCTATAACAACATCGAGGCCTGAAATATTTACTATCCCTGCTCTGCTTGTGAAACATAGATTCTAATGAGCGTTTTGCAGGCTGCATGTCACTCATTTCTGGAACAAAGGGGCATGGACTGGATCAAGACCCAGTGATTCAGGGCTTCAGTTTGCTGTGACATGTGTATGTGTGTATGAGTTCACACACCGCAAACCGCAGACTCCAATCGGTGGTTCTTGGTCCAGTGGTTGGACAAAGTGTCAGTGATGTCTGAGAGCCACTGTTCACAAGCTTCTGTCCAGGCAGGCTGATTACCCCTGGAGGGATGCACACCTCAGGCCTTGGCCATAAATCAATACTTACTCATAAAAACTCACATAAACTCCTGGCAGTACCAACTGCAATAAAAACAAGCCAAAAAATTGGGTTAAGCTCCCCCTAGAGGTCAAAACTAGAGAGTGATTCAGCTAAGGAAACGAAGCGTGCCCTTCATTAGCCTAAAAGATCCCATTTTACCATGGGAGCAACACGTTTACTGGTACGTTGAGCTCTGTGAAATCTCAATGAAAATGATTCTCTGTTTGCTTTCCAGAGTAATTAGGGGGGCTATCACCTGACACTCACACAGGTAATGTCGTGGATTAAAGCCAAAACCAAATATCATCATGGTCAGCCTGAGAGCAACACCCCTGGAAAATATGTGCAGAAACCAAAAACCACATTAACAAAATTGCCTGCTTGTCCCCTCTGTTGGTTTTGGATGAGGAGTCTGGGTTGAAGCTTAGGGGCTCCTGGAGCAAGTGCCAGGATCCTTAAAAAGTAGTAACTGATATGAGCACCCCCCCAACCACCCACAACCTCTCACACGCACACTCTCACACACTCACACTGTTATTAAGATTGGAGCAAATCCCACCAGAATGTTTTACACGTTTACTAGGTGTATGTCAAGGTGAGAGACAACACTAGTGAATTACAGGCTGGATTTGGACCTGGAGAATTAAAGCTAGAGGAAGGCTAAAAGAAAGAGAAACTGGGGAGGCATTACCGCTGGTGACAGTTCTGGCTGCCTGGATATGACTCTGCCCCCACCCCCAGCATGTTGCACAGAAACCACAGTGCCCCCTATAGTTAAAATCCACACTTGTCAAACTTTATTGGCCTTAATAGTAAATGCCAGGGTGATAAATAAAACAGTATCAAGAGTCATGCTGTGGGGAGTTTAGTATGAAAGATCAATGAGTGGAGGTCTACAGGGAGTAGGCTAAAAGCATCCATGCCATCTGTGGAAGCAGTGGATTGACATGGCACACTAATCTCTTCTGGTTTCTGTGTTTGGGGTCCAGGACATCCAACAGGCTCAGTGACAGCTGCACATAGAAGCAAATCTGAACCATGCTTGCAAACAGAGCAACTGGAAAGTGATGACAAACGCTTTGTTAGGGGATAGGATTCTTTTCTCCTCTTGCCTGTTTTAGAAGGATCACAAGTCTGGATGTACTAATGGGAGAAAAAGAGCACCAATTAGAGATGTAGACCACGCTGGCCTAAGTTATTTCCAAACCACTAAAATGTGTAATAAATGATCAAATGAGACAAACCCTTTTTAAGCTCACAGTCAGTTTTTGTTTTTCTCAAACGCTCATTGGCTCATAACAGAAAGCCTTTGATTTAGTTCTTAGTAACAAGCAAGTGGGCTGCAAGCATTAAACTTTACTTTGCTTGTGGTGGTAAATCAGAGGGTTAATGGTATGTGGGTGGATCCCCCACTTTGACTCGAGACAGCTGGTTGGTGTGAGGTGGTACAAGCTGGTAGCAGATCACCTTGATGTTTGAATCAGCTCACTGTTATGGTTTGTGTCATAAACTGGGACACTAGAATCTGTTCTACTTGTGCCAATGAGACATGAAATAGAGATGGCTAATGTGATGATATGGAAAAGTCACTCATCTGTCACTGAAGCAAAAATGTTAAGTGCTGTGTGTGGTCTTAACAAATTTGTAAATCCACAGTGGGTACTGTGGGTAGAAAACACTTTTAGAAAAGTGCAATTTGGAGAAGATTTTAAGAGATAGGTGTGTCTACATTGAGGCTTGAACAAGATCATTGTATATTACATCTATACAATGGTTTGGAATTATCTGTAAATGCTATGTGAGCAAGGATAAAGAACCATATCTTAAAGGCTCAATTCTGAAACCAGTGAAATAATTAATTTAATTTAAAATCAAAGAACTATATATTAAACAAAACAATGCATATTCAGGGTTTTCCTTTGCAAAATGTTAACATGCATTACATTTCACACAAAGTGAAACTGTGACAAATGTGATTAACCCAACTGTGATAAGCATTTAAAACATTTCAAAGAAGGTTTGAGTAATGTTACAGCAAGTTTTGAATCCCGTCCAGCCCAATATCATCATGTACAAATTATTTTCTTGTGAGACTGGGAATTATGAGGCTGCTGTGAGTGGCTAAATGGGGAGTGTAATGCAACCAGCTTGGAACAACAGTTGGGAATGGATGGTGGAAATATGGTTGTTTGATTCAGGGGGAAAAAAAGATCTTTCACTCTTGATAAGAAGAAAACCACTTTTATAATAACTGAAATAAAGCAAGAGCAACCCCTCCCACTCTCAAATTATTGAGCATAATGATTACCAATCACAGAGATGTGATGTGTGGGTAGCACAGCCTGGTTTATGCATAAAGTTGCATGGCTGCACTGTTTTGTGGTTTAAAAAAGAAAGAAAAAAATGGACACATAAAGGAGTATTCTGGCCGAACTCAAGTGCTTAAGAGCCCACATCAGCTTTTAGAAGTCACGGTTACATCTATCTACTTTACAGTCATAACCACAGGAGCTAAAGGCCAACAGTTTCCAGGAGATTTTGTGAGCTCTCAGCTTCACGAGTTGAAAATTGGTCCTGTAAAACTACTCCAGTCCAGTTCTGTCCAATGTCAGGGGTCAATCTCAGCACACCCTCTCTCCAGCGTTATAAGGAGTCACTCAGACTATACATATTGATCCTTATCATGGTGAATTTTTATGACTAGCTGTAAATTATTTTGATCAAAGTGATCATACTGTTTTAGTTGTATGTAATTTTAACTCCAACTTGCACATCTCCTAATATATGGTAACTGTGATGTGCTTCAATCATGTTATTTACAGCTACACTAACGAAACATGAAGGAAAGCACCTTTTTGTGTGCAATTTAATGAATCTTGTCTTAGAGTGCACTTATCAGGTTTATCATTTTTTATCATTTTTTTTATTTGGTTTTTTTTATTGGTATCCTAAATTACGACTCCTGCAAAATGTACTCCCGCCATGTTTCAGTTCATTCCATTGCTAACATTCCAATGTATTGACTTGCAAAATGAAACAACAGGAAGGCATAAGGTAGCTCATTTAATTTATTTTTAGTACATTTACCACTTGTTAAATCTGCAGGATTCTCTTGCCAATTCTCACCCAGTGACACGCAGCACCATAAGGTTCCTCACCTTTCTAATCTTTCTAATAAATCAAGGAAGCTCTGTGTGCATGTATGCCTTCTCAGTCTTTGAAAACTGATCATCCAATAAAATATACACATGAAAAGAGTTTTATTAAATGAAGAAACACGTGTGATATTCTCTTGTCTTCTCAACGACTATTCAGCGGGTCTAAATGAAGTATACAGCCGATGTATTGGGCACTGATGAGGCTATTCTTGTTTATGTTTATGAAACCACTTGCATTAATACTGGAATAAGATATATTTTCTGGGAGCAATTTTTATTTTCATTGATTAAATTTTTTTACACTCTTTACACACTTTTACAACCTTCACAATAAAAAATGCTTTGACACACGCACACACACAAAAAAAAACAAATTAGTCATCTGTGAAATGGACAGAACTTAAAATGCATCATTTAACTGGCCTGTTCTAAATAACGATGATATGTCAATCAAACTCGAATGCCTTATGTCCCACCCCCCTAACCCGTAATGCACATTTCTGTGTTTTGGAGGAGTGAGACATTCAAATCAAATTGGATCAAATTGCATTCATAAAGCACTTTTCATATATAATAAAGACAAAGTGCTTTGCACATTTAACGTTTAATTTTATTTGTATAACCCTACTCCACAACAATGTCGTTGTACAGCACTTTACACACACAATTATTTCAAGATAATCTAAATTATTAATAAAATATTTGTACAGGGTTATTTTATATGTGTGATTGTATTTATTCAGCACATGTTTTAATCTCAAACAAGTTGCTGGTTCCTGTTCCTCTAAATAAACTGAAACTGTATCATATGACAATATGTGATACTGACAAACACTGAACTGTTATCCACTGAATGGATTTAGCCTGTT
>JBAMHV010000001.1:24352243-24366600 GCA_037177535.1 Pseudomugil gertrudae
TATATATATGCATCTTTCACTTTTATTCTATGCATCCACACTTGTCAGTCATTATGGGATCCATTCTGTGAGCTAGATGATTAGCTCTTAGTTTTGTTTTCATTCAGTTAGGGGAATTCATGTGTTTCCAAATGGAGGATGTCACCATGGCAGATCATTTTACAGGGATCACAGGAACATCTGTTAGGAAAATTGAATAACAAAACTGAACCAGGTTTTTACATGTTCGTTGGGATTCAATTAAATTGTGATTAGTGGGAGTATTAAGAGGACAGCCTAGTCCACCACTGCATGTTTAGTCGCCACCATCCTTTAGTCTGGTCAGGTTACTGTGGGGATTACCCCAACAGGGTGACCTTTGGCCTTCAGACAGGTGCCTGTAGACAGGATGGGAGTACATTCATGTCACCATATCAAGAGGGATTCAGAGGCCTTATGGCTGACAACAGCTTCTCATGCCATTCCAAAGGATTCATATTTTGTGATCATATATCTGAACATACACATACTTCAAATACTGAGCAATAATGGATTGTATGCAGCCAAATACAAGTTATAGCTGTTCAAATCCATTTGCTTTTCATACCAAATTTGTGTAAATGAAAATATGAGTACAGAATCACAGAATCACAAAGCAAGATTCACTCCACAGGAACCCAGAGGTTTAAATGAGTTTTTAATGACTAATTATGTTTACATGTTAGCTTAAATGCAGACAAAATGAAGTTTGCAAAACAACTGCGATCACCACATCAACGTCCAAATCAAGTAAAAACTTGACATATGAGTTATCCTTATTTCACGCAAACTGTAATAACTCACACTCCAGTCTTCTTGGATTCTCATTTATATGTGGGAAAGCACAAGATCAAACTGTGGTAAACATAAAATAGTGTGTATGGATGGCAGTTTTACCAGAATAAAGAAATCCTGGTGTGTAGAACTTGACCATCACAAACCCATTTCTTAACTTAACATAGTGTAGACACAGGGGCATTTAAATATTTAAAGGAAAACCATATAAACAAAAGTCCTCAGTTGCTTCTGCGCGGTCTCCTATGGTTTTCCCTACCAGTCTAAATAGGTCTGTGTGTGTCTACCAAATGTTACATTGCCACTTAAGCCCCAGGACTACTACTTAGGCAGAGTTTGGAATAAACAGCTTTGCTCTGAAGGTTCTGGACGCGGAACCAGTGCTGTACTTGTGAGACGATGGGAGAGGTGAACGGAGGTCTTATTGGATGAGCCGTTATCACAGCAGAAATGCCAAAACACTTTATATTTATTTATATCTCTTGCAGCATTATTGGATAATCAGAGTGGTCCACTTTCCAACTGAGCTCACATTATGAAATTATGTAAAGACATAGGAAAAGAAGTAGACAGTGTTTTGATCCTGATACACCAGATTTGGTTGAAGCCTTGCGTTCGGACATATGTGTATGCATTTCTAAACAGAAGTAGCACCACCAGTTTCTTACTGAAGCTGTTTGATGTGGAGCATGCATGACATTGCTGGAAAACACAGACAGCGAGGGAGCATTCAGAAATGCAGAAAAACAAAGTCAATCTGTAAGTTCCAGCAGTTTGGAAATGCTTCAGAGGGATGCCGAATACATCGCGTCCAATATACTGGAGTGAAATTCCCTTATTTACGGATCATGACCTGTTCTCACAAGTGCATTATCTCTAGAAGAAAGCCTGCGTCTTCCAGAATCAATTAAAAAATGAGACAGAATGAAAGGATTAAAAACAACTGCAAGTGCACAGCCGATAAGAGCGTTAGAAATCCTCATTTATCAGATAAAATGATTATCCTGGAAAGTAGTTTATGTGGCCATTAAAAACAATGCAGGCAGATTATGGCTGCTTTCTAAACTTTACAGTTAAATGCCAGACCTCATTGATTGTCACAGTTAAAGCTTCCTTAATTCTTATGCTAAATAAAAACAAATGAAAAGTGCTTTTGTTGATGGATTTTCTTTTTTTTCTCAAATAAACAGTTGTGTACATGTGCATTTATTTTTGTTCATTTCATTGCTGTCTCAAGTTGTGCATCACCAAGGACAATTTGGGAGGATTATTTGAATGAGTTAGAAACAAAAGTAAAGCAATCCAATCCTTAGCTCCCTTCAAGGAAGTGAAATATCCATGTAATAGGAGGCCAATTATGTTTTAGTCTTTATCAACACAAACAGACACATTTGAGCTCAGCAGAAAATCTATATTCTCTCTACAGTACACAGTTTGATATCCCAGCCATCATGTTATTTGGAATCCATTAATCACTAACTGATGAGGCAGTAAATGTAACTCCACTCTGAAAGGCACCTCTCAGATAGTCTCATCAGTCAGACTTTTGCTGTGAGACAGCTGAAAAGCATCACACACAGTCTTGACATATGAGGAGATGATGGTTGTGGAGATCAACATAGCAAATTGTGCTTTCATTTCGGTGAGGAATTGTAAAGTATGAGAGTGCAAAGTTGACCAGGATAATCTCCCACCAATCACTGAGTTTTACAAAGACCTATTGTTTAGATACTAATATTCACAGTGAACAGGTGGTAGAAGTGATAACATATCTTGTGATTTCAGGCTAATATAGAGTAGCAATGGTGGATTTATCGTCATACCTTTAATTTATCAATATCAAATCAAAGGCATAAGAGTATAGAAATGGTATCATATTTATAGGACTTGTTCTTAGTTTTTGGTACAAGAAAAAATATGTAGTGGAGTCCATTTCATAGGATCACTGTCCCAAATGTTATCAGCAATACACAGTCTGACAAATAAAAGTGATTCAGTGAAGTGATTAAGTAGGTAAAGAAGATGTACAGATAGAGAGAACAGAAATAGACATTTTCTTTTTCAGGATTTAGTAACATCTACTAATATATTTGCCAAACTGTGCTTATTCAGCAGCATTTCTCCAAAGACTGGCATCATCCTAGAGCAGAACTCTTTGTTTTATAACATGTTTTTCATTCAATGTATTGGTTGTTGTTATCATCTTAGTTTGTCTTAGTTTGCCCACCTCTTGATTTACCGTTGCATCACCGGCTGTCAGGAAGCTGCTGTGGGCCAAAGAGGTGAGGGGCTGCTTTGTTCTGATGTGAAGCTGACAGTCTCTTTATCTCCTCCTGTCAGACAGAATACTGTTTGATCTGCAGCTTTTCTGTGTCTGCAGTCTCTGGTCAAATGACCTCAACTAGAAGAGTCTGTTATAACAACCCATAACTCCCAGGTTTGTGTGAGGAAAATGCAACACTCACAAGCCTTTGGTGGTTGTTTTGTTAGCTAAGACAGTGTTTTAATAACTGTATACAGCACACACACACACACATATAGAGTTCTATTGTTTGGGTATTTGTGATCACTATGCTTTATGAATTCTTAAAGGTAAGGTTCACCAAACATATGATGCTGTTGATGTAACACTCCTACACACACTCTGACAATAACTTTTGTACAAAGCCCACCGTGTCACCAGCATTGAATTTCAAATGTGCATAGTCTGATTTAATCATTGTTGTTGCTTTGAAACAAAGTTTTTGCTTTCTAACAGTTTTCTCATATAGTAAAACAAGACCACATACAAACAGATCAGATAACCATCTGATTTAAACACAGTTCACACAGACACACATTTTGTGCCTACTTTGATGCATCAGGTTCACACACATAGGCATTATAAGAGCATGTGCTTACAACCCATGTAATAACAAATACACTTACCTATCATACACACATCAATAGGATAGCATATACATGCTAAGAAAATGCTTGCTGTGGCTGAAGCCTTTCCTTTACAACAAACTAGAAATCCCTGAAGATGTCTCACTTCCTTTCTGTTTCCATATCGTACTCGTTTACAGGATGAATGTCTTTCAAATCACAGAACCCAACAAATGGCAATTAAAAGGGATGTGCAATGTTGGCTCTGTATGTGGAGAGAGAGTAACGAGAAAGAAAAAAAATAAATGAGAGGGGACCGAGTCAGAGGGAAAGAAAGAAAGTGGGAAATTATGAGAGGGAAAATGTTCAACACCACCTCTCCTTCAAAACCAGGACTGATACTGTGTCTATTGATCTTTATTACAATAGCAGCAAGCTGTAAAATGTTTGATGGTTTTGTACAGATCTTAGTCCCCCTCATTCATAATTACTGCTACACATGTAGAACCAAGGGCAACTTCAGAAGGGGCGCTGTTTGAAAAGCTGCTGCCAGACTGTAGGGATGATGGGAAATCTCAGCGGGGCCTCGCGTTAGCTCCGAGCCCTAAGGCTATCATTCCTCCTGCCGAACACCTGCAGCAACTTAAGTTTTACAAAGATGGAATTATGGAGCTGATTTTAAATAAGAAATGAGACCAACCTTGTCCCTTTACCCACAAAGTAAATCAGTGCTGTATTTTGATTTAAGATTTTAACAATACAAGTTTTTCTAAAATAGAACATCTTACATATTTTTCTTCAATCAAGTTTCATTTATTCTTTATCTGCAACTTGTGCATCTCTGTGTTCTGCCATGTTTGCATAACCCTCATCAAGCTGACACTTCCCATCAACAAGAAACAAAAAGCAAAGAGATTAAAGTGTAGAAAGCAATCAAAGTATTAAGGGATGTGAAGCAAGATTGTGTGAAAATAGGAAAAATGATGAGCCCATCTTGCATGGTAAGGAAAGAAAAAGTATCTGATTTACATTTTCACAATACAAATGAAGATTTGAAAAGCATTGTCATGAACATACACAGTATGCAGCAAAATGCACGGAAGGAAAAATGCTGTATGATTACATCTGTCCACTCTAAAAAAGTGAAATGAATTCCACCAGGCATCCAGTTGATAAACAAAAGAGGAAAAATGGCCATGATGCAACAGAGGATAGGAGACAGACAAACAAAAAAGCAGAGGGTAGCGAGTTACAGAGAATAGTATCCAAGTGAGATGATTGTTGCTTTCAGCAGGCAGGAATATTGGCAGAGCAGTTTTTAGCCTGGCACACCCTGAATAATGCATTGCCCACTCTGGAGCTGGGCAGATATATGGGTATGGGGAGCACTGATTTCTGCCCCCTGGCATTGTTAGAGGTGTGAATTATGGATAGGTTAAATGTTTGTGTTAAGAATGAATTAGGCTCTGTTTCACAGTTGAGTTTGTGTAATTATTTGCTTTGAACACAAAGAACAAAAACAATGTCATGTTGAGGAGGTAGCAAAGGTCTGATATCATTGGATAATGTACATCCTCAGCAGCCCAGTTTCACCCTAGGTGACATCCAGCTGAGCTTTACCCTTCCACCAAAAGCTGAAACCTCTCATGTCACTCTCCTGCCTGCCATTGATTAACATTTAACAACCCGGGAATACTTTGTCACAGAAAAGAAAGGCAAACTTTGAGTTCTTGAAAGCAACAGCCAAGATAAAGAAAGTGTGAAAGAAGGAAGAAGGGGGGGTTGAAGAAGAGAAGGGAAAAAGAAAAGGAAAATGGAAGGAATGATACATACACACAGGAAGCATTTTCACATAGCACATCATGTATAACTCATGAAGCGCTGACAGCGCAGCACACACATTGCCATTCCCACTGGCTGTTGAGGACTGGCAGACTGCGCCAGCCAGGATGAACAAGTTGTTCCGGCCTTTCTTTCTGTCCTGTTCTCTGTTTTCTGCTTTTCGTCTCTGGCACTTCTCTCCTGGGCGAGAAGCTATAAGGATGGAAGGAGAATAGCAGCAGGCAGCACAAGCAGTGGCCAATCCTGGAATTAAATCGGGTCACCCTGCTGGTTACTGGTGAAGCTGGCTGTCTGTTCTGTACACACTGCTCCAGAGCAGTGCATTACAGTCAACCCTGTGTTTAGACAGTCTGACAGATCTCAACCTGCACACCCCGAGAACCCGGAGAATCAGCGCTGCATGCATATATCACCCCCAGCCAGTATCTACATCCTCTCTCTCTACGTGTCTGTTTGGTGAAGCTATCTTGGTTTGTGTCTCTTCATCCTTCCCCACTTGGAATCTCTTTCCTTCTTCTCTCCCAGTCTCCCTTCAACTTTGCTCTCCCTTATTCTCTCATGTCTCTCCCTCCCTCTCCTTTTGAGATTCAATAAGAGCCCTGAAGGCAGGAGAGAGAAAACAGGGGGGTGTAAAAACATCTATGGCTTTATTTACAAAGGGCCCAGGTATTGCCCGGCGTTAAATCCAAGGGAAATGATTTATTTTCCGCCCATGTGTGGCACTGATCCCCGAGGCGTAACTCAACAGTGGACCGGCCTCGTGCTTGCAATTTACGGTGGCTGCAAAGGCTCATAAAGGAAGAATGGATTAATCTGGAACACGACATAAACAATATGACTCTGACAGGCCTATTAAAACCTGTGCTACTCAGCATCAATTCTCTTTCACACTCTCTGTCTATGCAGCCGGTGCCTGTTGTAAGACTCTGATTGGTAGTGTTGGAAAACTGACCAGAGCTCAAAGCCTTGTTATTGTGATTCCCAGAGTATCAGATTCAGAACAGGGGGGGTGCTGCGCATCTACATATAGCAACCAGACCTTCTAACTGTTTAGCCTTTGGACATCATCAGGGATATCAGATGTACTGGGACCAGAGCAGAGGCTCCCACAGAGCTCGTTAGGATTGGGCTTCCTGTCCCACCACCGGTGGCTTCTCATTTTCCATGAGCTGTACTTCTTTTTGGGAATGTGCTGTGCTCACCTCTGTTGACATCTTTGGATACATGCATAGATTTGCAGGGAAAACATGATGTGCATGTGACACATGATATGGATTAGTAGTTGATGCACATATATTCATGTGCACACTCTCATATACGCATACACAGATATGCAAAAACAGTTGTCAGCTGCTCCATGACCCATTCTGAAAGAGGTCACTTAGCATCTTCAGTGACCCCTAATAAGCAATGGTGCACACATACGCGCACACAGCATGCCATTTTTTTTGCTCTGTCTCCGTCCAAGACAGGTGTATGCAAAGCCACTCAGAAACCACATCCACACAGCCAGCATCCATCTGCTTTTAACACATTTAAAAACAGCATTTTCAAGATAGCAACTTGTCTTGGAAAGCGAGGCTGAGCAAGGAGTAGATATGAGCAGAAAAAAAGAAACAAGTCATAGTTACTAATTTATGTTCAGGAATGGATGAAAGCTAGAGAAATATCAGGCAGGGAGAAAACAGCCCTGAAATTGAAATCAATAAGTTCATTAGACTGCAGAGCCAGTTGGTGCTGCACCCTCCGCTTCCCCTGCAGACAAACACAACAATACACGAAAAAACAGGGGCAAAACAAGGATTGACCTATGTCCACTTGCCAAGCATTCCATTTATTTAGCCCTTATCGCTAGCCTGATCTGAAGAAGCAGCTACACACTGATAACGCCTCGGGATAATAGCAAGACCAGACGAAGTCTGACCAAAGAATGACAGCTAAAAAGAAAAGAGAAAGTGAAATGAAGGAAAATGCATTTGGGATCTCCTTGACATTCATTCTCCTTTTTCTTTGTGTACACACCCACTGAAATATGGGGGGCTCTTAGGAAACTTTTACAAGGGTTGTTTTTAGCTGCTGCCTCTCTTGTTTGAGCCTGTAATTTAGTGGATCCCCATCAATAAGTGAGGGAAAAGCTTTGTGGATGCTTGGTCTGACAGCTAACAAGACCCAGGCTCTATCTGCAACAAACAGACAGAATAACAAACACTGTTGTCTGTGTGCGCACATTGAACAAACCATGAATACGGCTCATCATTTCAGTGGTACAGTGCTGTCGAGGCTTCCACTGAAAACATTGTACAGAACTGAGCGTGTGCGGTACAGTCCTCGGAAAAAGAAAGTTTTTGTCGTCTGAGTGACCTGAATTGTGTTTCTTCTTGTACAGCAGTGATCTCAAATACCCTGCAGGATGGCAAAGATCAGTGCAGCTGATGTCTTCTTGAACCGGAAGCCAGACCCATAATAGCTCCAGTCCGTATCAGGAAGACCCTTCTGTCTGTGTCACACCACTTCCTATTACTGATTTATGGCTTTAGGCTCATAGGTGTTGGGATACTGCATATTCTTACAGTGACACATACACACATACACACTTACGTGCACACAAAATCAATGTGGCACAAATTGTTCATGGCCTAAGCTCAACTTGCTGTACCAGAGGCCAAACCTGTAGTCAAGGGCGTCTTTATCACAGTCAAAGACCCCCTTTCACCTGCAGATTAATGTGCAAACCTAAATGGCCTGGCTAGTCCAAGACCATATCTCTCTTCACATAAATGAAATACAAATGGACTAAAATATATCTATAAAAGAAAATCTTCATTTCAATCCCTCTTATCCTAATACCTATGCAACTCCATAAAACATTTTTTCATGGTATTTTCAATCAGAGAGAAGCTGCTCGCCCTCCATCCAGTCGCTCGGGCAGTTGCCATTTCGGGGGCTTTTTCTGGGAACGCAAAAGCACAGCTACACTTGGCAAGCTTCAGGTTCCTAAAGGGTTTGACAGAAGCCAAAACATTTGTTATGGACTCACTTTATTTCCTGGTAGAAACCTCCAACACTGCAGGTAAATGTGAGAACATGTGTTTATATAGGAAAGCTCAAAGGAAATCGTGCAACAAGCTTTTCCGTCAGCAGAAACACAAACTGTTCTGGAGTCTGTGCAGAAAGGGATGGAGGGTAGAAAAGATTAGCTGAGGTAGTGGGCAGCCTGCCATACTGGAAGGCAGGGAAGAGCAGAAGGACGATTCCCATGTCACAGGTTCTACTCGTCTGATAGGAACAGTGTTTCAATCGGCAAACGTCCATGACGGGGAATAAATTGAACAGAAATCATTTCAATTCTAGACCCATTTTGGAGGCCAGCAACTTTTCTTTTAGTATTAATAAATGAGAAGTAACTGTTATGTTAGTATCATTAGTTGGTTTTCTGAAGACATCTTTAACCCTTTGGGAATATTTTTACCTTGTCTTGAAAGTTTTCCATGTTTCTCTGCTCCAACACACCAGATTCAGATGAATGAATCACTGTGCAGATCTTGATAAGCTGTTTGCTTGTATGTATGTATGTGTATGGAAGGATGGATGAATGGATGGATCAAATTCAAATTCAAATTCAAATAACTTTATTTATCCGTCAGGAACTTCGTTTGCAGACAGAGCGCCAGGACAAGACATGGATGGATGGATGGATGGATAGATGAGTTTCCTTCTTTGACCTCTTGGACCTAAAACATTGACCCCCCTGAAGGAAAAACTGTGTATTTCCATACATACAATCACTGTGAAAGTAAAGCACATGTAAACTAATTTTTCTCCATATGTTACCCACATTAAAGCTAATACGTAGTTTTTCACAATATTTTTACATTTCTTTTTCACATCTATCCAAGAGTCTACAGCTTACCTTTATTCTGCATTATACTGACTACACAGGAGTGTGTCCAGAGGCAGCTACAGCTTATCCATATTTAAGGCCTGAAACTCACTGGCAGGACTTAGCCCCGGGCACACGAACAACGCAGCCATATATATACAGGAGACAGAGCAGTCGAAGAGACCACTGTTGACCATTTATTTATGAAGTCAAAGCTCAGTGGCAACACGCTATCCACTCTGAAACAACTTAAAGCAGTTATATCCAAGCTGAATATTTCATCTCTGGGTCACCACTCCTATTGAGTCTTCTTCAAGGTAGGAAAGGATGAGAGCGACACAGGGCAGGCAAAGAAAGAGAAGACACTGCAGGTGATGCAAGACCCTTCTCTAACCCAGTTAAAGTAAACAGGTCGGGCTGGAAAGAAAACGGAGGAGGAAGAGACAGGAGAGAGAGTGGGTGCTGCTTACAGGCCTCCTCAAGGTTAGAAGAAGGAGAGGCTTAGTATTCTCTCTCTGGCTCATTCTCTACTCTCCTGCTCCGTCTCTGCCCCACTGCTCACCCATCACCACCATCTCAGAGACTAAATCAGAACCTTTCATGTGCAAAGTGAAAAATATGAATGCTCAGGGCAAAAAACAGGACCTCAGAAAACAAAATGTTGTTGAGCACAGATTTGACAACATCCAGGGAATCATTGTATCTTTTGAAAGGACTCGGTTTGCTACGAAGCTGCCATGATGCTCACCGAGAATGTAGATGCATAAGCTGAAAAAAACCCCAACCAGCACACTTTTTCCCTTCCTCTCCTTCCACTGCCTTCTCTTTGCTTTCTTTCATTTTG
This sequence comes from Pseudomugil gertrudae, assembly GCA_037177535.1. Classification (NCBI taxonomy): domain Eukaryota; kingdom Metazoa; phylum Chordata; class Actinopteri; order Atheriniformes; family Pseudomugilidae; genus Pseudomugil; species Pseudomugil gertrudae. Next base: position 24,362,491 of record JBAMHV010000001.1, read on the forward strand.
ATCTGTCTATCCATGGATTGTGTGTGAGAAGAGAGGCAGCTGGCAGGTAGCTGTGTGCAAAGGTATTGAGGTCTATGAAATATTTACCAAAGCAATAATGACTCCCTGGACAGAGCGAGTGGTGGAAGAAGGCAAAGGGAGGAGACAGGATAAAGAGCTAGGAGAGCAAAGTAAGAAAGTGGAGAGCGTCTATCTTTGTGTTTCCCAACAGCAAAGATGAATAAAGATGATAGAAGAACATCTAAAACTTCAAAATCAGCTGGACTTTGAATAGAAACAGGAAGCATTACACTACTGTATTAAAATGTCAAAGAAAAGACAAAGACAGTAAATATAATATATTGAGAAAATGTAGCATGTTCCTTTTCTAATGGGCTAAAAGGAAAATATATTACAATACAACAAGCTATAAAAAAGCTAAGGAAAAGCACATTTAACATCTGCTGAATTCCTACAAAGCAGATAAAAAGATCAATAGTAATATTTTTATTTTGTGTGTACTTAATAAGGGACATTGCTGCTGATAACCTGAATTTGAAATCCTTTGTCATATCAACCTTTTTCCTCTATTTTTCTGTTGAGGTTTGGATTAATTGACAGCACATTTTTGCTATATTTCCAATTTATCTTATTTGGGGAAAATATATATAATTTAATATCTTACTGCAGCTCGATCTTGTTAAATAGCAACAGTTTTCAACAACTCCTAATATTGTTTCCCAGTTTGCCAACTGAGGCTCTACTTTCATAAAATTATTACATGTTCCTCTAGTGCTTATGTAGAGTTTCAGTTATGAGCTGTTAACCATCAAAAGAGGGGATGGGAAGGCACTAACTCATGAACCTTTATGCAACATGTTTGTTTGAGACTCATCTTGCACTTTTCTCCTTCATTCACATTTGTGATTAATTCTTCTTCTGCACTCATATGCACAGATGGTTAGAGACAGTATTGAGAAGCTTGCAAATATTCAGCATTTTCAGAATTTACAACATTAGATTGTGTTTTGCACACGTAAGAATTCAACTGAACATGTTTTCTAGTGGGATCATACTGTTATCAGGATTCATGGAAAGTGCAGCGGCTACTATAATGAAGAAGGGTTTCTGTTACTTCTTTGTCATATTAACTACAGATAAATACAAGAATAAAATTAGTAAATGAATGAAAAATTCTTTTTTAACCCAAAATCCTGTTTTGAAAAGAATTCAATTCAGAGTCTCTGAAACATATGTGAGCACACACTCTGGCGCAAACACACTCAAACTCCCCTTGTAATACTACCTCTCCAAGGCTGTTGAAAAGTAAAACTTCTAGGACGGGTGCTCCTGCGGTGAGGCTTTAATGCACGGGCCTCCTCTTGTTTGCAGAGAGGACTTGGCACCACACTGTGGGCCAGTTTGATCCGGACAGCCAGCAGAGCCTGCTTCAGATGAGACAGGGGAAGGAAACTCTACTGCAGTGCTGCTGTTTTCCCTTCATAGCACTACCAGGATGCTGGGGTGGCTCAGAACAACAGTGAGCTCTCTAACCCAAGACTCTAGGTTAAGGATGGAAGGAAGGGCTGCCTCCGTGCTGCAGAGGTAGGGGGTCTGTTTGGATGTGCCTAACATGGGATTGAACTGCAGATAAAGAGCAGGAGTTGGGACAAACAAACATGAACTCTGGCAGTGTTTACCTGTCACAGGTAGGGGAGGAAAAAGTGGTGGTATATGTCAAATATAATTGCTTTGAGATTCAGATTAGAGGTATTTTAGGGAGACGGAAAACAATTACTAATTGAAATATAGTTAGGCTGCACGGTGATGTGGTGGTTAAACAATGCAGCCTCACAGCGAGGAAATTTCCTGTTCAAGCTTTGACTTGACCAGTGGCCTTTCTGAGTTTGCATGTTCTCCCTGTGTTAGTGTGGGTTCTCTCCGGGTACTCCAGCTTCCTCCCACCATCCAAACACATGAATGTTAGGTTGATTGGTAATTCTAAATTGTCCTTAAGAGTGAATGTGTGACTGCTTGTTTGACTCTCTGTATTGGCCCTGTGATGAGCTACCCGTCCAGGGTGTACCTCGCCTCCTGCTCAATGATATCTGGGATAGGCTCCAGCTGCTTGCAACCCATTATTCATTGGAATAAGCAGTACAGATAATGAATTGATGGATGGAAATAAAATTAATTTATTTGGTACAATAATTTGCTCCAAATGTGAAAAATAAACAAAATTCACCAAAGCAATCTTACACGAAGAGCATGTGTTTTTTTTTTACCTTTGTCAGATTTTTGCTGCTATTAAGAATTTATTTATTCACTTGAAATATGTAATAACTAATTTGTTCATGAATTTCCCTTAGGATCAAGACATCCATATCTTGTCTAAAGCAAATAATATATTGGCATTATAGCTACCTGGACCATTAACTGTAGCATTATTAATAATAATTATTCTTTCCAGTTAAATGAATTCCATCTTTTGGCATTGCTGGCATTTCCCACCCCTTTTCTGCTGCACATTGACTTAGCAAGGGGGCACCACTGCATGTAATCACAGAAGATTTATGTCAGAGTGCGAGCATGTGTCCAAAACATGACACTCCCTGTGTACTCCCCGAGGCGAGAGGCTACACTTCCTGATCAGCAAGCTTGACACACTGGACAGCTGACCTTTAACCCCCTCATTTCACCTGAGTCGCAGAACGGCCCAAGAGTCCATTCTCTGGCTTCTGCAGGGTCACCAGGGTCACAGTTGACACAGCAGTACTGTGTTATGCTGAGCTATGAGGGCCTCCTCACATCAGCACCACCCCTCCACTCAGGAAATCTGTGTCAAACTAAATGGATGCTGCAGCTACATGTGTGAACCTACATGTTTGTAATTACGTTGTTATTATTCTATGCTCATAATGATTTGTTTGTTATTGCTATATTGAGCTGGTTTCATCTTCAAATGAGAAAGTGACATCATTTCACGTATCGACTATTTTCCTCCCTCACATATTTTTATTAAATTTAGATAATATTTTCTCTATGTAGGTACAAAGAAAATCAAAGGAGGGGGTGTAAATGAGGAGCGTAGACAGTAAAGATTGAGTGGCTTTTACAGTATATTGTCTATGATGCTATTCTAAATGAGCCCATTTGTATGATCTCTAATAGATCAGTGTTACTGAGTGTGTTGAGACAGCGCTTATGGGTTGCTTCTGATAAATGACTGGACACGACCCCGAGAGTCAACCTACACAATGCTCTGAGAGGACAAAAACAATAATACAAGATTAAGAAGTGAGCCTTGACAGAAGAAATCTTTGCAGCTGAAGCAAAACCGCATTTGGTCTGAGGAAAGATGTTAAACAACAACCGCAGCACTTGCAATTACCATGATTGGAATGCTGTGCCTTATGAAAGCCACTAAGACAGAGACGGCATTTGTGGAGAGGTATACTGTCCCCACCTTCTCCCTCCTTTTGCCACAGTGGCTCAGGACTCATTAGCATGCATGCTTTTACAGGCCTGGCCAAACCAATCAATGCACTCCACTTTATTTATTAGTAAATAGAGACAGATGGTGATGAGGGGTGGTATTGACTACCCATAGCCTTTTAAACAGGAATCAATGACAAGGGTGGAGCACTGAGATTGGGGGTGGAGGGGAACACTAACCTGCTAATACAGCCTTTTGAAAATGAGCCCCTGAAGCTGGATTTTCCAAGCTTGCAAAGCCACATACAATACAAAGAGTCTATTTAAAGTAAGAATTGGAGGATAAAAACAACTGTACCTGACTTGTATCAACATATATATAATTAGATGCAACACGCTATCAATCGTATTGATTGTCTGAGCAGGCATGTTGCAGGTTTTTATTTTAGTGACAGAAAAGCATTAGGAGGTAGCAGGGCTTGGCTGAGCAAGCGCATGGATCACTGTGGACATGTGTTACAGTCTTATGTGACAAGATGGGGTAGGGTGGGGTGTCTTGTAGCCATCAGTCTTCTTTGTATAACCTGCATGATAGGGTCAGTGCATGAGCAGTAAATCTATGTGAGATAGATAGATAGATAGATAGATAGATAGATAGATAGATAGATAGATAGATAGATAGATAGATAGATAGAT
>JBAMHV010000001.1:24370321-24402434 GCA_037177535.1 Pseudomugil gertrudae
AACCTCTGTGAGTGATAAATATGCAAAAAACACAGAAATCAGGAAGGGGGCAAATACATATTCATGGCACTGTAAGTATTACTTCCAAGTTATTTCTGCTGACGGTGGCTTGAATAGCTGCAGAGTGATGTAATGTATTACACATGGCTTGGTAGGTAGGTTTAACATATTTGCTTACTGAATGAGTTTAAAGGAAATGGTGATATCATCGCCTTTGCTTACAACATATCAATAAATCTGATGTGGTTATATTTTAGAATTTTGTAGACATGTTAACAAATTGTGAATGTTCATCTTTATAAATACTTAATTAATGACAATGACAGCTCAGCTCACCGCACCCTACTTTAATCTCCTATTGTGTTTAACATCTGACACAAAAATGGCCTGAAGCAGGTTTTATCACTAAATCCAACTATGAGATAAATAGATCATGACTGAAAACACCAGAGTGAAAAACCTAAGTATGCCTTAATAACCTTTGGCCTAATTTAAAACAGCCACTTTATGCATTGCCTTGTGTTTGTGCTGACAAGAAACTTCTGTCTGCCTCTTTTATGACCTTCAGTGTAATTAACAGTTGCAAAACATTAGGGCTTGTGTTGCTTCACATGTAGTCAATCAAGTCAATGTTTTGTAGGTGCTGAGTGCTGTTTGTCTGTGTTGGTGACAAATGAGCGTGGGCTGTCCCACTGCTGACAGCCGCCCCAAAGCTGCGATGCTATCTTCGGCTCCTCTGCCTGTTTCTACAATTACTCCTGCCTCTCTGGCCCCAGGCCTCTGACATCAGCCTGGACTCCTTGGATGCACCATGAACCTTAGGCTCACACACAAACATGGACTCATTTATACAAAGTCATGTACAGACACTTTTACACCTGTACTCATTCTTGGACATGCACTGATAATGTCCAAGTCTGATCCCAAAACAAGTAAACATATTAAAATCTTCTCTGCAGCGGTAACAGAGTTAATATTTTGGTTGATGTCAGCCATATTCTGTTCTAAACTTAGAATACAGTCTCCCTTTGCTTTTATTCACCAAAATAGCCAAATAAATCTCCAATATTTTTTTTAAACTGTACATAAAACATCTTCACATTTTAATTAAATAATTTCCCTGACTTATTTTACCACACTTCAATCAACCTCAACCTCTCAGCCACACACTGGAACATTTGACTGAGATATGACCCCAAACCGATGCCTTTCCCCACCACACACCTGGTTATTTTATCTCTCCCTACTCCTTTGTTTGGTCTAATTGAGGGTGGCTTGGCTGGCTGGCTGGCGGCTGACCCCGGTCAGAACAATGCATACCTGTAGCTCTCACCAGCGCTGTGTAATTGTCTCTTCAAGTGGGAGCCTTTTTCAGTCGACCCCCGAGGGAAGAACGCTCTACACTCATCCATCACTCATTCACTCAGCCACTACAGGAAGTAGTTAACACAAGTGACCTCTGGGATGGCAGTTGGTAAAGGCTGTGGAGGTTTTGGTGAGACATACGGAATACAACCTATCACTTCTTTACTGGGAATGACATCCCTTGATCAAGCCAATCCATCAATCAGTCGGTGATGGAAAATATTTGCTGAACTGGACGCTTCTTTTGAAGTTTTGAAAGGAATCCTGTTTGCTGGGTTTATGTATTAAGCTCTGAATTAATTCATGCGATAAAATGAACACAATGACACATCTACATATTACAATATTTTTCTTCATATTAATTAGGAAAGATGTGAAAGGTGCATATGAGCATGGTTGATCTACTACGTACAGTCCTGCAACTGAACCAAGCCAATAAATAAGCCATTTTAACAAACTGCTGTCCTGTTTATTTCATGGAAGACTGGGGTTGTGAAAAGATATGTTGTCACAGTTAGAGACATGCAACTGATGGGCAAGTTTAAACTCAGGTAAAAGAAAAAAATCTGAATCAATCAACATTTAACCCTAATGCTTACATGTGGAAAAACATCTACATGTGGTATCCATCATGAAAAAATATTAATGACAAAAAAAATGAGACACAGACAGTTGGATAAAACACGTTTTTTTTTATTTATTTACTGCCGTTCCTATTGCTTCAGATCAACAAGCTGAGGCGCAGGGAGCACAGAGTGATTCAAAGAAGTCAAGGCTACTGCCGATCTACAAACAAATCTTTCTGACAATAACAAACAACAAAGGCGCAGAAAAGGAAGAAGCAAGAAGAACAGCGTTTGGCAACCATTAACATCTTGGAAAAAACTTCAGAAGTAAAAAAAGAAGTGCGTTCTGCATTTTTAATAGTAAACAGCATCTCTACTTCATCATGAACTAGATAGAGAAGGAAATCAAACGAAGAGGGCTGCTACACTGCTTTGACGTCGGCCCCCTTTTTCACCCTCGTATTTTCATTTCACCCTTTTTCTTTTTTAGCTTTTTTGAAAGTGGATTTTGTCAGAAGCGCCGGATCTTTCTCTTGCTCTCTCGCCCGCAGCATTACAGGGGAATGTGGTGCTCTACACACTTTAAGAGTAATTAAAAGCGATTGAACAGCTGTAATTATGAGAAACGGCGGTTGTGTTCCGGGTCATCCTATCAGCGCTGCCTTTCATCAGAGCGGAGGCAGAGGGGCTCTGCTGGTAGACTCTGTTGCTCCATATGCACGTCTTCAAGAACAAACAACTGGCAGGCGGCCTCCAGGCTCACTCATACACACACTATCGCATTCACACACAAGCACCTTCATGAAGACATGTGGGAGAATGAGCGTGCATGTGCACAAAACACACAAGCCAGTAACCAATCACATGGATATTCACATGGTTAAATGCACACATACAAACACAAACTTTCTCACATCTATATGGCACAAGCACCCCACAGCACCACAAACACATAACAACACATTCTTCATGTTTTCTGCTGTGTGACATTCATAACTTTCTTATCATAATCTTTCTTTGGTCTCTCAAGCTCATTTAACTTCTGAACACAGTAAAAGGGGTTACACTATACACAAGTGAAGAATGCATTACCATGTGAGCAAAGTGAGTTTTCTTACCTTTCTATACTGTTTTATAACACTGTGACAAGTAGAAAGCATATATGTATGTACTGTACTATAGCTACTGAGAATGAGTCGATCCATTGATAAAAGCATGTCTGGATTACATGAGGTTAAGTAACAGAGTACACAGAAATAATAAATAACTACACAATGTAAGCTAACACTTAAATGCCGGTTCCACATGTTTTGTTAGACCGTTGTGAGACTAGTAGCTTGGTGCTAAGCTTTGCGTTGTTAGCATGTTACTGAAGCGCTATGCTGATTCAACGGTGGTGGTCTGGTTTCCTTTTCCAGCCAAACCCAAGTTGGGGTGACTGAGATGCAGGGATCAGCTGGGGTGGTGGAGGGTGGAGTAGGTCAAGGGATGTAGGTGTCCCAGTCAAAAGGAAGTTAACTTAGTTGGGGTCACAATGTATGTATCATCAGTGGTCTGCCCCCTCATGAGGGGGTCATTCAGAAAAGCTGGTGGGTTTATTTCTTATATTTCTTCTTCACTTTCTATATGAATCCTTCACATCCTGTTGGAACAGAAAAAAAAACTATTATCATCAACATGTATGTTTATTTTATCTCTATTTTCCCTCAATTCTATAAAGTGCTATTGTGGTGTTAGATTAGGATTTAAATGCACTTTAAGCTCTATATCAGGGATCTCAAAGAGGGCCAGTATCCTGCAGGTATTCCACTCTGCAGCAACACACCTGATTCAAATGAATGGTTTATTAACAAACTTGTGCAGAACTTGACAATAAGCTGTGGAAATCACATTCATTTGAATCGGGTCGGGAAACTTTCAATACCTGCAAGGAAACAGCCCTTGAGGACCACATTTGGAGATTCCTGCTCTATATAGATGTAAACAGTAGTTTGAATGGTTTCTTTTAGTTTTTAGCAAGTCTTTCATTTACTTTCATCCAGAGCTAAAAGAACTCTGAATTCAGCGTGCTTAACTTTGATAAATCAAATTTGACAGCAAAAAACTCCATTCATTAAAGTATCTGATAGACGTGCAGCTTGGATGGCATGTAAAGGGTGTTTATCTTTACAAAACACACAGCTCTGCATTTCAACTAGGATTCAGTACAGAAAAGTACAAATTCTAACATGTAGTGGAATTAGCTGGGTTTCCTTTGCAGTTTTGGGTTCTCATTTAAAAGATGTAAAAAATGCACAGAGATAATAGAAATCTAAAAAGAAAAACAAAAACCAAAAACAAAAAAATATATATATTTAGTTTAGTCTAAAGATCATCTCTGTTTTGTACTAGATGCCCACCACAGCTGTTTTTTTATCATTTAGATTTCTACTTCTTATATTGAACAACTACTAGAACTACCGCCTATATGGTCGTAATCTGCCAGCTACATTCATCCAAACTGGTTTACTATGAACCAGTCAATGGAAAGTTTTCTGTCACATTTATTTTTAGTGGCTTTTTGAATGATTGCTTAACATTGGCTTCATTAGGTAATGGAAACATGACTGGTGTTCAAAGAAAACTAAATTAAAAGGACTGGGTATCACAACTAATGTTGTGAATCTGTTAGATTCACAACAGCCTGATTTGATTAGATTAGGAAAAAAAATGTTTCTACAAACACAGTTTTACACATTTCAGGCCCACCTCCAGAGCAGTGACTCCACTCTGTTGATGATGTCAGCCAGATCAAAGGGCAGAGGCATGCTGGGGTCATCCACACCCCAAAAGGGTCGGTCCACTGGAGCCTCCTCAGGGGGTAACGTCTGGGCCAGACTCGAGTGGCACCTGAGGCGACAGGATACAGGAAACACAAAGCCATTAACTCCTCCTTCCCATCAAAACCAACTTGTAGCTACAAACATCAGCATCACTGAAACCTGCTCACAAAACCTTTAAGTGGTAGTTGTGTTTTCTCACTGTGCTGTAACAGCAGAGCAACTACTTTACAAGTTTTTTCAAACTTTGAAATCAACAAAGCTGAAATGAAGTGAGCAGAGCTGAAAGAAAGAAATGAAATGTCAGAAAAGGGTTCTGAGAGCCATAAATGGCTGCAACTGTGATAAATTGATGAGGAGTCGTGATATCGTGTGTCATGATTAACGTCTCATTCATTTCACACACATAGAGGCGCACAGAGAAAGATGCTTTCATAAGAACATCACTATCCGTTGCAATCACATGACAGAGCAGTGACAAAAGCAGTCTCTTCATGTCACTGCATGGCTTTTGTCTGATTAATAACCTGAGCTCTGTTGTAATTTCTACAGTATTTCGAGCCCCTACAGACCTCAGCCCCATCTTTTGTCAGACCTGTGTAAATATTTACTGCTGTGACTCCATGCTGCTCTCGGCTGTCATTGTAAATCTGCCTTCCTACTGTCTCCTGACAGACGAGGATGACCCCTGACCTGGAGGTGCAAGAGGGAGAGGTAGAAGATGGCATCTATATGGTGTGTGTGTTGTGTGAGTGGCAGCATCCACAATCACAGGGCTGGTTATATTCCCCACTCAGTCATTATGCCAGGCTCTGTCATGTGTCTTTACCCTATCCACACCCTTAAAAAAAACCTCAAAACAAGCATCTCACACAGAGACACACACACACATACAACACCACTAGCTTGTGGCTAGTGACAAAGGGAGGGGATGGAGAGGGCACAGAGAGCCAAAGAAAAAGATGTGGGGGTCTGTTATGGATGGGATGAGGGGATGTTAAAGTTGTCAGGGGACAGCTGGGGGCTGCCACAATTTGTGGTTATATATTTTCTCCGGAGCCACTTAATGTTCGACTGGCTCTCGGCCTAAGTGCTGCGTTTTGGTGTGGTTAGCCCCTCGAAGAGCTGCTGCATTACGGTGGTGAGGAGCAGCATTAACATCCAGTGTCCAATATATCTTCAGCGCTCTGGATCAGGGCCTGATAATAGCATCTGTTAACATGCACTAAGTACCATTATGTAGCACATCACTTCATAAATAATACGATTAGGCGACCTTGGGGCTTTGCGACGAGCCGTGTGTTTAAATGTTCTCATCATTTATTTAGGGTGCGAATTAAAGGAAGCACCACTTCAGAAAGGGAGGAAGAGGAGGGGGTGGTGGAAGAAGAGGAGGACATGGTTGGCATACATATCTACACAGTGTGTGAGTGCTAACTGACCCAGACAGCACACATACACCATGTGGTTCTGCTGACATCAGCTTGAGGACACCACAGGCGAGGGGGAACCCAGGCTTTTGATTTGGTCTGATTAAGTATTCATGCACCGGAGCTATAAGAGAAAACACTCGCCTCTATTCTGTTGGACTGGGTCATAATGAAAGGCTACACACCGTAAAAACTCAACCAGCTGCTGCATTTATTTGACAAGAGATCTTGAAACATTACGTTGCAAATCGAGGGGTCTTGGTTTACCAGAGATATAAAAGATATCAAGACTGGAAGACTATCAAAGATAATACGCTGAAGGTAATTCAGCACACACTTTTACACAATCTAACGCTGTTCCTGAGTACCGTCCCCTGACTGCTAAAATGGAACCAAACAAAAAGTCAATACCAAGCGAGGTGTCTTAAGCTCTCCAGGGCTCTTGCTAGATATTCTGTGTAAGCCACAGTGGCGTACAAACAATGCTCACCAAAGGACTTTCCCATGGCAGAACAGTCCACCTTAAAGTTAAGGTCAAAGACAAAGAGGTGTGCATGTGTGTGTTTAGCGGTCTGGGGAGGGGAGAGTTGAAGAGGTAGAGAATGTGTTTGTGAGTCCAAGCTGTTCCAATGGATTAACCCCAGACAGATATGGGCCTAACTATCCCATCTGGCGCTCGGTCAAGAGAGATTGGCAATACAATCACTCATTTCAATTTGCCCTGAAACCTTATAGCCTGGCAGGCCCCTGCTCAAATGGTATGCTAATGCAAAAGATATCTAGGATTCTATCGCCTCTATTCCACAGAGGCCTTTCCCTCCATGCAGCACAGTGCACTTGAACTGCGGCTGGGGCAGGAGCTTCATGGCCCTCATTGCAATAAGGGCCCAAGCTCGATGCCCCCCCTTTGTGCTCAAACTAACCACTTTAGCTAAAGTGAGTGTTAATTATGGACAGGCAAAGCAGTCAATAAAAGGTTAATGTAAAAGTCAAAGGATAAATTCCTTTAAGCATTGCATCATTCCACCATCTCCGCGACCAACACACTGCTCACAGGTCTCCTAATCAATACGTTTTACTGTAATGCGCTCCCCATCGATTTCTTTCCCCTCCCTTGCCCCATGGTCCGAGCTCCATCACTTGGTTAAAGCAAAGGGAGAGGCAGGGAGAAAAACGAGTAAATAAAATGATTAACCTCAGTTTCACTTTGTTGTTTCTGTCTTAGACTCTCTCTGAAAGGCTTGTTGGAAGAGTGCAGGGTGGTCCAATATCATCTCTACCATCCTACTACCCCCCCACCCCAATCATCAGCATCATCAGTCCACTCAATCTCCGGCTGGTGTGTAATTGTGTAGCAGTACACTCAAGCAGGACCATACATTAAAAGGCCCTCTGCTCTTAACAGGATGGAAATCCGCCTAATAGACAACATCAGTGCTTCCGACTCATGCAATTACACTGATAAATGCACAATTGTGTCAGGCCAAGTGAAAAAGAACCCAGAGAATGTAGATAGGAGACAACACTTATTACATTATTGCTACAGGAGGTCATTTGTAATCACAAGGGAGTAGACTGTGCGGGCTGTCTGACTCACAGCATCGTCTTTGGACATGCTAAATATCTCTACCAGTTGTTTGACCTAAAAGCCATGTAAAAGGTATGGCATGTTAGGAATGGCACCTGCACTAAAAAACTCTTTAAGTGTGGTGCAGCAAAAGAGGAAGTATCACAATAAAAACAAAGAAAAATCAGACTTCTCATGAATGTTCCTGACTACACCCCCCTACAATTTGACAATGTAAGGATGATTAACACACAAAAAATCCCCTCAGAAAGAAGTGCACTGCCAAGAACATTATCCAAACCACATCAGAAGTTAAAGCTATTTAAAGGTATAATGAACATTAATCAATCAGTCATGTCATTTTTGATCTGTGTTATACGCCTGTGCTGATCAAGAGAACTCAAATACCTCAGATCACCTGCTTCCCCATGCTCTGGCTGTGTTTCATCTGTCTCTCTAGCAATCCTGTGCAGGTGTGAACTTTTATGGTTTTGGCAGCCTAAGTGCTCAATAGCTGAAAATGCAATCAAACAAGTCATGAAAAGACAGGCATGTGTCTCATAAATCAGCCTGCCCCTGAAGGTAAGGCATGCAACCACGTCCTGAGGAAAGAGATGGATGAAAGAAGTATATTATCCATGTACTTTCTCTGTTTGTGCAATATTGTGTAAGAAATGAATGATTTAACACATTGATCTTTGTATGTCATGCAGTTAGGCTGTATAATGAGTGGAGGAAAGATAGACAGATTGTATTTAACTACATACTTTTATTTCTGTAATATATTAGAAAAAACATTCAGCTGGCTCTACCTGTGAAGTGTCAATCTTTGAATCTCACCCTACACCACCCAGGACCTTAGTAGTCCTCTGAACTATTAGGACTGCCCTCATTACAGCATAAACAGTGCCTTAGATCTCAAACCACCATCCCCAACTCTTATTATACCAATCACTGCCACATTCACCGTTAAATCTAAAGTGGTGAAGAATGCGAACCAGCCAGGCAGAAAGAGAGCGTGGGCAGGGCCCTGTCTTAACCGTTTCCTCAGGATCAATCAAATGCTATTGTGTCTGTAGACAGCTGCTGACTGTACACTTTGTAAGTGTGTGAGGTGGGCAACTGTGGAGAGAAAAAAGCAGTAGGGAGGGGGCATCATCAAATGCATGACATATGTTCCTTTCATTCCGATTCCCTCTAAGGAGCCTGAGCTAATAAAACTAACATCTGATGCACTTTTTCCCCCTTTAATTAATGCTTGTGGAAACCACGCAAAAATACATTAGCAAGTGAGGGGGGTGAGGAGACGAAGCGGTCGGCGCTTGGTGTTTTCAGCACCCCCACTCATCCACACACGTGCCACTATGACTCTACTCCTGTAGGGAACAATGATTCTGTCGGGGAGTATGGGTATCTTCGGGTTGGGCAGTCCCTTCTTCAGACTCTGTGAGGTCCCCCTTTTTTTACCAGCTGCAGTCTGAGCTACTTATGAAACCACATGAAACAAATAAGGCGCGTTGCAGGCATTTTCCGCCAGTTGGAAGCACACGATGATGAGTTTGCATTGGTTGTACAGTAAGTGGTGTTAGAAGCTGTCTACAGCAGGGACAGGAAAGTTTTGCTGTACCTGCACAGTCTCTGCTCGCTTCACACCCAGAGTGTTTGATGTGGCCTGGCTGGCTGCCTTGTCTGGAACCACATGTAACAGAAAAACACACACAAAGCCAGGTAGCCTCTAAACAGCCTTCATAATTGAAGGCAATAAAATACTATTGCAGTCTGGAAGTGCAAAGGAGGCAAGCCCCTGAACTACCGCTGCTGTGCTTAAAAACCAGGTGGACGTCCATTAGGTGCTTAACAGCGTAACAAATTACTGAACACCCTGGCCTGCACCTTCTACACCTAAGGCAGTGGGATGGAATGTGGCCTAATGTCAACACAGGCACAAAATTTACGAGCAGACAACTAGTGTTCAAATCCAATCAAAAAAAAAAAAAAAAAGACAGGATAAATAGATAGGATCCTCCTGGCCGTTTACTCTTCCGACAAGGGGTGGAGAGACAGATGACTCCCTAAGGCTCTCGGTTTGTGTGTGTCTGAGTCAAAAGAAAGAGCATGTATTTGTGTCCACATTTCAGTGAGAATAAGTTTATGTGTGAGCACTTCGGAGAAGCTGGGAAAGAAGTAAGAGTTGTGGCTTCTTAAACTACTAGCCACCTGGGCCAGTGTGAAGAATTGTTCTACAGATGCCAGGAACATAAGGTAACAGGTATATAAAACAGAAAACAACCACATGGAAAGTTTATTCAGAGCTTCTTTAGTAACACTCTCAGTAATACATCGAGCAGCCATGGCCTTCTATCTCATCTCAGCATCCCAAACAAGCTGCATGTGGCAAAATACAACAGTGAAACATTTGAATATATACAGGCAAAACTAATTAGAGTCGTTTCTGAGGAGATACTGAGGTTTTTCCTGATGACGCTGTTTATTTATAAAGCCCAGGAGAGAAAATGGAGCAATAAGAGGACTTGATGGTGAGGGTAAAAAGGTTACGAGTCTGCGAGTGATTACACTTTTTCACAGCTCAGTATTGGAAGGCTATAAATCTGCTGTTGGGGAATCAGAAAGATGGTTAATGTGGCACTGGGAGCTCTAACTCTTAGTTTTCCATGGCAATGGCATGCTGTTTCTGTAAAAACTTGTTGTGGGAGCAATCTAGTAAAACGATCATTTTTAACCCTCCCTTGCTTCACATGCACCTTCCCTTCTGGCCAAGTGTTATTGCCCTGTGGGCATCATCTGAATGGTGCAATAAAGCTGGTGATGGATGAGACCTGCCTCAACAGCAATACAGCCAAATCTATTGGACAACACCTGACCGCAGTCACATGGTAAGGTCGATCCAGTGTAGGCACAATTCCCACCTGTCTTTGAGTGACAGTGGCAGGGTCAAGCTGGTCTAGCTAATTACAGTCTATTGTAACCTAAAGAGCCTTGTTACAACTCCTCCTTCTAGCTCCAGGGGTTGCAGCAGCGTTAACTTCTAAAGCTTTTGTGTGAAGCAAAAGTGTGAGATAGAAGCTTCAAACTGTTGCACAACAGATATCAAGTTTCTGAAATGTTTGTATTAAACTGGACACGACATGAAAATGTGAATTTGCGTTTCCTGTTTAACAATGAATGTGAACAAAGGGTGATGCATCAAGAGCAGGAAACATATTTGAACAAATATGACATTTAATTTAAACTGCATACAAAAAGTTACCTCATTGTTGACACGGTTTGTCATGATGACAACACATGGCAGTCTCTACAAACCACTGACAGTAAACACACCCCAATAAAACAGTCATAAATCTCAAACCTCATAAATTGGACAGGTCTAGGCGGTGGTTACATTACAATCAACAAAACATTCTTGTAAGATTAACAGCTGAAAGCTGAAACCTTGGTATGAATATGAGGTAAAAGTAACAGCTTTATTGAACAGTAATATAAAAATATACTGAACCAAGTGGGAGATTGCTATGGTTCTCTGTAGGTAGGTTGTTCCTTTGGCTATTTGGGAAAACAAAGGAGTGGCGCAGTGTCGGGAAAAGATGCTCACATGCTCATATGGGCATCTGCAATAAGTCAATAGGGAAAATTAGAATAACTCTCTCTGTTTACAGTGCAGGCTGCGCTGTCTTAGATACTTTTTCTCCCCCGGTAAACCAACAAAAGACCCAAACTCGGTCAAGCATGAAAGAAGTCTAAAGTACTTGTATCGCAGTATGTGGGTGTGTGTGTGAAGAAGTGTGTGTGCAATCGGGCATACACATGTGTATGCTTTGTGTCCCTGCCAGAGGAGTGCTTTCTGCCAGGTGTTTGAACTTCTGCATCACCTGGCGCTCCTGCTGCGTGAACACGAGTTTTGTTTCACCCTATTAAGTAAATAGTGTAATTAAGTGGCCTCAGCATTTAAAGCGTTGTGAACAGCCAGCAATTTGTTTGGAAGCCAGGCTAGGCCCTGGGGCTCTTCACCAAACAGGATGCAAAGGACTAACACAGCAAGCCGGGGAATGCAGTATAATGAGTGAGTATGTAAGAACATGCCTATGTAGATGAGTTTTAAGCGTCAGTGCAAATCACTCATTGACACATGTCCAAGAAGTTGAAAAAGAAGCTCTTTGAGGTGAACATGTATTTAATAATATTTTGCTTGGCGTGTACTTTATAATAACTTGATGAAATAATTGAATGTCTGCATAACAAAGCAATGATTTATTAACCGTAACACTGTTGTATAGACGGAGAGGTGTGAAGAGGTACTTTTTGTTGAGTCAAGTAAAGTATAAAGTCAAAGTTAGTTACACAGGCTTAACTTGTTTGTTACAAAGACAACAATAAGAAAAAGCAACAAGCAAAGCTCAGCATGATAAAAAAAGGGATTACAAGTGGCAACAAAGATCAACCCCTTATTAGTTTCCTCTCTAAATGATTTTCCACTCGACAAACAATCCTGCTCTGCCCTACCTTTCACAGCCAGGATGCTTCTCACTAAACTCTCTGCCTTTACGGCTGATCCAGGGTCAGCTGTGGGGAGTAAGGGAGGGATAACCTCTTTCTGAGCCCCACATAAAGCCCAGATGGCTGTGTGGGAGCTCTGATCCAAAAACTAGCTTACGACTCAATCACTGTGGTTGCATCTCCAAGTCCACAGTTTAACCCCCTCCGATGTCAGCCAAGGTCACAGATGCACACTTGAGAGGTAAAAAGAGCCAGCAGTGAAGTGCTGCCAGAGCCGAAGGAATTAGATCCGGGCTGAGTGGCCCTCATCTGGCTAAGCCTGGTAAGTAGCAAGACTAACAGGCTGAGGCATGGTGGTGTGGGTTCACACGCGTACACATACACATAAACTTGCATGCAAATGGACACACATATAAATATGTTGATAAACCCACACTGACATAGTCACACTCGTATACACACACACACACACGGAAGGACTCCGAGGGCTACAGATGGTGTGCCCTGGGCCTGGTAACTGGGGCTCTGATTGAGCTAGTTTTAGATCCAGTGTGGAAGCTGCCACTATGCAAAGGGCTCAGGGGTTGAGGAGGAAGACAAAGAACAACGGAAGAAGTGCATGAGGCAACGAGAGGAGGAGGTGGAGTTTTCCCCACATGAGGGATTCTAACATTTTTAAAACAACATCAACATGTCACTGTCCATTTGTCCCCTTGCCCTGCTGCTCATGTGCTACCTGTGTGTCCCCACCTAATGCCTACTGGTGCAAGCACCCACACCACAAACATACACACACACAGAAAAACACACACACTGGGAGCCAGCGGCCACTTCAGCCGTAATTCCGCTTGACTTCCGCTGTCTGACTGGCAGGAGACAAGGAGGGTGAGGACAACAAGCTGTGAATACGGGAAGAGACAGAAAATCATTGAGAACCTTGCCTTTATGAATCTTTGATGAGAGAAAGTGGGGGCTTGTGGGGGTTTTGCCTCTGGTTAAATCAGAGCATAGCGTGTGTGGTGTGTGTGTGTGTGACTGCCAACAGAGGTTGAGATAAACAGGGCCTGGACCAGGCCCAAACAATTGCAAACCCTGCAGTCGGGAACATTTGTCCCAGCAATTAGTCCCTGTCTTCCTCATTCATGTTGCAGGTAAGTGGTGTTGGTAGCTAGCAAAACAGCTATACTGTTAGGTATCATAAAGCCTGGCAGTTAGATAGATGTTTGATGCTCCAAAAGTATTTTTTGTTTGTTTTTGATGGTTTTGTGTGTGTTTCTGTGTGTTTACATGCAGAGCACCTTTCATATTTAATTATGAAGTAGGCCGCACCTCCACAGATTTAACACAGATTAATCCGTCAATCAATCTCTCCTCAGGAGGTCGACACAATAAGAAACAGTTCACACAAGATTGCAAATTATTTACCAGTAATCCCCTAACAGTGTCTCATAACTATACATATGTATCACATCATTTGGGCTTTTTAACAAGTTTCATTTTGAACCTTTGCCGTGCAAGATTATTTTCAGAAAGTTTAACTTTATTTGTAAGGTGAGTTTGTGTGTCCTGAAAGGCCTCTAACTAAAATGCTTTATTATTATTATTATGGGTTCATTCAAAAATACCCATCAATAGGACTAAAAGCGTGCTGTCAGTTGTTTTACATACAGCTTCATAGCATACACAAGTAAAGTGTGTGTGTGGGTTCACGCAGTGTAACAAGACTCTTGTGATTTGACTCGTAGAATTATCTAATGACATGATGATAACAGTGGGTAGTATTAACACTAACAATACAAAGAAAACTCTCAGCATTAATCTTTAATGTTTTCTAGGAATCCACTGACCTATATTTTCCAGACAGAGCTTTGTTTTTTTTATAGTTTCCAAAACTCCATTTCATGAAAACCATTGTTCCCAAAGAACAAATCGCTGTCCCTTAGTATCCAGTTAAACAGCATATGTTGCTATGCTTAAAAACGTGCTACAAATGTGATTTTAAAGATAAACCAGCATTCTTGCCTTACATGAAAATATAGGAGCTAACTGCAATAGCAAAGAGAATTTTTGGAGACATTATGTTATGTTTTTTATTCTTGCTTTCAATATGTTTTTTGAGTCACTGTTGTGGAATTTGGACAAAGACTGCTTGCAATAACAAACAGTTGTTTGATTTCTAACCATAGTTGCAGACATCTACAACCGTCTGTTCACAAAAACAAGTCAGATAAACTTTAAAGGACTTTTTAGTGTTCAGACATTTGTGATTCAATCTAAGAAGCACAGAGTGATTCTGACTGTGGAGAAAGATTTATGGCATTAGCTTCCAAACAAGATTGAAATCAGCATTTACGTCATATGGTTCTTTAAAAAGCCTTAATTTACTTTGCGAACGACATGTATATATGTTTTAATTTCAGAGACTGGCAAACCTTTAGGTTACAAAGGCTGAATAAACGTTTAGCCTCAGTTACTTGAGAAACAATGGCTTATTGTTGTGGAGAAATTTTACTGATGCCTTTAACATCATACTGTAAATGAGTGTAAGTTAAATAGATTTACCATTCACAACTCTGACTATCTACACTTATTCTGTAAAGATTTTCAGGCAGCTTCAAGCTTGACAGTGTTTGCTTTCTTATAGGTGACTGTTGGTAATAACCACAATTTCTCATCTGAAAGGGAACCAGTTAAACACATGCTAACAGGTCTGGCTCACTGCCATGATAAATTGCATGCAACTAAGATTAAAAGGAAAAACAAATAACGTGTCGAGGTGGTATTATCCTGTTTGACACTGCAGCTTTCTGATTAACAATGATAAATCATGTCGCAATGTCTTGTAAGGACATACCAGCTTGCTAATACATTTCGTGGGAAGTTGTAAACACCCAAATCCTTGCGGTGTTCCTTTTCTTTATTGTTTATTGTCTTACCTTTGCACCTGTTCTGACTGTGGACACATAAAATGCCGATGATGACTCAGCGAAGGTTGTTTTAATTAAAAATATAGGACGTGTTACAGCAACCCTCCCTCACATCTCAGAAACAGCTTTTTAATTGATGTCAAGCAGATGCCAATTTTCTTCTCAACACGAGTTAGGTTATGTTACGAAACAAGCCCAGCCGCATAGAAGCTTTAGCTCATCTGCCACCTGTGACAGCTCAGAAAGAAGAGTCCCCCATACAGCTTGGCTCATGCTAACGTGTCACCAATGAAGCCTTTTGAAGACTTGATTCATTGAGCTGTCGGCAAGCAATGAGGTACTGCCGAATGACTTCCGCTCAAACAAAAATTTGACAACAAGATGAACTGATCAAGACTGATCAAGAGTTGCTGTAGCTTCCATCTACAACTGTCAAGTTCAAACTTTACACTTCGCTGCACATGTTGCTCACATAGAGCAAGAAAAGACACAATTTCAAGCTGCTGTTTGGACTAATTTATGTTAGGATAGAAATTACCATGAAATTTCATCATTACAAGATTCTTAAATGAAGGTGGATGATTGATTGGCTTTTTCTTCAAAGGAACTTTATTGCACCTTGTGAGTGATTGGTCTCATTCATTAATGGAAGAAAAAAATATGTTTTACAGTACTCCTGATGGCTCATGTATGCTTTAAGCCAGGAAAAAAAAACATATGACCTAAAAAAGTTGCGCGTCTAGAAGAAATAATATTAAGAGAATGATACCAGACATTAAATGGAACCAACGTCCAATCTTTGTGTGTAAGCAAAAAGAGGTGAAAAGAGCAGTACTTAGCAGAGAAGCTAACTTGTGGTCTTATCCGCTGGACAAATCAATAGTAGCGTCTGAAAGCAGAGCAGGGTGTGCTGGGAGGGAGCTAGAGGGGCTACCCCTGGCCTGCTGCCCCCCAGGCCCCTCCTAGGGAGTACCTGCCTGTCTTTTCACCCTTCATCTCTTCTGCTTCAGTGCTTCCATCCTGAGACTACTTGCTCACACAAAAAGACACACATGCAACAAGGCAACATACACTCTGAAAAAAGGCTTCTGGTGACATCTTGTTGTAGCGTCTGTACGATGACGCGCTACAAGGAATCCATATTTCTTAAAATGTCCAATGAAAGTTATTAGTTATTTAAGGCATATAAGGGCAAATTTAAACAAATTTGCCATTGTGCATGTGCATTTACATTAAGTTACATGACATACATGCGCACAGTATTTTTCCCCTGACATCAGGTAGTACAAGGACCCAGTCTGGACAAAGTAAAAAAAACTGCAGTGCTCTTTTACACAAGAGAGCAAAGAAAAAAGCACATAATGCACTGAGCAAACCCTCTACCTACATGACCAGAATGCCCGAGAGAACAGGCCTGAGCTGAGAGAAGCAAAAGCAAGAGTTCTCCTAACATTTAGAACATCACTCCTAAAAAAAAAGGACGACCTCTCTCCTCATCCCTCCTTCACTTGCCTACTTACTTTCAATCACAGTTAACATCACAGAACAAGAAGTGGAGGGATGGGAGGAGGTGAAACACAAGCCTGCTGCACAATGCACTTGTCTGGCAGCTGCCTGGTCTGACATTTGAGGCCATAGGGACCTTGTTGAAAGAGCAGACGCTCACTGATGTACAGGCACAGAAACATGGCAACTACACAAGTGGCTGAAGCTGAAAAAAATCAGCACAAACATATGACAGAAAAGAACAAGGGGAAAAGCTGAAGATGGCAGGCTCACGCTGAGTCTGAGTGTAGAAACATGACTGCAAATACTCAGCGGAATAGACATGGCCATCTAATATTTACTTAGACCCATGGTACCACCTTCTATACATGCATATATAGAAGATGGTACCATGAAAACAGTCCCATAGATGTAAAACAGTAAAACAAGGCATATTGACTATTTGCACATATTTCGATTATACAAAATATATCTGAGAAGAATTGACCTATTGGTCATGTATCATTGGAAATGACTAATTTGGTTAAAACTGTTCAGGAAAAATAAGAAAAGATTAGTTTAATGGAGATCTAGAAGAAAGAAAGATCAAATAAGAAGCTTTAGAAAGATATGATGGGAGAAAAGCAGATGGCAACAAAAAGAAATTTGCAAGCTACAGAATGCAAAGTGAGAGGTACAGAGCAGGCAGCATTATGGTGCATCTCCGGCACAGAGAAATGAGTTTCCGCAAAGGACCGCAGGCAGCGTTATGGAAATGGGTGGCTGGCAGCTTCTTTAGCTGACTGTAAACAGGATCTTGGCAAGGCATATAGCCTCTAGTGAGGCCTTTGGAGACTGGCATCATCACTGTACTGTGCTGTACTACAATACTCCCACGGTCCCTCCTTCTATCTATTGGGTTCCTTTGCTCCAACCTGCCCAAACTCCACTCTTGAGTAATTCATGAAGTGTGGTGGGGGTGGCTGCGGAAGCAACGCGCACACATCCTGACACCAAATACACGACATGTTCCACATGTCTTCCCACAAAACTACAAAGAGCCCTTTTGTTTCTACAATAAAAAAAAGAAAGAAAGACATTAAGAAGAAGTTGAAGGTGTTGCATCACTTTGAAAACTGTTTTGGAACAGATCAGCCACATTCCAGATTCAGAAACTAGAGGTAGCTAATGATTATGCTAATGTTTAGCTTAGGTTGTAATTAAGCTGTTCATTCATATATGACATCATCTTGCACCACTTTCTTCTGGTTGGACCTGACTTGAAATGTGATACACTCCCAAGTGACTGAGATAAAATGGATCAAAAACCAACTGAAGAAGATTTTACTATAGCAATATAGATTGTTTGGACATTTACTAGTCATGCAAATGCATGGGCTTTCCTCTTTATAGGAACGGGTGTAGGCCTCGCTCACTCCTCATCCTATGAGCTGTGACTGGCACAGCCGGGCCTGCATTATCTTTGCCATGCTGGAAAACAAAATGCATTGACGTATTACGAGGTCTTACATAAAAGTGAACAACTTCATCTTGTGTCTGAAATATGTGTCACTGTGATTGTGCAAAGCTGCCCATCAACACAGCTATGTGGGGTTGAAGGAGTATCTCCCTAATTAATGAGGGAGAGAGAAAGAAACTCTCTCTTCTACAGTTCTCCTTCAAACATGGTCCTCCTTCGGGAACCCATTGTTAGGACCGAGCATCATGGGTAGCCTTATTTACAGATTTTAATTGCTCTGTTGATCTGTGGGTAAAACACTCAGTTGTAATCACCCCACAATAGAATTGTTACACTTTCTGACAATTGTAATAAAATGTTCTACAGCAACCAGGGGAAAACAAGGAGGAAGGAAACAGAGAAGGGCAGAGACAGGTGGTAGACAATATAAAGAAAACCCGAATTCTAGCGAAAAATAAAATTAGGAGTAAACATTCTGGAGGTAAATTTTCTCAGCAAGAGGAACTAATCCGAGCAGGCGGGAAGCAGGGGATGAGGATGGGACTGTTGTCCAAGGAAATGATTGCTCTCCAACCTCAAAGTGACAACCATGAGAAGCTCACCGTTCCAGGACCTCCGAAGCGGAACCGCGGAGGAGACATCCACTGCAACCATCACACCACACACACACCTACAGACAGCTTGGAAATGAGGAGGTAGGTCACCTCCTAGAAGAGATTAGTGTCACCAGGCAGAGGTATGAACATGGGACTGTCAACTGCAGTCATTGTTGATCTGGGAGGAGCTTGCACAACTAGCTCTTCTGTATACTCGTACTCTTTTCAAAGAATGTTTTGCAGGTTTTGAGACCAGAGAAATCACAAAATTAAATATTACACAAAATGTAAGATGAGATGAGATTAATTAGTTTAGCTGCATAGAACACCAGAAATGACCAGACATTAAATATATGCTTTAATTATTCTAATAGAACAGAACAGCACATCATTTGAAGCCACACTCAAATAAAGTAGGCTAAAGATTTCTTGTTTTATCTCGCCACAAACCAAATACTCGAAAATAATCTGGTTTCATTTACAGATTTATATCATACAAACTGCAAATACGTATTTTAAAGGGACTATTTTACACACAAATTTAAATAGAAATTCAATCCTAATTTTGCTGATGAGAAAATGTGTCACATGGCGAGGATGTTCTGACACAGATCTTTAATAAGTTGTAACACATTTTTTACAAATAAGTTTTAAAAACACTGCATCATCTTCTTCTCTTCTCTGAACAGCAGAGTAGAAATTCTCCGGCTCTTCTGAACAGCCTGTTTTGCTTAAATGCATCAAACTCTATCCTATTATTATGCCTGTGGATAAAAGTAATACTAACACCCTGTGCTTCAAAGGTCCATAAAAATTAAACAGCCAATCAGCTGGCAATTATTCTCTTTAATCTCCTGGAGGCAGCCAATAGCAATGTCCCTCCGGTGGTGGCCTGGAAGGGATTGTTGCCTTCTCAATCCCTACACTTACTTTGCATTATGCTCAGCTCAGGATAAAATAAAGTAAAGGCAAACTTTCTGAACCATTTTATGTTTTGTTAAAAATATAATCACTGTTTGGAGTATTGATACTGTTTAACCTTATCAGTCAATCTGTTTGTACTCCAGACTACGGACATTTTAGCTAGACATGAGGCTTTGTTTATGTTGCAAAGGAGCTGATCGATAGCTCATTTTAAGCCACAGGATGAGTCATTGTGGTGTTTGGTAAAGACAATATTTATTGTATCATCAAAGCTTAAGAATGTTAAGTGTATGCTGTTGATCTTCACTTGTCAATGCATTCTGTTGACAGTTATTACAAAGTATTCATAGATTACCACTGATGCTGATCAGCAGCTAAAAAAATCACTTTGTTTCCTGCAGCCTCAGTGTGAAAACAGGAAATTGATCATCCTTTCAGCCCGATGCTGCCAGATGTCATGCTGTAATTAGAAGGTCACACAAGCTGCAGAACAAAACACAAGTCTCTCTGCATCTTTGGCAACTCACCTGTGCTATACCCTCCAGTTGAACTCCTGTCACTTAAGTCCACACTATCCTTGCAATAACTAACTCTGTCCCCACCTTAATCAATGAGTGTGTGGAGCTGATCAATGCCAATGATTCCCCCTGATCTTAATTAGAGAAACACATCAGATACAAAAGACATCTTGAGTCAATCGAACACTACAGGGGGATGAAGTCATAGAGGGAGACAACTTTCTTCTGTCCTTTCACAAAATGAGTTTGCAAACCTGCATTATAATTTCCGGCTTTGAGACCTTGTATTAAATGTAAACACAGATTCTCTCTGCATGGCAAATTAGTCAGCAATTCACTCAACATAACCAAATACAGATCCTAGATGTGTTGATGAAATATAGATGGGAAGAGAGCTTCTCCAGTCCCTCGCTTACTCTTCATCTCTATTTTCTACTTCATCTCTTCTTTACTCTGTGATAGCAGATGGATAGTGGCGTAAAAAGCAGAAACAGGCTGACAGGCTCCTTAGCCGCATGGCTGAGTGTATAACTAGCAACATTAGAGAACACCTACGCCTAAGGAGTCCATCAAAAACACAGGTACTCAGAGTGGCATACATGTACTGGTGCACATACAAACCGCATGGACATTCTGGTACACGCACATTCAATTTTATCAGCAAAAATATGCACACTAAGGCTGATGTGCTTAGTTACATAAACATGTATGTTCACACACTATTACATGTTGCAAAAGCACTCACATACACACAAACAAACACACACACACACACACAAATACCACTATAGAAGCCAATAGTGCTGATTTTCCTTGTCAGCTCTTGGGCAGGCACTGGTTTTAAAGAGACATCAATCTGTGATGTCAGCACTTACCTAATGAACCCTCTCCGATCGATGGAGGCTCTGGTCTGCTACAGTCTGCTTTTACTGCCTGACTTGTTTTTATTTTTACTCTGACTCCAGATTGGACCAGGCCACAACATGTCCAGGTGTGTGTCTTCACATATACTCTCAGCTGCTCATCCCCAAACCAAAATGTGTCCTGAAAGACCCATTTATATTGTATGAGTGTGTAAGTGTTTGAACGTTTGTGTAAAGCGAATGTGTCAAGTTTAAAATACAAAATAAAGGGGATGTCTGTGTATGTGCTTGTGCACAAATGCTGTCTTTGCTGTACGGTGAATAGTTACATAAGTACTCCACACTACCTGCCACACTTGTCCCAATACGTATGTATGTTTCTGAATATATCAAAATGTTGAGTTCAGGCGGTTTTATGTGTTTTTGTTCACATATCAACAGTAAATTATGTTTTACAAGTGTCATCTGTTTCTATGTGCTGAGATTTAGAAACTATTTCGTAACATATCTCACCCTTACAGAAGAAAATCTGGCCACCTCTGCTTATAAAGCTGTGCTTCTTTTCTCCTAAAATAGGCTGACTGGCAATAGCAATGACTATGGAGGTAGCAGCAGTGTGAGATACAGTACAATTAGATTAGTTCCATTTCCTTTGATCGCTCTCACCCCGTCCCGTCGTGCTTGTGACACTTCAAATGCCGGAGCCTTCCTGTGCCACTTAATTGACCAGAATAAACATATTATATTGTGATAAGTGTTGCGATTGTAACAAATTGTACGGCGTGACTGACACAAATCATGGCATTAGCTTTGCCTCCCTTATCGGCGGCCTCCTCGTGTCTTTTCAATAAGCAATCCGGTAGACGGAGAAAAGGCGAAAGGTACAGCAAGGAAGAGAGGAGAGAAGAAAGGGAGGGATTGATGGAGGGTGAGGCGAATGGGAGTGCTGTGGCCATGATCTAACGTTTACCCACTTAACCATTCAAAAAGTCATCTTCTTCCATCAGCGCCTCACCCGGCGCTGCATGAGAAACATTATCTTTCCACAGGAGCTATCATTCACAGATGGCTTCCCCCTTCTCAGCAACCTGTCACCACACATTTCCAGCACTGGATATTTTGTGTGTGCTACTTTGTGCTACCCATAACTATATGCATGTGCATTGGCACGGGCATTCGAATGCTTAAGTTAATTCAAATGCGAAATATAGAAATAAACAAGAAAAAGATGTGTGTGCCTGTAGGATTGCATTCATTTTTCCTATTTATATGTGAAGAGACAGATGTAGATGTTTGAAGGTAGAGAGTGTGGAGAGCTGGTAAAGGGCTGAAGGGGAAGGATGTGAGGGAGGGTGACGTGTTAATCAGTGAATCAGCGTCCATCCACTAATGTCTGCCAGTGTAAATAAGGCCCTCATCTCCTGCCGTCACATACGCTGCCTTTCCAGACCATTAGGTCCGAGCTGGCTGGCTGAGGCGGCCCAGTGCTCGCAGGAGACTCATTTACGTGTCTATAGGCATCTGTGGCTGGTGATAGGGAGCCCACGTGAAATTAATGGGACTATGGGTGCTGCCAGCCAGCCAGGCAACTCTCCTGCGCCCACACACACACACGCACACACACCCACACACACATACGCACACACTTTACCCACACCAATCACCAGCATATTCGCTTGAATGCATGAGCTTGACACTCACACGTACATGTATGCACATACACACACACACACAGGCATGGTCCTGCACACATGCAGAGGTTTTTATGCATGCCGGGTAAACTAACCTTTGCAGTAAAGATTTTGCAGCTTTATTAGTTTAGGAAATGGCTGTAATTAAGGATAATTCATAATGGCTGCTTCTCCCCTCTCTGCGGTATTAAAGGGGGGCTGGCCTAATTTATTCTGCTTGCATTTGGCACCAAGGCAGTAAAATGTGCAGAGTGAGGGATTACACAGGCCCAGAACATGAAACTGAGGCCTTTGCAAGGCACCAGTATACTGTGTGGTCAGCAGGCCAGATGGCTACAGCACAAAAAATCTTAATGTATCCTTTGAAAAATTCAGCTTTTCACACACAACTTCTCACAATTAAGGAAATACCATTAAATCTATCATAAAACAACAAAGGCATGGCAGTGCATTTCACCTTCAAAGGCTAAAAGCTACATTATCTCTGAATGACATATTTTTGGTCCAAATAGTCATTTTAACCTGCTAAATGTTTAATAATCCAAAGAATATGTAAACACTGGATATTTTTCTATAAAAATTGCAACAGAGAGTAGATATTTTTCAATGTTTGAAGAATGCACAGGAGTGTGCGAAACCAAATTTACACTTTGAAATTAAAGCATTTTGGAATATATATGACAAATGTGGAATGTGACATGTCCTCCACACTCACAGAGGATGTGTTAATGTTGGTTGAGCCTGCCTCCATTTCTCCTCCCCCACTAGGGGTGAGGCACGAAACCAGAGGATGGGATCAATAAGTCCACAGATCCTGCCAGCTCCTCTCCATCATTACCACTGATGAATAATAGAGGACAGCCTCAACCTCTTAAAGATTCTTGTTATGACTGACTGTGCACAAGGAGACTCCCAGATCCGGAGGGAGGGTAGGTAAATGTGACATGAGTTATTTCCAGGTCAATCACAGATGTCAACGGCATTTAATCTAGAGTTGCACAATTTATTGCAAATGTATAGTTACTGTAATATCAACATGTGCATTGTAAATACCAGAAGGACATTCTTACTTAAAATATGACACAACACAGTTCC
This sequence comes from Pseudomugil gertrudae, assembly GCA_037177535.1. NCBI lineage: Eukaryota > Metazoa > Chordata > Actinopteri > Atheriniformes > Pseudomugilidae > Pseudomugil > Pseudomugil gertrudae. Next base: position 24,394,160 of record JBAMHV010000001.1, read on the forward strand.
CACTGCACCCTACTTAAGAATATGTTCTACATTTAACACGCATGCAAATTTTATGACGTTACAGCTCAGATCAGTAGCAGGTATTGTAAAGTATTTGTTTATATGTTGCAAGAATCATCTTACCTACAGTATTAAGCAATAACATCACTTGTTTTCCTAACATTACACACTGTCTTCATCCTGCCTTCTCACGAGTTATGGGACAACTACCACACACCACCAGCAGAATTTAACATGAGGGACAACAGATACTAGAGCATTTTGATCAATACATCCAAGTTACATTTTAGAGAGTTCCTCGTTTTGGGTTTGACATCAAACCTGTTTCACCTTTTATTTTTCAGTACTTGAGTGTGACCATCATTAATGCACTGCCCATCAGCCAATCAGATGAAAAAAAAGAGAAATAACTGCATAAAGTTACATACAATCAATGATGGAGTAGCAACCTGTCCAAAATGTGATTTCCACACTGTCCGTCGCATCTTTCACACATTATTGATTACCTTCGCTTGTAACATTTTCTGTTAATTCTGTTCACCCACACAAAATCTATATGTGTGCATTTCAAAGTAGGCATCTGAACGGAGCAAAGGCTGCCTCAGCTCTGCAGGCAAGACAATCACTGTCAATCTACCTAATGACCAAGTGTCTGCTGATGCATGCTAGTGAAGTGGGGAGAGTCCCCGGGTGCAACATGAAGCAGAATGAAGAGCATCTATTCCTTCTCAAAGCGTTGAAAGAGCATGTAAACCCCCTGCTGGAGCTTTCCCAATGCTTCTCACTTTCTTCTGTAACTTTAGTTCGATCAAAGAGGATGGGGCCCTTCAGTAGGAGTACAGATCCGATAGGGTTGTGCTTAACCACATACTGTAAGGATGCAGATGGAAAGCTGAATTCCATAGTACTCTGTTAGACTACATTTCCTTAGCTTTCAAAATAGTATTTCAGTCATAAATGGCAGTTTAAGCTGGTTAGGAAAGAGCAAAGAATGAGCAGCAAGTTGCAATACATAGGGGTGTGATCATGCTGCAAAACCCTGGCTATTAGCACTGGTAGCACTGCCAGCACTACCGTCGTCTGTCCACTACATATGCCAGAGGATGTATGAGATTGAATCAGACCTCCCGGTTCACTGCTTGTTTCAGCAGCAAAATAAATGACAAGGCAAGTGCTGGTGAAAAGAGTTTGAGGGTAGCCCAAAGGTGTGACCCCACTGATGAGATGAGAGGCAGTCCAGATATGCCAGACATGCTATTAGAATCTAAGACAGAGGTGCAAGGCATTGAGAGAGAGACAGAGAGAGAGAGAGGTAGCTGGAGCATGGTGTCACTTTATCAAATTCTTCCCTGGCACATGGTAACAGAGGTCAGGGGAGGAAAAGCATGGGGGCAGAGTGTAAAGCTGAGTGAAAACACAGCGCTGCTCTAATACCTTTCATAAAGAGAAAAGCCTCCTCATCCGCCAGCTATGATTAAATATAACCTGAGTGCTGAAAAACTAACCCTTCCTACCCTGCGCAGTCCTAAGTTTGTGTGAGTATGTGTGTGTCCACGTATACGCGCTCGGGGTGAAGAGGGTAAAAGCAATTTGCAGAGATCTTGTTGGGTGAGTGGAGTGTATGTTTTTGTGGCATCTAGGGCCGAGCAGAAAAAGGAGTGGATGCTTGATGTGCACATCCTGCCCTGTGGTCTCTGACACCAGCTGCGCAGCTCTGAACTTGTTAGACTTCTGGTGTCTGAAATTAATGCTGTCACCAGCAGCTAAATTTAAGTAAGAGTATGTAACTTTAGCTGAGGAATGATTACTGTTGCGCTACACGGCCAATACAGAATAATGCCATTATGGTTTGTTGCTTTAAGGGGAGTTGACACTTTCATTTCATCACTTTTACACATTTGAAACATGCTTTTTACATTCTAAAATCCTATTATGAAATTGGCACAATTTGCAATCAGTATGTGGATTTTCCTTTTTATCAACTTGTGAACAGGCTTCTGCATCACTCCCCATTCAAAACTGGTAATTAAAAGTGCTGTGTTAGGTTGACAAAGAGCTCACCAAGCCTAAAATGATTGTTCAACTTTCCCTGACAAAGCATAAAGGTACAAATTGACATTCTTTTATAAACAGCTGTCAAGCGACAAAGTGAGATTTTCAGATTTCAGTCAAAAGAAGCTGAAAATCAGTCTCGCATCTATTTGGAGCAAATTAACTGTGCTACATAATGTCATAATGTCGTCAGATGATGGCTGTTCAAACCACTCCAACCAGTCTCTAATAAATCAAATTACAAGGTGTAGTGGTGGCCTAATTGGTGGACCATGAAGACATCATAAACAAAACTTTGGCAACAAACAAAAGAAAAATTAAGGTAAGAATGAAGAAATGTTCTCATTTGAGGACTTTAAAATATTATTTTTATAATCCTTAGCACTTGCCATTTCAGACTCTTTATACCACGTATTCAGTAGTCAGACACGGGAATCAACATTTTCAATTCACGAGAACATGCTCATGCAATAAATTTTGAAAGTCTGTCAATGAATTCTCTCCTATTCAAAAAAGTTTTTTTTAATTAGCTACATCCTCTACCGCTTAAGACAGATCAAATCTGCTTTCAAAATCAGTGTAGGTGCATTTTTGTGGTTATTATTCAGTGAGGATGGCAGTCTTAATTTTATATGAGTTCTGTACATAGAGTAATAGTAGTAAATAACTCTTTGAGAACTAGAAGACCTGTTCAGATAACTCCAATAAGTCTATATCAACAACAAGAAAAAGCATTGCTAAATTTTTGTAAAGAACTGGAGAGGAGGACCGTTACTTAAAGCAAGACCACTTAGATGCTGTGTTCCATCAGTACAGTTTATACTGGTATTGATAAATATCTGACTTTTGCAGAGGGATAACTTAGTTAAAAACATTACTGTTTGGTTGGTGTCAGTAAGTTCAGTCTAGTTTTTAATCTTTGTGTTGTAATTCACTCATCAACATGCATGTGTACTCCCTCTAACCTTACCTCCACATGAATGCCCCTCGACTTCTGACCACACCACAGAAATACAGATTGTGTTTATCTGAGGCAGGTTGGTTGAATAACGAGAAATTTTCTCTATGTGCCAAAAGAAGAGCTTGAATATTTGAAAACAGGCGGACAACACTGTCGCCACTCGGATGTGATGAGCCAATATATCCTATAACCTTATTTCATATATGCCTATGTGGTCCTTAGAGATAGAGAAAAATTGGGCCATCAGTGTCACTCAGAGCCCCACTGTGGAGCCTTGTTTTCTTGATCTAATAGAAGGTAATGATCCACAGAGCGGGGCTAGGCTTTCTCTACCATGGAGCAGGCCTCCGGGGGCTACTCCACCCCTGACAGTGGCAGTGGTCGTGGCAGTGCAATAAGAATAAACACATGCAGGCGGGGAGTCTATTTGGCTGAGAGTGATGGCTAGCTTGTTGCTTATCCCAGCCCAATAAATCTCCATACAGGACCGCAAGATGAGCGCCGCTTATCTCATCAGCCTCACGACTGATGCCTCCGACCGAGTGCCGCTGCTCACACCCCTGATTTATCATGAACAGGAGAGGGGAGAAGTTCTTCTCTGCAGTAGGGCTAAAATAGAGGAAAGGAGGGAGGGGGGAGAAAATGAAATAAAAAGGAGGAGGAAAAAAAACATATTGAAAAGCAGAGGGCACAGGCAAATAATACAGAAATATAGAGAGCAAACAGAAAGGTTTTCAAGAGAGAACACGGAGGCTTTGGCGTAAGGCAGTGCAATAATCTAAAAATAAAAATTCCCAAACCTGAGAGGGAGGAGAGGAAAGCTTGGGGGTAAATGTCACCATCTCCATGTCAGGGAGTGGTGGTGCGGGGAATTGTACTTGACGCCTGGATTCTTTGGGATTCATCAGTTCTTTCAAGACAGGGAGAGTATAGAGAGGAAGACCGGGGTGTAATATTTGAGGGGGACCGAATGCACTCTGTCTTTCAGAAAAACATGCCCTTTTCTTGACTGACAAAGGTAGAACACATTCTGTGCTGTCCTCTTGAGGTCTCCTCGCTGTAAAATAAATAAATAAATAAATGAATCTGCTTGTTTTACAACAAATTTTAGCTTTTGGTGTTTCAAGATGATTGATGCCATGTTAGGTTATCGCTACCATAGAGGGTATTTAGGAATAGCAGCTTTTCCTGCATTTTTTCTTAGCCTCCACAAACACAGGAACAAAACTTTAGTGCCTTTGATAACTTCGTGAACTCATCTGCCCGTCAGTTCCCCAATGTCATAAATTGTTTGGCCCAGCGACATCAGCAGATGAAGTAGATGAGAAGTATTTAGCAGTGTGAGAGCAGAAGGCCAGAGGATGAGGAAGGAGCTTGTGTCGGCGGCAGGAGTTGGCAGAAGCAGCAAGGGTGGTGGGCTTGGGGTAAGAATGATGATAAAAAAAGAGAAGGGCAGATTGAGAGATTTATGTCAGCGTGACTGTCAATCATAGATAGTGGACAGATGGCGAAAGTCAAAGACAACGAGGTAGATAGGTGGCTCGTGAATTGACGTGTCGCTTATTTTACCTTGCTCATTGCCTCTCTCTCCATCTTGTGGCCATATGAATTAGTGTGGTGAGAGAAGAGAATGAAGAAGGTGGGAGGGGAGGATGGGGAGTGACGGAAAACAGACGGGTATAATATTCTCATCACTCTTCTCTCTGCAGTCGTTGGTGAGGAGCGTGGCCCAGGGCACTCAGCGGCCCAGCCAGCCGCCTTGCAGATCCTGCAAATATTCCTAAACCTCAATTTTTCATATTTCCCTGTATGCATAAGGAGATGAAAAATCATCCGATCATTTGTATTGTCTGACTGAGGTTATACACAAATATTAGTTTATCTACCGCACCTAAGATTGCCTCCCTAAGCAAGACGGATTGGTCTTTTGGAGAGGGCAATATTCCCTGGGAACATATTCAGTCCATCTTTTATGTGCTGCAATTCACAGAGCAGCAGGTATGAGTTCCATCTCCAGACAGGCTCGATAAAGCTAAACACCCGATAGAGACACTGCTTATTACACACAATACGCTTTAATTGCAAGACAATTTTCGGCAGAGTAAAATTTATATTTTCAAAACTGATCTCATGCAAAGACGCTTGACATCTAATATTCATATTCTCTGCACATTTACTGAACACTTTGCTAAAATGAATATTAAAGCAAAACAAGCAAAGGAATCAATTTAACTTGTGAGGGAGAGGAAAAGGGAAAGAAAAAAAACTTCAAATCATGGTCTCAATTGATTTCCGTTAGCTCTTCTGTGAACTACCAAGTGTCTGGGCCTCTACTCCAGGAGAGCGAGAAAGGGAGAAAGTGAGAAAAATGAGGGAAGGAGGAGGTGTGAAGAGGAGTTCTGGGTCAGAAATCGCTGGGTGATTATTCACCACTCAGCCATGTGTAAAAGTCATTAGACAATGCGTAATGCCTTTAATCAAATCAATGGCACAAGCAACTCCATACTGATAGCTCCCATCCAAACTTACATAGAGCATGGCAAATTTCTCATTTACTGATAAAAATAAGTAAAGACTAAGGAATTATCCCCAAAATGGACCTAATTGTTCTCTGTCTTCAAATCAATATTGTGGTGGGAAATAAATAAATAAAACAATAAATGAAAAAAGTTAAGTGAGAATGATAAACAGAAAGGGATACAGGGAGAAGAGCAATGGTCGTCAACATGTTTTATGGTCAGTGAGATGTTCCGTTTTGGTTTGAGTGCTGCTATATGAAGGCAAAGATGCAAAAAAGGCAAAGAGATGCACAACAGATTCAACCGTCCCTGAAGCTGGAAATCATCCCTGGAACATGGCACTGTACAACAAAAACACATCGAGATGACCGGCAGTAGTAGCTCTCCTCACCTTCTCCTTTTCCTTCTTCCTCTCTTCAGTAAGCTTCATGGTGACAGATTCAGAAACGGTTGTGCAGGGGTGCTGTGGGTAATTAGGCAGGTGGGTTACAGATGTTGAGCTGTGGAGGACCCTAACCGGGACACTGAGAAGCACTGGAGCACAAATAACCCTGCATCTGCCAGCTCTAAGTACCTTTCTTTGTTAGGGTATGGGTCTTCATTTTTTACTGTTGACAGGAAATGTTATTTCAGTTATTTGGTGGCATCTGGTTAGGCTGGATGTGAAAGAAAGGGAGTGAAGAAAAAAGCTGCCAAAAGACACACACACATACACACACGACACACTTTAATTAATTGCGGGGAGATTACATGGTCTTCCAACCGTGTAGTTTGTCATCAGAGCCCATTACACACTTCTATTAGATGTTTCTTCACAGTGTCATGTGTAATTTGAAGGAGAGTCTTGGTGGAGGATCTCTAAGTAAGGTAAAGGGCCTAATCGGAGAACTTAAGTTGATTTCAAGTAAGGCAAAAATAAACTCTGCCACACCTCAATTAGCAGATAGCAATGTGTAAACAAATAAGTCTTACTGGAGCACTGCTTATTTCATGGTGTGTCACTCATTCCTGGTGACATGGGGATGTGGTTGCTCCTAGGCCTGGCGACGGGCCGCGTTGCCCTGGTGCCATTGCTCTTCATTTCAGTGGGAGAAGCTTTATTTTCATTGCCAAGCAATGAAGTGTCTTTGTATGACTGGAGAGCACACCGCAATCAATCTTACACCAGCGGAGTTAACAGGACAGAAACCAATGCAGCCGTTACTCTGCACAGAACATTACCAGTGTATGGACTCATTATTCATCAGAGGCTCCATTAGACACCGCTCACTACACTGCCACTTTGGATATGAGACAGACATAGAGCAAGTCGATGCTGCGTCACACACAACACTGCCCAAAGCGGAATAACACAGTCAAAACATTGTGCAGATGAGACTGTTAAATGCATTGGATGTACAATTCTTGAACAAATGGTTCAGTTGAAGGACAAGGAAATCTGAGCAATAATCACAACTAAGACTAACTATTCAAAAATATATACTTCTACATTTCACGAAGCCAGTTCAACAGTTACACTTATTGACTTAGATTTTATTTTAATTAAATCGCAGCCATGTTATGTGAATTTTACTAATACAAAAGTGCTGGAACACTGTCGTTCTGCAGGCAGAATTATGTGTATGGCAGAATGGGTGCCTCAATGGACTGTCACCACAATTGGTAAAAAAAACTAATGACACAGAATTTAATGGTCAACATGAGGAAAGGAGGAATAATTGACTATAATCCATACATCAGCCTCATAACCCCAGCTCTAATTGGCCACACATATTGTATAAACCCTGAGAATTTCAGTTGAAGTGTTGCAATGAGAAACTTTACGACATCAGAGAGCAGTTAAAAGTGGTGAGGAGACAGACAGTGGGTGCTGGCCGCTGTGCAATACCAGGGTGGCAGCACACAGCTCATGAGAAGTCCCTTATGAGCCTGTCTGCTTTTTCTTCCTCCCCCTTGCTGTCACTGCTGTAGCCTTAACCATCCACTGCCATCACTGCCAGCAGGACCTGGGACAGCTGCTCACCAGAACAACTTCAACACTTGCACACTTATATACAGCCCAACTGTGATGGCAAGCAGGCATCGGGACCCCTGGTAATTGGGCTTTCTCACTCTACAGCAGCCAACAACAAGCAATGGCACATTCCTGTCTTGCCGCAATGGCAGTTAAAAAAAATTGCATGATAAAAAGCAGCACAAACAAACATCCTGAAGAACTGCAATATCTAGAGGGTTGCAAACCAAGTGATAAACCCTGCCCGGGAACAGACAACCAGAACATGATCAGGAAAACAGGAAGCCTTCATGCAAACAGGAAGTGAAATGAGTCTTTGCATCTTGTTTCTCTGGCCCAATAACGTGTGGGAAAGGTAAAAAGAAAAGCTAATGAGAACAGCAAAGACTTAGGTATGGATGTTTACAAGTGTCTGCCTTATATTTGAGAGGAAGTGAAATGGAAATTGAGGACAAACAATCAATGCCTCATTATAATCTCACAACATGCACGCAGGCTTGTTTTTATACCCCTGTCAGTTTATTGTGAGAGACTAATTTTGGCTTGTGTTTGTTATGCTACCACTATTACAAGCTGATGTGTCCTCATTCTTAATTTCTGTCCCAGTTACTTTTTCGGGGGGGGGGGGCTTTTTTTTTTCTCTTCTTCTCCCATGTTTTCTGTTTTCCTTTTAAACTCCTTTGCATCTTTCGCAGGATCCCCTTGGATCCGACCGGAAGAGTATCATGT
>JBAMHV010000001.1:24418677-24447195 GCA_037177535.1 Pseudomugil gertrudae
AGTCTCCAATCAGCCTATCCCCAAGGTGCATGTCTTTGGACTGTGGGAGGAAGCCGGAGTACCCGGACAGAACCCACGCTAACACGGGGAGAACATGCAAACTCCACACAGAAAGATTACTGGTTGGACCCCCGCCCCAGCCGAGGCTCGAACCAGCAGCCTTCTTGCAGTGAGACCACAGTGCTAACCAACTGTGCCACCATGCAGCCTTATTCTAATATATTCTATTATTATTAGTTTTTGTTGTATTTCTTGTTGAAGTGTTTCTGAATGATCTATAATATTTTCCTTCTTTAATGCCTGTACGAGAACATCTGTAATAGAGAAGTTCTTGTTCAATCAGTCCAAATCAATGTTTTTCTTTTCTTGGTGTTTGGTAAGTATAGTTAGTTTAAAAGAAGAACTGTGGTATTTCATTATTGGTAACTATAGCCCCCCTCTCTTGTTTCTCTGACAGAGTTTGCTTGTATGAAGGCTGAAGATGATCAATACACAATTTATGAATCAGAGTAAAACACTACCATATTACATTTTTTCTAGCCCTTGAATCCTGTGATGGAAAATCATTCATCTTAGAAGCAAGCGTCACCCTGTATCTAGCAGCCAAAAACTATTCAAAGCTAAATATTCCGAGCAACCACGGTATGCTTGTCCTCTGAACCTTGCTAATCTGAAGAGTATGTGGCCATGCTGTCAGCTCCGATCGGTCACTTAGAGGTAGGGAAAAGGGAGAGGAGAGACACAGTCCTGTACCACGTACGTTCTTGCTCCTATGAATCATAATGCATAAACATAGCAAAAAAAAAAAAAGAAACACAGGACATCTTGACCTGAAACAGGACGAGCGTTGTGAGAAAGTCCAGGAAGGAGGTTATTGGCCCAAACTTTGAAAACAACTATCAGCAAAGGAGTCTTTGGACTAAGGAGGGCTAAAGATTCACATACTGATGGTTGAGAGCACTGGTGCTTTCAAGCCCAGGACAGTGAGAATATTAGGAAGGTAAAGGGCCTATTGAGTGCCAAGCTATCTTGCCCTGGCACTTAATCAAAGGGATTACAGCTTGGGAAGCAAAACCCACAGGTTGTCCTCCAGGAAGCATACCAAGTAGTTATCAAAAACATGAAAGTTCAAAGCTTCTCAATTTTCCTATATTAGAAGTGTTTTGGTCAGAGCCCTAAGGCTTGTTTTTAGTTAAAAGATCTATGTTAGAAATGTTTTGCTTGCATGTTGATAAAGTACAAAAAGTCATCAGGTATTTGTGTATCAAACCAACAGTTGTAAAAAAAAATAAAGTACAAACTTCTAGAAGTTCTAAAGTGTAATGTGTTAGGAAATAAAAAAAACATTTCTGATCTTTACAAACTTTTAATATTCAGAAAATGGCTTTAGATCTGGACATTGGGTAATTGTGACACTTTCTACCAGGTTTCTTTTTCAGGTATTTTGTTACAGCTTTGTTGCCAAACTTAGGATCATTGTTCTGTTGCATGAACCAGTTTCAGCCTCACATCACACTCATCTCACTAGAATATTTTGGCATACAGAGCAGTTCATGGCCAACTCCTAACTTCTAATGTTCACCATCCCTGCCAGCAAAGCAAATCCACATCATCAGACCTCCATCACAGCACTTTAAAGAGCTGATGTGCTGTGTCAGCATTAACAGATGCCTTTGTAAAGTGTCTTTCCTGCTTGGCACTGACCTGTACATCTATTTATTTATTTTTATATACATCCGGGTGCTTTAATTCATCAGAGGTTTTATTCCTTTCATTCTGATACTTGCTAAGAAGCTTTTTTTTCCGGCAACAAAAAAATTACTGAACTGAAAAAAGGGTACTTTCTTCTTTACATTTTTATTTACAGCAAGTCCATGTGGTTGAGTGAGTGTACTGGTCATGCTCACCCTGCCTCGGTTCAGAGAAAACCCGATCCAGCAAACAAGTGTTGCCCTCAGGCAAAATACAGAGAAGAGTGTGTGTTGCAATTACCCTCAAAGTATTAGTGCAGCAGACAGTGGAGATTATTAGTTTCTAATGCAGTATGCTTACTTTTGTGGAGTTTTAGTTTAAAAAACATCTTCTTCCAAGAGATTTCAACTGTGTAGTAATTGCTGAAAAGACAACAAAATCAGACAGAGAAGGGGAGCTATTTGTAACAGCATACAAGGCTGTGGGCAAACTCTTTACACACATGTAATGTGTAAGTGATATGTATGAAGTGTTTTGTGAGATTTCCTTTGACATTTTTAATTGGACAAGCATAAGGTCAGTGGTTTGAAGCCTAATCTGAGGAGTTTAAAAGTGAAGGCATGTGACAAATCCCATGGCTCTTCAAAAGTTTCAGTGGGCTCTGTAAAGTGCTCTGGCCTTTCTAGCGACCCAGTGAAGCTTAACCAGAATCAGGATTGCATGTCCTGCTAAATACTGAATAGAGCCGTCAGGTTTAGTGGTTAGGAGGTCAGTTAGGACTGGAGCCCCTCATGTTGAACGCGTGCCTTCATGCTGGTCTGAGTAGTCTAAAAACAAAACATATGAAAGGAATGAAGAGGAAGTCATTTACTTTGAAATGTACCTGATGAGTTAGACGAATATTAGCACAGCTGCATGTAAATGTACACTAAACTTCATCTCTTTTCATCATCAGAACAAACCATCACATTAGAGAAGCAGATCACTGTCCCTCCATCATGTACAATAAATCTATAAATGTAGCAGTCTCGTGAGACTTATACTATTTGGGCAAACTTTTATGAGCACAAGTTCTGTACTTTTTCAGACTTTTGCTAAGACATAAGTGCATCTGTTTAATATAACTTTTTTTTTTTTTCATTTTTGCTAATGCAGGCCTCATTATGATGAAATCAGTCTGGATGCATTTTTAGCGTGTTCATTACCAAAGACCCTGACCAGCCAGAATTCTGGTATGGGTTCAATAGACAACCCCATCTGTCTGACGTTAAGACCATTAGAAACAGATGGACCTTCAATTGTGTTTTTGTCCAAATTGCAAAATAGCTACTTGGGAAAGAAGCTAAAATAACATACAAACAACAGCAACTATGATAACAACTGCATCTGGAATGGAATGACTACAGTGAGAGATTAAAAACATACGGCGTACAAATTCAAGTGTGCTCTTTGAAAGGGGATCTCCCACCCAACATTGCTGGCCCCCGTATTGATTTACTCTGCAATTTTGTGTTTCTCTCGCCAGGCCAGCTCCACAATCTCTGTCGAGCAGGAGGTCCGGGCAAATAGCACTCATCTTATTTTTCCAAAACATGAAAGATGGATACCTTGCTTCTTTTCCGACTAGAGAAAAAAAGAGGAAAAGTTGAAATAGGTATTCAGAGAGAGAAACGCTGAAGCCAAAAGTAGATACCCAAGCCCAAGAGTTAGTTTAATAAACCATAATAAAAATTCCCTTAGAGATTTCACTTGTGTGCTGGAAAAAGGTCCAGTTCAACTATTAGAAGCCTCAGATTTAATGTTAGTCCAATGTGGATTATGGTGGCACGTCGAGTTAGGATAATAAATATCAATGTCAGGAACAATAGCTGCAGATGTAAAAGTAACATCATTCTTCCTGATTAGATGTAGAAACTGAAAACTTATAATGTCCTTGTTTTCCCTAACCACTGCCTGGAGCGCAGTACATCAGAAGAGTCTTAACTTCCAAAACCCTGCAATTTCCACCCACAAAAAGGTAAAGTACAGAAAACAGGCTTATTCTTTTTATATTTCAGTCCAAATCACATCAAGGTATAAACAGTGAGCCCAGAGCATCTCACCTATTCTTTTTCAAAGTAAGTCCTGCTGTTCCATTTCAAATACCTCAGGGTTACAGGTCATAATGCACTTTTCAGCTTCTGAACACGTTTATTCAGGCATCCTACTGTAAATAGGGAGAGATTCAACATCAAATGTCTATTCCCCATGCTGGCCCTTCCGTCTGTTCTGAACGGATGTGAGCTTTTGGCTAACAAAGTAATGGATTCTCTTCTTCTCCCACCACTCAGAATACTAAGAGAAAATGTAATTGAGGCACATGTTGAGTATACTGTATGCTCTGTTTAATGCTCTCTTTGGTGTCACAATGTATTAAGGAAGGCTTTCAATAGCACAAGCTATAAAAATCCATCAAGTTGGCAAAATAACCAAAACTTAAAGATAACATATAGTCAATACATGTCAGGAAATTAAATTAGTGTTAGCTTATGTTATGGCTCGAAGCTCTTCGGCCATTAAAGGGGTAATAAATGTGTTATAATGCTCTTACAAGCCCCTAAGGCCAGTGAGGGCCTGGCTGCAGAGGTGTTTATGAGATTGTTTATTACAGGCTCGGCTTATCATCATTTGCCACACAAACAAACTCTATAAATAGCTGATTCACTGGTACCAAGCAAAACAACGCAGCTGTGAGAGAAATACAAACTGCCAGATCACGAGGCAAAAATTAGCAGTCGCAGATGCATCCCGTGGCAAGGTGAGGCATATAGAAGAGAAAAGAGGGGGACAGCTGAGAGAACAGGCTGACTAGCATGTCTTCATATTGTCTCTATCCACCACATATGTCCAGTCCACTGCTGAGCTGACAGGTAGGGACACAATAAGCTGACCTGAGGGCCTGTTACAGTCTTCCAAGTAGATACATTTAGAGCAGGGGGAGAGCATAGGTGTCTTAAATGACATATCTAATGATGCTCATCCTCTGCAGTCTATTGTCCCCAGCCCAGAGAAGCATTGTGTGATCACAGGTGGTGTGTGCTGGTAAAGCCACAGCTCCAGCAGCTTATTCTTTAAAGCAAACATTGATATTAGCAGAAATGTGTCATTTATTGTATCATTTTGTGTGCTTCGACCAACACCTTCCATCTACTTCTGGTAGTCAAATGCACAATATATAAACATAAACAGCGGTATGCCTCGTTTGGATTTGCAGTGAATGGGAGAGATTCGTATTAAGCCTTTGCAGCTGTGTGTGTTCCATTTGCATATGAGAAAACAGTTTCAAAAGGCTTGTCTATAATGCATAAGGCCCTTTTAGGCTGTGTTTACTGCAACACTCTATTCCTCCCACTGACAATCCATGCACGGGTTTGCATCATTTTGTGAGACATGCCAGTTTTGAATTATTCAGTCACTCATCTCTGCCACAGCACCACATTTAACAAACACATATCACATTCACATATGAAAAGACACAGTGGTCTACAAGGATACTACAACAACACCTCAGTCAGTCCCTTTTGAGACGTGGGAATCCTATTACCTAGCCGTCAGAACCTGTCGGACGCCTTACCCCATGCATAGCCCTCTTTGTAAGAAAGGGAATGCTGTGTATACACCACCAGTCCATTTACAGCTTGCTGGCTCTGTGTACTTTTAATGGGCCCTGGGCCTTCAGTGTCATGAGCAGGAGAAAACACAGTTCAATTTCCCTTCACAAGAGCATTAAACAAGCACCTCCACTGTAGCGGCTCCATGCATAATTCACTGCCGGTGATGTGTGTCTTAAACGCTACTGAAATATACATGGCTGCATATGCAAATTTGGCACTGTTCTCATATGCTGTAGTTGCTAAACAGACAACAAGAGAATAGCATGCTACGCAGACAGCCCCTTCTGGCCACAGACAGTATGTAGTACAGTTTGTAACTGTGTGTGTGCATGTTTAGGGGTGTAAGCTGCACACATCATTGCTGCTCCTCACGTGTAGGAAAAAGTGACGATGTTTTCTGTACCCACAAATATGCTCTAATGCGACTGAGATGATTAAACCATGCACACACCGACATGAAAAAAAAACAGACAAAGTTTTAGTGGAGCTGCAAGTTTCTGGCGGTAGCTAAAGGGTACTTTTCAGCTGTGGCTTTGCTGCTTGTGTTAAATAAAGATGCAAGATCCAAATGTGGTCAAAGCAAGCTTTTCTGGTGGAGAGGTGAAATAAACAGGTATTTATAATGTATGCACAGAGATTTACTTTATTCCCTGAGCCAGCATCTACTGGTCATTAGAGGAACTGCAGTTATACTGCACATTAGAGAATAACTGCACCAGCATATGTGTGTGTCTGTGATCTTTGTTTAGGGATGTTGATGAGGGAGGAGGAGAGGGCAGACTGGTAGTGTCAGATTTTATAAATGAGGGAGGAAACATCTTTATCCCACATTTGGACACCCCCTCTACTTCACTTACCAGTCCTCCTGCAGTGTGTGCATAAACTGATGTGTGCGCACATGTTGTTTGGGCAAAGTGCAGATTCCCAGCAGTGTATCTTTAACAGGGCCTTCCCGCCGGGTGCAAGCCTGTCTCATCCTCCCCCTGACGGGATAACAGCCCAGCTGACGCCTCCATGGCTTTGCCAGTGCAACCTACGCCTTTAACCCACAATCTGCTCCCCTGATTGCAATGAAGGGATGGCGGGGAGAGATTAACAAAAGAGGAGAGCAAAGACAATGGTGCAGAAAAGAGAAAAAAACGGTGTCCTACTGTGGGGGTTGTTGCAAAAAGCAGGTAAAGAACAGGGATGTGAGTGAGCATTTAATAAAGAAAACTTTGAATTTCCAGGATATATGCATGTAAATATGAAACTCTGAGAAAGATTTGCAAACAGCAGAATGCTTTAACTGAGTGAAATTTATTTAGTTTATGTTCATTAAATATCTGTATTGAAGCATCTCTGATTACTGATGGGGAACGATGGAAATTACCCAACCCAGATAAGTAAAATAAAATAAAGAATAGAGAATTTATTTGACAGGGGTTTAAACATTTCTTTTTTTCTTTTTTGTGAATACTTTTTCTTTAACCATTTTCTTTCAAAATGATGCATGGATATCTCTACATAAAATTATATACATTCATCACTACATTTCAAATGATGCAGAATCCAGCTTAAAGGCAGGTTCACTCAATAATTGCTCACACAGTTGCTGCTATGGTAAACTAAAATCTAATTTCATGCAGATTACTAACACAAATAAATGAAAGGTGCAGTGCACATTTTTGTTTGTGCCATCACATATGTACAGTAAATCTGGCCCTGGGCACAAACGTGCAGCTGCCAAGGCTGTGGTGTCACTAGTGTTGAACAGTGTGTTAACAGGATGTGTAATGCGGTGTGCTGGTCATGTGCTGCAGCCAGGGCTGGGTGGCAGCAACACTGTAGGCTACAGTAGGGTGGTTATCATGAAGCACTTATGTAGCTGCTCTGCTGGGCCAGTCTAATTACAGGAGAACAGCGTGCATCAGGCTGGGCCTCCAAATGGCACCATATGTTTTCCCAGACTAACTGGCTGAATAAATGCCATTTAACCATTCAGGATGCACTGTGTTGTGTGTCTGAGAATAAGTCACTCACACTCACATAAAACCATTCACCCTGCTGAAAAAAAAGCACGCTACCACCCAGCGACTACTTCGCTCACTCTACCGTGTACCCTCACGAAGCTTCCTGCCCAGCTTAACTATTTACAAATCCTTTTGTAAGTGGGTCGCAAACAAATGCAGACTTGAATAATTATGTTTGGTGACTGTGCGGTAAGCAGCACAGTTAAATAAAAGGCATGGTTAATCAGAAATAGTGCTTCCAAAGATCATGGGTCATTTTAGTGTGTCTTTTCTTTTGTTGAAATGTGGGGAGAGACCCAGGTAGTAGACATGTAGTAGATTTTTCTCTGTATTTTCCTTTTAGAGACACATGAACAAGTTATTTCAAGAAGCATGGAGATTCTTCCTTGCCATCTGCTGATGTTCTGTTGTCTTTCTTATCTACAGCAGCTCTTTAGATGTCGTCTGTGTAGGTTACTGCAAGTGAAAGGACATACTGGCACATATAATGACTGTAAATAGGATTTATCCTGTGGTTCTCATGTGTCTTTGCTCTTCAAGATAAAAAAAACTGACATTGATATTTAGCCAAATAATATTTACTCTGAGTGGACTGAGAAGGATAAACATATCTATTAGTAGAAAATTAACAGTTACTTTTCTTTATTTCTTTCTTTTCTTCTAAAACAATGCAGGAATCATTGAGAGTAAAACTATGTTTTAAAATAGTATTTTACAAGCTGTTGGTGATGTTTATTTAATTTTTACCTGCAGTATTTCTCCGCCAGTTCTGACGGGGAAAACTGCAATCACAGCATCCCTGATAACAAGGGGCACAATTCTTTGTGCTTGCAAAAAGCTGACAACATTTGTATCATAACCTCTTTTTCTGGAAAAGCTCCGTGTATCATCACAAGATAGACCTATCACACATCATCAGTTTGTTAATGAGAACAGCCGAGACAGAAGCGCTCACAGATGCCTATCGAGGGCAGAAAACAAAAAGAGAATGTAAGTAAATACGGACTGTAATTAGTATGACAAGGTTGAAAAAAACAGATAACACACCACTGCAACCCACAGGCCTATGCGTTTGCACATGCACACGCACATGTACGCCTGCACACGCACAGGACACACACAGGCACTTGACTGTATCCTTAAACACACACACTGAGAAAAAAAAAATCAAACGTTTTAATCAGCTTGCTACAGCACATAATGAGGATTCACTAATCCCCGGCTATCAGCTGCCATCGGCCACTTAGTTGTGCCTTCAAAGAGCTGATTTTTCACTTCTTCTACAACAAGCTTAACACGGTCGCTATCAGAGGGGAAGACAGTGTGAGCATGTGCAATAAAAACCTGAAAAAAAGTCAGGGATGGTGCAGCAAGTGATATACTGTGTATGCAGTAAAGTAAAGAGGCAATTATGTGAAAGTGGACAAGACAGTGCAGCCTCTTGGGAAAATGTGTAGGAGCGATTTGTCACCATTGTGATTTACCGCATGGAAATACTAGAGCACAGTTGTCTTGGTCTCGGTTGGAGATCACATGAAAGCATATCACATGCCATACCACAGCTCATAAATCTGACAGAACATGCAATGACCCTAAATACCTCACATAACCTGGCTCACTATACTACACTAAAAGACTGTATCAGATTTAACTCTTGCCTTCGGTGTGCGCGCAAGTGCAAACACACAGACACACACACCTTATGAGTGCACCTGGGCTAGCCACACCTGCTGCATAACACAAAGCAATCGCATGAATCAGTCAAGTCAGTTATAGCTAGACTAGTTTCTGCAAAACTGCAAGTATCTCTGAGTTCTTTCTCAACTCTCCAGGTGTGTGCGCATGCGAGTGTATCTAGGTACGTGCACGTGAGAAAATGCACAGGATGTGTGCAGGTGGGCCTCCTGTTACTCCCTTATAGTTACTGGCCTTCTGGCACAGCTCTGACCTTCGTGATGAGGACTCACAGCTCCAACATTCCAGCTGGAGAAGCGATGACCTGAACACTGAGCAAACCAAAAGACTTGTCCCAGTTGTCCTTGTCTCCTTCCTGCCTGATATGCTACACTGTGTCCTGTTAGGGGACAGGAAAGGTAGCTAAAGACATTAGACTGCAAAAATTCACAAAAAAAAAAACTTCACAGAAGCCTGCATTACTCTTTAGAAATATTTTCGGAATAGTTTTGGTTAACAATACTGTATGTTGTTTGCAAAGGTCTTATACCACCACCTATTTCTTGATATATTCCAAGGAAAATGAAAATTGGAGTAAGTATTTATTAAAATGTACGCAGTAATGAAAGGAAATGTGGTATTTAAAGCACTGCTTGGCCAGACCTCTTAAGGATATTACAAATCTATTGTTTGGATCTTTGCTGTCTTCTGCTGCTACTGATTTTCCGCCCACTTCTTGCATCATTTAGAGTACCTGAGCTTCTCTTCCTTGTTTCCCTTTCTTAAAGATGGCCTCTGGACTACCACAGAGAGCATTTCTGATGAGGCTTTACAGAACAACAGATGGGTTTGACTGAAGGTTGAAAAGCATCTCTTCGGCCTGTGTCAGGTCTATGCTGGATTTTTTTTCCTGCTTTACTTTCAGATATTTTTCATTTGCTATAGGCAGTTATTTAAACCAGCTGTTTTTTTCACTCAATTGTCCACTTTCTTCAGTTTTTAAGCATATTCGCTATAACCTCGTATTTTCATAGATGCATTGAATGAGGTGATATCAAACTATATGTGTTTGTGACAAGCTGCTAATAAAAATATGCCAAAGATTCTATTCAAACACCTGTTTATTTGGTATGACTGATGCCTTTCTTTCTATGAATAATTCATAGCCCATTGTTTAGTAGTTTATCAAAAAGCTCTTCTGCAAACTGGACTGAAAGTGGGTTAAAAGGCATCCAAAGTTGGAGGAAAAATGTTGAATGAGCTTCAGAAAGCCTAAAAAATTATTACTCAAAACCACTTTGAAATATTCCAATAAAGTTTGATTCCCTGATAGAATATAAATAACTCAAGGATGGCTCAAGAATTTAAACAGTATTAAAGTCCATCTTTACTATTCTTTTTTCAACATTTCTAACTGTGACCCATGAACATCAGTTCACATTCAGGAGAGTAGCGGCTATATTTTTATTTTCAGGTTTTACAAAACAATGCTCCTGTACTTTTACTCTGGAGTATTTCTGTTTTTGCACCTAATCACTGTGTGAAATCTGTGAACAACACCCATATGAAAAATGTGGTCTGACAAAGTGTGGCTCAGTGCGGAAACATACCATCTAATGTAAAGCAAGCTAACTGAGGCCGCTGTTGTAACATCCGGTACAGCCTGCTGCAAAATAAATGATGCTGTTTGCTGCAGTCTCGCAGGTGAAATGTGCTGCTGCTACAATTATTCTAATGCCAGCATGCCAGAATGGCAGTGCTACCAAATGCTGCTGTCAACCCAGGGGTTTAATTAGTTTGGCACATGTGCCACTTATAATCACCTGCCATTACCAGCTCTGGCTGCATCTGCTTACACGTCTGTCAGTGGCAGGCAGGCAGGCTGTGTATGTGTGTTTAGGTCACTGAGGTTTCCACATACAGAGAATGTATACTTTGGCAACTGAACAAAAGCCTAAACCGGCCTGCAGTCTAGACACAAAGGGTTCAGCGGCAAAATTTGCTATGATGCACATGTGCATACCTATGGAGAGAGAAAAGAATCAAACGCAGTTGTCTTTACTTTTACATCTATATTAAACAGTCTTTTCTGTCAACTACAGTGAGGACAATTTTATTAGTCACAGAAACTTGTCAGCCGTCCATCTGTACAGGTGCATTTTGAAAACAGAAGGGAGCAGGGCTTCATAGTGTCAAACTGCATTGTGAATAGAGCTGCACCTCGGGCTGAATACATCTCATTGCTATTTTATGAGAGCTGGAAGAAGAGGAAGGTGGAAAAAACTTCAGGGCCGCCAAGTGTATCTCAACCCAAAATGGGAGAAATGGATGTTTAAAGTGAATCGTTCACTCCCCCTGGCACAGATGTGGCTACCTCTAGGGCTGGAGCAGGTGGGGGAGCAGGGAAAGAGGAGCCCCCTGGTTCTCACACCCATGTGACCAACGAGCACAATATCTAAGAGATAGACCTCGGGCTGTGTGTTTAAGCAGTTCATAAATGAGTGTTTTTGTGTGTACATGTGTCTCTGTACATTTGTGCATGCACAGCAAAGCACGTGCAACGGTTCCCGCTGACTTACAGACTCAGATCTTCAGATTCACCTATGTCTGCTGCAGTACAATGCCGTTAACTACCCCTATTATATCCAGAAAGTTCCCATTTAGTGCTAAACCAAAGCTTCAATATTGTGCCGGCTCAAAACATCTGTTGGGGACTTGTGTGGCTACACTAATTACAAATATCTGCAGTAATCCGGCTCCGATAAGAGAGTCATTACTCCACCAGACATTTATCACTATGGGATTGATGACCCATTTCAGAGGCAGCCTTTGTATGGGGAAGTGAAATCGCTGATATCCCTTTTATCCTACATCACTGTTGAAGCAATCCATTCGTCAGGAGGCAAGCTAGTTAGAACTGTAATTAACAGCTATGGACTTTGGCCCTAATAGAATTTTTGCAGGAAACTGCGGATTGTGGAGGAGGAGGTGAGGGAGGGAGTTTCACTGTGTTTGTCTTTCCTTACTAATTGCCGCTTTGAGTGGCTGTCTGTCGAGAAGAAGCGCTCTATGCTGTGTCAAGAAAATGCCAAAGCAGCACTCCGGCTTCCTCCAAATGCAAAAGCTTGGTAAATATGTAAACATGTAAGCACAAGCATTCAGAGACGTGTAGGCACAGATACACTGTTTCAAGAAAACTGTCACAAACACAAATTTATAGGTCATATGTAAAATATGCATTTCCCTGCTAAAGTCATGGGTTTCCTCTGACTTTTTCTTCTGTTTTTTTTTATCTCATGCACTCTTAAGCAGCCTCCCACTAACACATGCAAGAGTGAAACAGCAGATGATCACAGTAGGTGAGGACTAAAGGTCTGGCCACCTGCCGGCTGCGTCCCGTCTCTGTAGCGGTAATGAACAGAGACAGCTTGGGGACCGCCCTGTGAGCTTGTCCCCCCGCCCAGTCTCCCTGCTTCGGGGCAGAGCTGGGGGCTCTGAGGTGACAAGGATGCCAAAGATGTTCCACACACTGACAGGCAGGTCTTACCTGGACAACCTGCTGTACACATTGACCAAGAGACACACATGGAGCGCAGAGAGGTACAAGGAGGTAGACAAAAGTGCATGTGCATGACGTATACTTGTGCACACCATAACTGTTCACATGTGTCCATATACCTACACCTTTGAAGGTAACAGAAGAGCATACCCACGTTCATCCTCACACGCTGACCCAGTGTAATTCCTCCAGCACACGGCCTGTGACAGGAGCAGCTGCAGCAGTTACGGCAGACAGATGAAATTTTCATAACTATCTCCCCCAACTTCCATCCTCACCTTCAGGATAATTTATGACCTGCCTGCCAGCCTTGAACAGACAATATGCTTGCAATGAAATGAAGTGTTTCAGCAGTGTAGCTTATAATTAACAGAGAAGGCGAGAAAGATGTGTGCATGTGGAGTAGGTAGTTTTGTGTGTATTTAAGGGGATGCATGGGGTTTGTAACCATGTATGACATCCATGTCTGCGTACTTAAAACAGCACATACATTACTACAGTTAGTTGCATAGCAATGCTAAAATAATTAACATCCAAACAAGTGCCTGTACCAAACCACACACAGAAAAACAATCTGAAACTTTAAAAGCATCTGCGGTGCGGACTGTCTGTATGTTTACTCCATCATGACAGCACTTGTGCTCATTAGCTAAAAAAAATAAAAGGCCATATATTTTCAATAAAAAGTGGGATTAGTCAAGTTTCATCTTGCATGCTCAAAGGAAAATTGTTATCCAACCAAGAACAAACCAAACTGAAATTACATAAGCTGTGTGGTGAGGGCCATCGTTTTGGTGCTTATAACTTCCACGGCCCTTTAGTGCTACTTTGTTGCTGTTTTATTCACATGCCTGCCACACACCCTTACCCAATCATGCTCGATCAGCTGTCTGGGATGTTGGGTTTGACCAAAAAGAATGTCCTGGTTTGCCTGATTACCAATGAAACAGGCACAAAACCCTCACCCCTCACCACATTGTCTTCCAAACAGAAACCTTGTTTCCATATTAAAAAGGCAGCCTTTAATAGGCAACTGAGTCTGCAACAAGCGTGTTTAAATGCCTGTGGGACTTTTAATGACACTTTTAACTCTCCCTTTTCCATGCCACATTCTACTTACAAGTTCTTGTGAAAATGCATAAATTTGAAATGATTATTTCAATTAAAACCTGTCAATAAGTTATTTTACTTGTGAGTCACAGCAAGGATAAGCAGAGATACATAGCATGGAGGGAGTGTTCACTCCAAACGTTCCAGTCCCACACTTAACCACAGAGCGAGAGAAAGCATGTAACTCACAGGCTAATTACTGAGTTGTTTGAGAACCGGGCAACATATCAGTAAGTTCATATTTATATGGGTAAAACTTGTTTGCACAGTAAGTAGAAGGTAAGGAAATAAAACCATCAGTCATCTCGTTCAAAGCACATTCCTGGAACAATAAGACATACTCTGCTGTACTTCTCAGTAAGATGAGGCTGAGGATGGGGCGGACAGACGATCGCTACGGCAACAGCAGCTGCGAGGTTCTGCTGAGGTCAGGTCATGTTATGCATAACTGACTGATTGCTTAACAGAGCTGGGTGGTGCATGAGAAAAGAATTCATAATTTACAGTCAAACACACCTCACAAACACCCAGGCCACAGGCAGTTTCCTGCATGAATGTACCCGCTCTTTGGGACCACACAGACATGTTTTAGATAAAGACAGACAAATTAGACGACAGCATCTTAGGCTAACCACTGCGCTTGCGCTAATTACAGGCTGGCTGGTGATGAAAGAGGTGGTTGGCATGTCCTTATTTGTTTTCTCCTTCAATGCCCTGAACCAAGTAAACACAACCATGTCGATGATGTTAACAATACGTGGCACGGCGTAAAAAAAAATTAAACACAACAGAGAAACAGTTGTGAGTTGAAAGAGATCCACCCTCCACACAGGTGTTTGCCCACCATCGCAGAGAACAAACCCTAGAGGGAAACGGAAATTAGGTTGCAGCAAGCAAAACCTTTGGCTGCTAACTCATGCCAAGGTAAACAAACTGAGCTAACTGTGTCTGCTGCTTTACAAAACAGAAAAAATGCCACTGGTGTCAGAACAATGAAGAGGCAAATCTATAAATCTGAAGATGATGTCTGGGAGATTTAATTAACACGTCACCTCAAACAACTCAAACTTGCCGCACAAAGATGCCGTTGATAACAAGCTCAGACCGACCTATTCCAAGCACAGAACTGGTTTATGGTATCAGTTCAAAACCCAGCCACCATTAATGGTTCTCAGGAACAGCACGACACCGCCACAACACCACCACAACACACTCACCCAGAATATATACTGTTTCCAAATATACACGTGAACTAGATAAATCTTAACATAATGGACTGAAGCACATGAATGACACAACCAGGACCGAGGAAATTCCAGAACTCTCCAGGATTGTGTTTTACTCTGGATCAGCTAAGATTAGTCATCCGATTATTTCCATGATCCAGATAACCCCAATTATGAATCTTAATCAACAAATCATGTGACATTAATCTGGTCAGGGTTCAGAATTAAACCACGGGATTGGTGAGTTCAGCAGCTTTCATCAGCTAAAGCTCATGCGGTGTGTATCTTGAAGTTGATATATTTTGTTGTCCGTTTGTTTGGAAGCATGTGCCCATTCCTGCTTTATCAATGTAAGATGACCAAATCATGTCTTCACTAGTAGTACAATGAGTTTTTAATAGACAAATAAACTGCTTGAGTGTGTAAAATAAAGTGCAACATAATTGCAATCATAAGTAGTAGTAGTGAATCTAGTTCCAATGCTTCAAGGAGGTCATTAGCTACATTAGACAAGGGTATGATGTGTCCATCTCATTGTGGGCATGACACCTACAATCTTTCCAACTCCCATATGGGATAGAGGATCCTCCATTGTCTACCGCCTACCTCGCCTGCCCCCGGGCAAGACTCAGGGCGGGGTCTGTAAGAGACAACACAAAAGAAATGTCACCACTCCAGCAATGAAGTGCCAGCCGATGAAGGTCTCTCTCCTCCTTCTTTTCTGTGTCACTATGCATCTCCACAGGGCTGCAACTGGTAGCTGACAACACTGGTGGGGTCAACCCCGGCTGGGCACAGCTTCAAGCTCTCTGGCCCCTTTTGGCCCCTGATGACCTTTGGTTTTGATGACAGACTGGACTTTTTGTAAAGCAGCAGCCTGTCCAGGTGAGGACAAGAGAGGATAACAATAGGAGGAAATATAAAGCCGATGGAGGCTGGGAGACAGCCCCACAGGTCATGGGTCGAGCTGGACAGCTGAGTGATGAGTGCAGCTGTGGACACGTGGACCTCCTCCTCGGTCCTTTAGTTCTGCTTGCCATGTCAGCTGATGTTGTCTTTGTTTTGAGATAAAGATCTCACTAACTCCACACAATTTGGAGAGAAGTAATAAACGCACGCAACAGATGTACTATGCTCCGAACTGTTAGTGTAACAGCCATCATGGTGACATCATCAGTAGTTTAGTGTGTCAGATCTTTGTCTTTCAGAGTCGCAGAAACGGAACCACTAAAGCATATAGGCCAAACAAAAAACAATTTACTTAAACTAAATTTTAAAAAGAAGACTCAAACCATAACTATATGTTAATAAATAATCACAAACAACAAAAAAAACAATAAAAGGAAACTCATTTATCTCATTTTGCCTACCCCACACGCCTTTGGTCATATACCCTAAATAATTTGCAAGTTTGACTGTTTTTTACCTCACAACTTGTTTACAGATGCTATCTTTGTATCATTTATATCATGGCACAAATGATAAGGCTCTTTTTTTTTAACCTTGTCATGTATTACTATCTGCAGTGCCCTAAACTACACTGATTCACACACCCCGAGCTGTCCAACTGTTTCCCAAGCCAAAGGTCAATGGCTGCCTCCTCTCCTACTGTTCGAATCTGAGAGATGGGAGGACAGGGTTTCCCAAGTCAGGCACAGACGCTGCTTTAGGTCATAAACACCTCCGCCTGTCTGCCCTCCTCTTCTCTCTTCCATTGAGATGAGCTGGGTTTGCACTCTGTTAATCTTTCACTACAGGCCTGCTCGCTGTTACACCGGACTACTGGAGAACAGTGGAAAGGAAAGAAAAGGGGTAGTAAAGGACAAGAGTGGATAAAAGAGCAGGAAGAAAAAGCCATAGTGAGGACCAGATGGGCACCTTCACAGTCCATTTATCAAACCCAATGTGGCCCTCCTCTCCCCTCCCTGCTGCTCTCATGTCCTAAACCCCCATGTAATTCTGTAATGATTTTCATTATCATATAATGACCTTACAAAACCTACAGCAGTTTGCATGGTCAGTACAAAACTCACAGCTGTTCCCTTCAGTGTTTGCTAGCCGACTGTGACAAAGCTTTTGTCGTTGTTTTGTTTAGTTTTTTTTTTGTTGACCAGAGCAGTGACTCCTAGGATCTGCAGGGTCAACATAACATTATCTCATGCAGAGGGGTTCCATGATAGCTTTAATGTGAAACAAACAGACTGAAGATGGTCTCAGAAAAAAGCACAGAAAAATAAAACTATTGTTCAAACTACAGAAGGCTGTAGACAAAAGGATCATCTCTCTATGCTCTTCCAGCCTGAATGCTTTATTACCTGTAACTGCATAGATGAGAAACATGATCTATGAATTTTTAAAACCTAAAACGTCCCTGATTCCACTGGGACGTGCCATTTCCTATCCTAATAGGCCTGTTCCCTGGAGGTTGTGTCTTGCTCTTCAATCTGCGCTTCCTGTGTGGCATAGTGAACTGCTCTGCTGCAGTACAGTCACCCACCCACATAATAATCCATCTATTTCCAGGGTACTCACAGGGCATTTACCGAAGGGACATGGAGGGCAGCATCTATCAAAGAATTCACCGTGTGCATCGGGAAAACCCAGTTACCAGAAAGGCTCATAAGAATAAAAAAGCTCTCATAACTTTGTTGGCTCACAGTGAATGAATGAACTGCTTCTGCTTGCACGGTGAGTCCAAGCATCGCTCACTCTGAGTGCCTATAAGTCACTTCTGAAGAACCACTGGTCACCGGGTGCAATTCTTCTTTCTTTCCTCCTTGTTTGTGCTAAAAATGCCCCAGAGAAAGAAAATGGCAGCAAGCAGGCCTCGTTCCAGAGCAGAGTGCTGCTCTAACCGGTGTTTAAGAAAGAAAAGTCAGCAAACTTAATCAGTCAGCGCTGCTTGTGTATGTTTATGGGCTGCTAGCAAAAAGCATCAATCATGCTTTTCTTTTTGTTTTATGCCATCCTTCTGCAAGTATTATGTGCCGAGTTGAAACCATGGAAACAACGGGCAGTGTCATGATAAAAGCTCGCCTGTTGAATATTGTGCTGCAATCTAATTAGGACCCTGAATATGAAAAAGCAGTAAACTGAATCAGCAGATTAGTTCTAGAAGTCCCATTTTAGTGAGTGCTTTTATGAAAATATATGAGGGTTTGAATAAATCTGACTGAAGTCAACATAATCCCCACACTGTGCCTAATTCTATAATATACTGTATATTCCAACAACTTCTTTTTATTAGTGTGTACGGATAAATGATGACTTTTCTTCCTCCACAAAAGAACTACAAAGGCAATCCTTTACCATCATCAGCAGCAAATCCCTAATCTGCACCAGCATGTCCCACTTAACATTGCACATAACCATGTGTTTAGTCATGCACAAATGCTATCTGTTGACAACCCCTTGACAGGACGACCCCCGGGCTTTAATGTAAGTGGGGACAGTGGAGGTTAGGGATTGACATTAAATGTGTGTAAAGGGAAGAGCAGGTATCAGAAGCAGCTGGAGTACAAACATATTGTGAAGGAGGCTTGCCCTCTAACGAAACTAATCTCATCAGTCTTCCACTGCTGATAGAGTAAACGTCTGTCAGCCCTGCCGACAAGGACTGAGCATTTCCTGTCCTGGTTTGTGATAGTTGTTGTCAGGATCTCACGGTGGGCTCAGCAAAGTCTAGAGTTGGACGTGGTTAGTAGGTGGTAACATTGCATTGTGGGTGGTGGGGGGGTCAGTATTGATGGTTAGATGGTTTCTAGCTTTCAGCACATGCAGTTGGAATGCACTATCAGAGCAGGCCCCGCACGTTGATGCTGTGAGGCACTGGGCGTCAACACAGTGGCGCAAGGTGTGTGGAAACAGCCTGTTTACAAGGCTCATCTGGATGGAAAGGGTCAACCAGAGGCGACAATCCAAAACAGAGGGTTGCCATAGAAAGATGGAGGCACTACCGCAGCATAAAGTGTGTTTACTTTCTCTGAGCTCCATGATCACACATGTTTAAAAGTGCTCATGTTTGCCTGCGTTTGACACAGAGGTCAAATCTGTTAAAACGGACCATAAGGAGTGAAACATGTGTGAATGTGGCGTTAGTTAAAAACATATATGATGGAGTGTGCGTGTCATTGGTGGTGTTGAGTTGGAGGTTGACAAAGAAAACGAAAAGCTAAAATAATACTGAGTTGCATGTGTGAGGCCTTTCTTTATCTGAATGGAAGGCCAGACCTCTAATCCCTGTACTCTTTGGCCTTATCTGGAGGGGAAGGAAGTGAGTGGGCTTATCCAAGACCCACGTGTCATTGTGATAGCTGCCAGGCTCAAGGACCACAAAACGCACAGCAACCACACCACTGCAAATCAGTGGAATTTTCATCAGCTCTTTGGAGGGAAGCATCAATACACACTAACCCAACGGAGAAGGAATGTGATGGTTTCTGATTGTTTTGTGGTTACACGCAGAACAACGTACCAATATCACTTAGATGATGTTAAATCAGGAGAGTTCACCTGTTTATGAAAACTGCACACAAAAGCAGATGCCAAAGGTGTCTGATTTTCCCATTTTGTTCAGACTGATCTTCAAATGCACTCAATTTATTCCTCTTTTCATTAGTTGATGAATGAAATACTCAGCAAGGAGAAAGCAAAACAAGTTTTACAGAGTTGCAGAGCATTAAAAAAATATTTAAAACAATGTTGGCAGCGCTTAATTTGAGAAAATGACCCCTAAAGATTTGTGCACTTTTCTTTACAACCATGTTTTTATTCTTAGCTGAAATGCTGAAACTCAGCCAGTATGGAACAAGATCTTCTCTGTATATTAATTAAATATGGAGAGTTAATGTTTTCTTTTCTCAGAGGTCTATGCTTCTCATGTTACAAATCTATTTCAATTATTTATTTATTAATTTATTTGTATGTTTTTGCCAAAGTTATAGCAGGCTCTTATGTCTATTTTAGTGAAAAAAATCTCCTTAAATGGGTCACTCTAACAATAAGAGCTTAATTAATAGCTGTCCTATTGTAAAGTTTTCCTATATTTATTATAACCATTAACTTACTGGTGCATGTCCTACCAGGCCTAGTTATTCATCATTATCCTTTACATGATATGGAAATTATTCTTGTATCATTAAAATGTTTTCGAATTGGTGTCTGATGGTCATTTTATTCTAAATATGAGACCAAACTCACTCTCTATATCGTGTTTTTTTTTATCTGCCCAAAACATCAGTCAGAAACTAATGGCAAGAGCAAAGTGGGTGGTAGAGTGTGTTACCTGTCTCTCCATGTCTGTCTTTGCTGGTGTCTGTCCGTCAAAGCCGACAGCAGGGTTTCTGCCATCTCCCTTCTACCCTCCCCTGCTTGGTCTTCCTCCTCCACTGTAGCCAGGAAGAGCATTGTCTGAAAATAACAAAAAAACAGATGGAAAATGGTTACATTGAGTAGAACTACATGAAAAAGTGTGTTACCTACAGTAGGACTAAATTCACTGGGGAAAAAAGAGGAAAACTCAGGCAATGTAACCCACATCAGTACAATTCACTTTACAAGACAAAACATCTTAAATCAGTTAACATTAAACTGACCTTAACTGAACCCCAGAATCATATGAAAGCTGTTTGGCTTCATTTAATCTTTCTCTTAATATTTAACCGCAGAAAATTTGGTAGAAAGACTACCTGAAGCTATTCCCGTCATCTTTTAGCGTCTCTCCTCAGTTTAGAAAGTGTACAGCTCAGAGCCAAGACTCAATTACAGCATCCCCGGGACGGCAGCGTACAGTAAGTCAAGTATAAAGTCAGTTTCACATCAGAGGATGGGCAAATTACACCCAATATTAGAGTGTGAGTCAATTAATCACGTCCTGCACAGCACAGTGTAATATGTGAGTATCCCCCTGTTGAACATGAATTACAGGCCGGCTTAAAGTGTGACGTGGCACATCACTGCTAATCGGAGACATCCTGGCAAACCTTCGCCTCCGAGTCCTCCGCAGCTTCTAAGCTGGTTGAGAGGGAGTCAAATGAAAAAGGATCTGGCAGCCCAAATTAAATGCAGTGCTGTCAGCCACACTCAAATCCCTCTTTCCTCTCGCCGTCTCCTTCTTCCTCTCTACCCGTCACAGACTCTACCCTCTCTGAATATCCTTAAATGTCTGCCCCCCACACACACACTCTCCTTCACCAAGCTTCTGAGAAGTGATGGATCTGTAACTCTGACTGACTCTGACGCCTTGTTAAGAACAGTCTCTTCCTGTCACATCCACCAGTCAAGCACGTTCATTTCTTCCCATTAACAGTGACTTGCCTTCCCAGTCATCCAACCTTCCTTTAAAAAGCCCACAATATAAGGGAACCTTCATTTCTTCTCCTTTCCTCTTTTCTAATCCCTTTCTGACAATCTACCTGTCTGTCTTAATTCATGTGACGATAGCTTTGATTGTCTGTGTGTGTGTTTCCAAAGGAGGGGAGTAATATGCTTACTTCCTCTGCACCACACAGGACAGGTGTCAAAACACGTAGCGGCATGTGACTGATTACACCTGACTCGGAGGAGACACTAAAGATTATGGTGACCAGGAGGAGGCAGGGCCGGCTGTACTCCCTGTGGAAACTGTGTCTTTCACTTTGGATCAAACCCTGTCCTCCCAGGATGAGCGACGTGCTGAGAAAGTACCAGAAAGTGGATTCTGACTGTATCATATTTCTCAGCTAGTAGACATCATATTGCCATGCTGGCTGTGTTGCACACAATCAGTGTTTCGAGCACGACACTGAAGAGAAAGTGAGTCACAGTTGATCTAAAACCTGCTCCAGCGGGGTTCTGCTCTTGTTTTAAACTACGCTAACCGATCTGGATTGCAAAAGGAGGAGCACAGCACTGACAAAAAAGTAGCACGAATAAAATCTATTTAAGATGATCGTTTGTTTATTCAATGTGGTCTATAATTAAGACCAATTAGGACCAATAAAGTTTTTGTCCCAACTCAATTAGATTGTGAAAACATTAAAGATAACTGTATCTCTGAGGGACTGTGTACAAAACATCTCGACTATCTCTTGTTTTAGGCGTTATGAATACACATCTAATGATGTGTGTTAGCTGAAAAAGTGCAATTTTGCTTGCGTGCCAGAAAGTGTGCATCCATGATCTTGTGTTTAAACGACCCAGTGCTGAGAGAGGCCTTCAGGTTTAGCCTCGGGCTGATCCCCAGGCCTTTTAGGCACCCCACTGCTTGTTTACTGGTCAAGCCCAGTCTCAGGCAGTCTCAGCCAGACCACAGCCCTTTATCTCTGGGCGTATGTTAGCACAAATCGGCCCCCTCTTCCCATCTATTTACTCCTTGATGACAGTAGCTGTCCTCAGCATCTACCTCTGTCATCCTGATGCTGACCACAGATGTCCTCCTGACCCTGGCCACATCCTGAGGTGAATGAGAGGACAAGAAGAACCTTAGTACCCCCATTCTTGTGTCATGGACCCCACTTACAACCCTGTCTATTTTACTACAGATAGGCATAAACATCTCCGTCCCTGTGCAGAGGCAGGAAAGATAAACAAACATACAGCCGGGCTAAGGTGGTATTTTCACTTTTGGAAAGCTGGAGTGATGATAGCGTTCCAAGCGAAAGCAAGCTGGAGGGCAGCCTGGGGCAGCTCACTAACACCTCCAGCCAGGACTGTATCTTAACACCAACAAGCATCTGTCTCTTCTATCACATAACAACATGTCACTCATTCAACACAAAATAATACAAAAGGAAGAGTGTTGTTGCACACACTGCAACCTGATGTACAACTTCACTGAATAGCCGTTTCTGGTCACATAATAGCTGGGAGGCTTAAAGGCAGGAAGGTTTAAAAAAAGATGCACGCAGAACTGGAAGTTTACACTCAATAAAGCTCAACTAGCTGACCAACATAGCGTTGGAGAAACTATTAACACCCCATGAAATGCCTAAGCTGACTGTAGACCAGGACCTTCAGGAGACCCAAAGTACTCTTAGGCTCACTGGCAGCCTGTTATAGAGGAAACTTTAGGCCACAGATGCTCACAAATCCCCCAAACTGACCTCCCTTATTAACTAGTTTAATAGACAAGAAAGATTTCCAGACCAAAATAGACCATCCCAGTGAAGGATGACTGCCTATAGAAAAATGGGATAAACAAACTCACCAGTAACATGAACATTCCTGGGTTTTGGCTGCTGACTGGTGTTAATTTGCCACAATGGTAACTCCCCTCCAAAGAGCACCTCTGTCTGTCAGACTGGCAACCTGCACACCTGTCTCCATGCCACAAGAATGTGTATCAACCAAGCAGCAGGCCAGCAGACTCCCCTGTCCTTCTGTTTGCCAATGTGTCTCTGTACCCATATGGAAACAGGCATGGGGCTAACTAGTAATCCAGCCTCTTGTTTGTGACTACTGAGCCATGGCAGACAACTCTAAATTATAGTGACGGTATGCAGCATGCACAACAATAATCATTTTAAATCATGTCAGCTGCATCTTCTGCATCCTGTTTAAATGTCTGATGTGATGAAAAGGAGTATGTTTTGGTTTTATTAGTACTGGTAATTACAGGAAAGCGAATGAACAAGCCTGCGGTTTAAACTCTGCTGGTGTTTTTATTGTCTTCATTAGCTAGAAGGAACACAGACACTATAATCAAACTATGCCTACAACATGCAATTTTTTAACTTAACATCCATATCTACAATCTTCCTTACCCTAATTTCTTCCTTCCCACCTCTGGCACATTAGCAAAATGGACTTTTGCCACAGTTAAAACTTAGCTGCTCTGACACCTGGTTTCATTGGCCTTAGGAGTAGGAGCTTGGCAGCCTCACCATTTCTACCCGTTAATACAAAAAGCTAAAATCGCTTTGACCGCTGGTGAGAAAGGAGCATCAGACACCTTGTGCTGAGTAATGGATAGCGTTTGCTCCCTGATATAAACAACAGGGGAGTTGTGATCCGGTCAAGGCCAGTTTTAGTCCGGACAAGGGATTAGTGTGTACTTGCTGCGTGCCACAGCAGAGTTACTTTGCACTTTGGGTAGGAAAATTATATTAGCACAGGAAAAAGAAAAAAAAAGCCCCCATTCACTTTTCTGTGACATCACACTCAGAGCCATAAACAATCTTTGTATGTGTATGTATAGTTTATATTCTATCCTTTCTTTTTCTGCTGTCGTCTGCCTGCTGTCACATGATTACAGATGGCTCAAGACTGAGGCATATCTGAAATTAAATTTACTCAGTTTCCATTATGTGAGATTGGTTGATAACATGCGAGAGTGCAAGTGTGTGCTTGCAAGTGTTTGTGTGTATGTGTGTGTGTGTGTGTGTGTGTGAGTGAAAAGAATGAAGGGCGTCAACTCTGCCGGCGAGGGTTGTCTTCAAGACTTTGAAGCTGCACCACCTTTGATTTACCAGAGGAAACAGAGTAAAAAATGAGAGAAGCAACTTCTATAAAAATGTTCTTTCAAAGATGATACAAGGGTGCCTTTTCTATCTGTGTGTCTTCTGAGGTATCGCTGCAACTTTGAACAGTTTTTACAATGGAAAATTTACAGGGGATTGTCTTTAATCAAGAAACTTTGCATGCACTTCTTCAAAAGTCCCTTTCGATGCCTGCTGTAATAAAGAAATTGAGACAGCACCTAATTTGTTATATATGTTTTTTAAATAGTTACATTGTTTTTAAGAATAGAAAAAAAGCATTAGAATGTCTTAAAAGGATATGGCGCAATGCCCGTTTTTATTGTGCTAATGTGTGAGTGTATTTATCTGCTCTCGTGATCTCCATGGTGACAGGAACCAAGGCCTTTCTGCCAGGTTGACCTTTGTGAGGTCTCGGGCATCATCAATTATGTCAACTAGTAAAATGGGCTTTGCAACCCACAGCAGATTATATGGAGTGTAAAACATTAGAAAAATGTGTCTGAAACATCAGAGAAACATGTTTGAAGTGACAAAGGGTTGGGAGAAATAGAGACGGTCTCAAAAAAGGAAAGACCCCTGACAAGTGACTTTGTTTGAAGGCTTTGTACACACTCAAGTGGACAGGGATGCTTTCTTTTGCCCTTACGGCAGTCCATCTTCTGGACAGAACACAGGCAGGAACGATGGACATATGCTTTGCAGTGGGTCAAATGAAGCAGAACTCAGCAGCTTTGTGGCGCTCCCTTTCTGTGGCGAGAAGAAAAGGCAAATCTGTTGTCGGGTCGTAGTCCAACGGGCCCACAAATATCCAATAAAAATTCACTGGCCAGGTTTTTTTTTCTAAGGCCTTTGTCTCTGTTTCATGATAAGGAGAGTGAATCCAGTTGACTTAATGGCTAAACCACATAGCTCTTGGTCTGAATGAGCTTTCCAGCACACAGGGACAGAGGCTACATGCACACTTGTGTAAACTCCTCAGCAGCCATGGCTCTAATGTGCAATGCATCCATCACAAAAAATAAACCTCTGAGGTGCTTTGACTAATTTGGCACAATGAAGACAGAGCTGGACAGAGATGTTTGCAGGGAGCGTGACATCCAGCCACCTTCTGTTAACCCCCCCCCCCCTCTCTCTTTCAGCATATGAAAGCAGCGTCTAGATTCTAGCAAGATAACAGATTGTGATCAGCAGATTGCGATCAGCACCGCACTCTCTCCAGTAAAAAGGTTTTTTGCTGATTATGGCTAAAACCAGTCTCTCTAAGCCCCAGAGTTACAGTGTTACACACACTGTACCATACTTCAGGTCTTCTAAAATGCTAAACCAATAAAAAGGGTTTCCATCCATCTCGACATGCTCATATAGAAGAATTTAGTTTTAGAGGAGGGGTGGGGGTGTGCCTGCTGGGGTTAAAACACACTACTAACAAAGTTCTGATTGATTACAAGAAGTTTGGGAAGCAGCAATGCTTTAGTTTTTACATTAGGCTGGAAACCACGGAGCTGCGGCAGTGAGACGACCCAGGCCTTCTCAAATGTCATGTCTGTCATAAAATGTGAATTACTAAAAGAGGTACAGTAGAAAGGAATGACTGTATCATAAGTGCAACAGATTAGGATCTCCAAAGTTAAAGTTCCTTGCATTGAAACACTGTGTATCCATCTTAAGACCATGAGGTCTGCCTAGCATGATCAACAAAAGGAGGCTTTAAAAGAGCCTGAACTTACACAGGAGTTAAATGTGTGTGATATTCATTCAGGATCTCTGTCATTACATGTCATTTTTAATGGAGTTAATCAATACACCTTCTCTTGCATTATTCCATGTCCTGTTTATAAGTTTAAAATCAAAGTAATGTGGGTTAAATGTGCGGTATCGAACTTATAAGTAAAACTAGCAGCTTTACTGACTTCTCTCACAGTTCTCAGCTAGTAATAGACGATGGCATACACCACGGAGCAGTTACATATAACTGGATTATGGACTCACATACTCACAAAAATGCTGTCTACTTTAGTCTGGCAAGGAAGTCACAGACACAAACAGCTTTTACATTTAATAATACATGTTCAACAAAGCTGTATACACTTCTAAAAGATTGGGGAGTACACTGATATAATCTAATTAAGTTAAGGGAATTAAACGTGAATATAGTTCTCCTTGGATTGAGTTTCATCATGAACCTAATTATAGCCATGAATCAAAAATCTGTGTTACATTGCATTTTCACATCCAAAAGCACAAACAGTTCAAACTTCTTTTCATGGCTGTTGAGTTGGCTCGGTGGGTATATTTTTAGTTTAATCTTTCCTCAAAAGAGCACTTAATTATAATGATGTTCGGTGGCCAACTTTTATTGCAAGAGTGCTGTGTTTAATCAGCATTTGAAAACAGTCCTGCCGGATCCCCCCCTCCTTCCCCCAACAATCTGTTCTATAAAACAGAGCGACATACAAAGAAAAACAAAACAAAACAAGAAGATCAAGTACCTCACCAACTGACAGAACTGGAAAGCAACAACATATTTTCTGATTGTTGCTATAGTTACTGAAGGAGACATATTAGGCTATCTCTTTTTAATGAAAAATCTGTGACGTGCTTTGGTGGAAATATCACTGAAAAACAATCCAACAGCTTCATTTTTTTTACCATAAATCTACAGATCTTCTTGGAGAGGATAGTTTTAAGGCTTGGGGTGACTCTACTTCACCTCTCCTAAGAATCTGCCTGTTGTCAGATTAGTAGTACTCCATAACTAAGTCTGAAACACTTGCAAACACATTAAACCAAGCTCACACTAACACACACCAAACCAACAGACCAATGATTCACTCACAATTTATATTTCTACCTTGGCCAGCAGGCACTGCTCATGCTTTAGGTCTATCCTTGTTTTTTAAGATTGCTGGTTAAATAAATCATTCTTTGATTCCTCTATCAATATTTTTAAAGTTTTACATTAAGAACTATTCCTTCAATGAGCTTTCAGCAAAGTTCAAAATGAGGGCAGAGAACCGGATGTTCCATCAAAAACAAATGAGAAATGATTCAAATAAATTAAAATGTTATTGTTAAAAGAAAATCAAAAGAAGATATAACATACATCTCAATTACGAGGTAAAGTCCCTGCAATTTAAAGATGGAACTAGATGGAACAAAGACAGTGAGCCTGACTAATTCTATGCTACCTTTTTTATGCCACCCCAGCAAAATGAGTTGTTTTTTAGTTGGTTGTGTCTTTAGACAAATATGCTTCCATATACAAAAAAAGTCTAAAATATCCAACATCAGCCTAACCTTCTGCATGCAGTACTGATGTGGACTTATTAATTCCGCACAACAGAAATATAGATAAATTGAGGTTACTGTTGCTTCTGTGAGCATGAGATTTTTCCACAAACCCAATCTATTTCCTTTCCTGTTGCGGAGTATATACGTGCATCCGGATGCGTGATTGCGT
The DNA here is from genome assembly GCA_037177535.1 of Pseudomugil gertrudae. Lineage (NCBI taxonomy): Eukaryota > Metazoa > Chordata > Actinopteri > Atheriniformes > Pseudomugilidae > Pseudomugil > Pseudomugil gertrudae. Next base: position 24,446,522 of record JBAMHV010000001.1, read on the forward strand.
CTGGCTCAGGGAGCCTGATGAGAGCAGCTAAAGGGTGTTTATGAGACTGTTAGTCAGAGAAGAATGCTGCCCTACAGCTCTCGCCCAAATAAAAGAGCCATTTATTACACTCAACATGACCCTCTCATTACACACAAATAGGAATTAATGAGTGCTATATTGGGCACTCCCAGCAGAGCGAGGCGGGGCCCACTAAAGGACTAGCGTTAATTACACTGTCCTACATCTCACCCATTTAACACCACCTATCAGATCGCTCTATCTGCAGGGAAAGCATAGCAGCAGCCATGCATGATGTGGAGAAATAGACATTTTGATCTCAAGGAATACAAAAGAGCTCTTAATTTTTTTTTAAGTTTTCAAAAAGAAAAAATCTCAGTTTTTTTTTTATTGTGACATGATAGATCTCACATTTGGTCTCTACTGGACTTCATACGTCTTTGTTTGAAAGGTGAAGATGAAAACTTCACACAATACTCCAAGGACTTGTACTTCCTCCTCACTGTACTCACATTCCCTTGTTTACAGCATCGGCTTTTCATTTCTTTTCTATTTACTTTATCTCACAGGCTATGACTCTAACTTCAATCTTTACTGTAATCTCTCTCTCTCTCTCTCTCTCTCTCTCTCTCTCTCTCTCTCTCTCTCTCTCTCTCTCTCTCTCTCTCTCTCTC
>JBAMHV010000001.1:24451601-24481698 GCA_037177535.1 Pseudomugil gertrudae
TATATATATATTTTTATATGTGTGTGTGTCCAAACTGTTGGAAAACAGGGACTGACAAGCAAGGTGAACAGAGCAGAGGAAGACATGGCCTCAATACCACTTCCTGTTTTGTACATCTTGAAGTATACAAATGTATTCAGCTGAGTGGATCCTATTTATTATGAAAGTAGATTAATTTCCTTGATATGTGTTGAAAAGATTTCCATCTACAAGGCTCGTTCTGCTGTCAAATGAGGGAGCAAGGGTGAGAAAGAGACAGCGATACAGCGAGATAGCAGGCGCCAGAGCGGGAGTGCACAACAGAAAGAAAGGACACAAAGAGTGAGAGAAGGAGAAGAAGAAAAAGACGACAGTGCATTGAAATCTCGTTGCATCCGCATGCTTTTGAAGTTGTGAGATGAGCAGCCACAGAAGTCAGGAAAGTGACAAATTAGGGAAAAAGCTGTACTCTGCAAGCAGAGCTGCTAAATCAATTAAAGTCATGCCGAGTGCATACATTAACATCAATGGCTCACACATACACACGAACACACACAGAGGACAGGAGGGAAAAAAGAGGAGGTGTGCTCATGGGCTCGCTGTCGCTTCTCCCCCACAATGAAAAGAGGATAGATAAAAATAATAATAATAATACCACACCGGTATTTAAAATATTCCACAAAAAGCCAAGACTCTCTGTCTATTGTCAGTCAAACAGAAGCCATTCATTGTTGTTAGTTTAAGGAAATGTCACTACTGTACGAGAGCAATGCTGGAGTTCAGAGGGAACACAAGGCTCCAAGCCAAGCAGGTCTAAATGGACTTCAGCACCCTGGATCACAAGAGAATGTAAAACCTTTCCACTAACGCCTTTCTTCTTCCTTCCTTTTGCCTTCACACACTCATACACACATTATCGTTCTTCTGTACAGTCATCTAAAGTACAATGGAAGATTATTCAGGAGCCCAACTTTTTCTATCAAGGAGCCACATGAATCCATGAGGCGCTAAGAAAGAGGCGAGCGAGCGAGCAAGTGGACTTGTCTTGTTTTGGGTCTTCATATATTTATTTATGTATTTTATCAGAGTGTCATTCAAATGGAAGGATGAGCATTTGCATGACAACAGACTGAAGAGCAGAAAAGAAGCCCCAGGGAGAGAGAGTATCCATAAACAGGAGCTAGACCCACCCCCACCCCCCCTTTCAATATTGCAAAATTCTTCATACAGACTAACAAACGCAGCTCAACATATCCCACAACACTGTAGCTAAATATGACAATAAAGAGGTGAAGCCTGGCGGTTTGTATTACTATTTTAGCAGGATAAAACAATAGGCTGTTTTATTGCTACAGCGGCGTATAAAACACCACGGCGTTATTTTATAAAGCCTATTTAAATAGACATATATTTGTTATTTTAAAATACCCACGCTGGTATCAGATTTGACAAAAATAAATAAATATATAATAATGTTGGATTAAAATATGCTCTGCAGGCAACAGAAATATCTAAATAAATAAATTGTAAACAGCATCTGCACACAGTAGGTCACTTGTATTTCACTAAATTACACTATGCTGTCAACTGCCAGCTTCAAGATGTAAAATATATGCAATAAAAGACTGAAAGCGGAAACTCGCATCATTTAAATAACTGAAAGTAATTTAGAAAAACGGGTTTTAATCTAACAGGAGAAAAGCCACTGCTATCAAAAGCTCCAAAAGAAAAATCTATAAGTCACATCTATGGAGTGCTTTTCATCAGCATATCAGTGGTCGATGCGTGTATGTAAATATTGCTAGCAAAAGCAATAATGTTGTCTTCCATCACAAGAGGGAATCATTTCTTTTATGCGCTCACCAGAGTATTACTTTTGCATTGGCTCGATATGTATTTCTGCACCAGACAGGCTCTCTGTTCTGTGATTCGACATTGTAAATAATTACCTTTTTTTTGCTGAAGAATTTAATCTGCAAAGATAATTTTACTACAAAAGCATGTCAATGTAATTTGATAAATTAAAGTATAAAAATACTACATCCATTTTCATTGTAACGGATGGACTGCATACCTATTTTTATTCACTGCAAACTTTTTCCCCTTTAAAATTCTTTTCCTGCGTTATTGTCTGCGTTGCATCAAGTCCGTTGCTAATATTGTAGGGAGTGAAAAATATGAAAGGGATCTGGATGCACATAGAAACGTGAACACGCACGAGCACGCAAATGGAGATGCAAAAACTTCACATTTTGCTGATGCCCTTTTCGGAAGATGGGTCCGAATCACGCACTTCATCTGGGCCCGGAGGTGGAGCTCTTGATGAGTTTAGCCCCCTGTCTACTAAATCCCCCCACCAACCCTCTGCCAGGCTGTTCCAGTGCGCGAGAGAGAGACTACGACTACAGCTGAGCAACGTCGGCAGCAGCAGCACTGCTCTCCTCTAGCCCCTGTCTTTATCCCCGCCTGAGCATTAGATGTGATTACTGCTCAGCGCTCGACACTGACAGAGACAGAGAGCTCCCAGAGACAGCAGGAGTGGTTGAGAGACAGAGAGGGACCGAGCAGCGGAAAAGAGAAGCACAGCTTTTATGTTCCCTGTGCAGCTGCTACAGCGATACAAGAGTGCCCCCTGCTGCTTCTGGCGTCTGGATGTTGAATACACACATGCACAAATGAACACACACTTTTGGAAAGCCAACCATGAGAGAGGCTGCGTGGAACCTAACCTAAGTGCAAGACAAAGCAAGACCAAGCATGTATCTATTTGTGTTCACATGAGTTTGACATCACTATATGACTTCTCTAGAGTAGTGTGCAATAATAGCCGTTTGCCCATATTTCTCTTTATTAAAACTTCTATGAGGTTACAACTAGACACATCACACATTCTTACTGAGTGAGACACTCCATCATCCCTTTTGAGGAGTAATACTGGACAGCAGGTCACTCACAGTTTCTGTAAGAAATACTGAGTAGTTACACAGAGAAGGGATATAAATATGAAGTAATTCATATAGTTTTAGGTAATTAACATAATGTTTCTTGTCCTACTGCTGTTTTCTTTAGGGTTTATCAAGGTATTTGGTACAGAAATATGTTAAATATATATTCATGTATACTTGGTAGCATACTCTCAAATGAGGATAATCACTTTTCCACATTACAAACTGCACAGCTAACACAGCTCTGCTCATATACAGGGAGGGAACGGGGTCCTTACTGTCAGGGCCACATCTGCAAGACTCAGTAATGCACAAGCTAGCCTGGTATCTGATCTGTTTGTGTGGAGTTTGCATGTTTTCCCCAACCATGTAGGTCGCATCCAGCCTGCCTCTCATACGACAAATCGCATAAATGAACAGTAATAAACACATGGTTCCAGTTATAGAAGCATTCAAGCTTCTGCACAACTGCGGCTTGCAACAAATAAAGTTACTTGAACTAGAAGTAAACATTGGCTTACTAAGTGGTTTGGTATATATTCTGTTTTCTGTTTTTAATAGCAACAGTCTGAATTGTCTCACCATGGTTTCCATGAGCTTCCAGTCCTTTTCCAGTTGCTCCATTGGTCTGGTCCACCAGCTGCAGAAGCGGGCGTAACGCTGGCCCTGAAACCAGTACTGTCGAAGCCATTCGAATTCAACCTGCATACAACATGTGCCGATTAATGTCAGGCGGCTTCATCTGAGAAAAGGGAAGGAAATGCTGGGAAAGACACTGAACAAAACATTTCAGCGTCATTTCAAAACGACAACAAATGAATTATGTTCTAATATAAAGTATAAACTTACGTAGATTTTTGTCCTACATTGTACAATAATATTAGGGCAATCATAACAAGACATATGAATTAGAGTAAATAGAAAAAAGCTTGACGACATGAGCATGAATTTTGACAAAACAACAGCGACTTGTTGGAATCACAATGTACATTGTTTACAATTGATGTATATACAATATATCAAAATGCAATTTCAAGGTGTACACAGTGTCTTTTTTTGCAAATATCTGAAAAAAGCAAGACAGTTGGACCCATTTTATTACATAAAGGAGGAACAGCTCAGGCATTAATAACAAGCATTGGTCATATATATTAAACCAGTCACACCCTTAACCACAGAGTTGCAAATAGTAGATGCCCACACATACACACACCTTTCAGTCAGCACACCTGAAAACTCCTCCCACTTCCCCCTCTCCTCACTCCCTTCCCTCCTCCTCCTCTTCTCCTGCTCCGTCTGGAGATGACAGTCTCTGTTGCTGAGCCGCTCTGCTCTCCTCCGCTGGGAGTGTTTTTGTTTCCTGCTCTTTTGAAGTGCTGATTTAATCCTCGCAAGGATGCTTTGCGTAGCCAGGTGTAGCCCTGCCACTTCTGAGTGTGTCTTTCCAGTGTGTGTGTTTGTGAGTTTGGACCCGTGTTGTATGTACGTCGGTGTGTTTGCAACCCTGCACATATCTGCCTTCCTAAGTGTGTGAGTAGCTTTGTTAATGTCTCTGCATAAAATTGTCATGTGAGTGTGTGTGTGTCAAAGATTGCCCCGAATGCCACCAACATAAACACGAGATGCTGAGTTGCCCTCCCCCGAAAAACGTCCTACAAAGCATACCCCACCCAAAACAACGAACGCCCCGTTTTGAGTTTGACGCAGAGAATTGTACAACACAGAACGTGACTGCACACAATGGAGTCTCATATCAAATGGGACTGAGATGCCATTGTTTGTTTTCTGAAAACATTTTTATTTTGTTCTTCTAAAAGAGCATTTGCCAACGTGAACAGCAGAGCCTTTACAGCTGCAAACACAGCCAACAGTCTCGACAAGCTTTGAGCACATTAATTCTGCTCAAGAGGTCACATGAAGTGAAACTATAAGTCCCGCTATGTATGATGACTGTTATTATTTTGTCTTTTAATGAATTTGGATGAATTAAACTAGCAGTGTTTGACATGATCTCACATCCATCCCTTCCTCCTACAAGTGATGTTGCAAGTTCTATAGAACGCGGACATGAATCACTTCATGCATTTGAGCTTTGTTTTGAGCCGACAGTGACATCCACCTTATTTTATGTTTTTTTTTTGGGGGGGGTAACCTGAGAAGATGAAAATGTAGCTGAAAAAGACATAAAATAATTTTACACTACTATCAGTCCAACTTCCAACATCCAACTATCTTAAAAACCCATTTAAGGTCTAAAATATGTTGACATTTTTAGTGGACATCGCTCTGTAAGATGAGGTAAGTCACCTACCACTCATGACCTCAACCGACAACAAAGGACAAGAATTATTTACACAAACAGCCCGAGCAAAGCTTGTCTGGGGTGGAAACTGTGCACAAAGTCATCCTGCCATTTACTCCCAAAGGCTCTGATCACAGCAGGGATGACATGCAAGGACTGGGGCATGTCTGGGAGAATACACAGCCAGTGGTGCTGCTCAGCAGCCCCTCAGTCCCTCTATACAACCCACCCTTCAAAGAAATGTCATCCTTTATGGTGCCTTCAACACACTCTAAATCCACTCCCCTTCGATCACTACAGCTCAAACACACAACAAAGCAACGAAAGCCAATATCGGACGTCCTTTTCCCTCTGTCTGTCCCTCTTTCTGTCTCTCTGATTGTCTGCCTGTCCTTTGGTGAGAGGAAACCAACCTGTGTCTTCGCTTTGAGCTGACATGGCTGCCTGTCCCCCACTGTGCAGGCCAGTGGCAGGCACAAAACAGGCCATCTAAAGCTACAGAGAAGCACTGGCTTATTGGTATTTGTGAGTCTGGCCACCCAGCTGAGAGTTGCCAAGCAGGGAACTCTGAATAAATGCCACCAATCAAGACAGACTGATAGAAAGTGCGTGCAGAAGAGAAAGTGGTGGTTAGGCTTAGTTTATTTCTGAGGTGAGGAGGGGGGTGAGGGGTAGTGACTCCCCTCCAGCTGCCTCTGTCATCTCTCCAGGTGATGGACACACTAACTACATATTAGCTCCACATTAGTTGAGCGGCCACCCACCTCGGTAGCTCTGGAGTTAAAGTAAAAAAAGGCTTCTTTCCCCCCCCTTATTTAATGAGACGCTTTTTTTCTCCACACCTTTAGGTATTCCCTGAGCGGGTCCAATCAATTTCCGAGGCAAGGCCTCGAGGTGAGAGATGATGAGAGTGTGATCGATCCCACCCTGCCGTCCTCTGTTTACTTATTCTGGCCTCCTCTCACATCAGCCTTTATAACTGGTTCCCCAAACTCTCAGAGAGTGACCCAACACTTCTCATACACACGCCTGGTTGTAATGTAACCACAAACAATCGTTTTACTCAGAATTTGTTTTGTATTTCTCTAAACAACATATGTTAGCAAACTCACCTGCCACCACAGGAGCGGGCTTTCATTTCAGCATCAATAATATGAAAATTTTATTCATTTAACAGCAGAAAATGCTAAAGGCTAAACTGTGATTTTGCAGAGTTAAAGGTACACATAATCTTATTAGACATTTCCCATTACTAACCAAGAGTAAATAAACATGCAGGATAAGCAGAGGAACATTAAAGAGTAAAAAGAAAGAAGTAAATGTAGCAGAAAAAACAAGTACAAATGACATACAAGTCGTTTTCAGATGTTATTTATAAGATTACAATAATAAACCCCCCGAGAAAGGTGTTTCAAAGTCAGGTACAGACCTGAGAGCCCTGAATGCTGGACAATGAAAGGTCACACACACCTGCTCCAGTACCATTTTACTTTGTGTTTGAACATGTGGGAAAACCTTGTCCCTCCCTTCTGTATTTACTGTGGGGGAACTAGCATCATTAGAGGGGGTCCCTCAGGGCACTCTGTCATACACCTACCTGGGAAATGACACAGTGGCTTTCAATGAGACAAGACATTTGCGTTTGGGATTAGCATTTCAAAGCCAAATATGCACACAGGGGCTGCATGGCGACACTGGGTAAGACTAACCCCACGGAGTAAGACAGCAGGTAAGATTAAAAAGAGACAGTGGGAGGGACCACGCCTAACAAACAGGTGGAAACTTTAATTTTCTTCAATTCTGTCTCCCTTCAATCCCTACTACAGCGAGACATCAAGAAATACAGAGACTCAAGCCCCGCCCACATGACATATGTCAACCCCGCCAGCCCCTCCTTCCACTGCACAATATTAGCAGAGTGTCAGCTGGTTCTAGCTTGCTGTTTAGCACATTTTAAGGAGGGGCCCAAAAGGCTCTGCTCAGGTCAGGCTGCCAGCGTGTCTCAGGCTTGTTCACTCCTCGGTCGTCCATGTCAAACACGACCCACGCAATATGCACGCACCAAGCACCAAAGTGGGCCGGCATCATAAATAACTCCACCAACAATACATCATTTAAGTGGGTGTTCTGCTCTCGTGGGCAACTCCAAACAAATGGTCACATCGATCATTGCTAAAGTCAGGTAGTGTAGACCCAAGCCCCTGAGAGCACCTTGTTCTTGCTTAAGCACTCACACATATATACACACACACATACTAAGTCTTCAACTAGTGTATAAATAGCATCCTGTTTTCCCAAATAAAACTGCCTTGCCCTCCCAGTGAGGGCCTATGCATAGTAATCCTGTGGCACTGTACGGAAAACTAGCAGGTGTTGCTAGCTCAACCAGCGCTCCAGTTCTGACACACACAGGACTATTGTTTGGCAGAGCTGAATAATTAACATTGTCTACAACCTTTAAACAACCTTACGTCAGACTCATCTGTCATGGCATCCTGCTGAGCGGGTCTGGGTGCTGGCGTCGGCTACAATGTGCACTTTGGGCACAGGGTGTAAAATGGGTGAGGTGAGATGCTATAATAACTGCTGGCCTGCGGCATTGTAACACAGGAGGTTGATGGCTCTGCAGACAGCCCCTCAACTTCCTCTTGTTTTTGACCTCACTTTATCCCTCAGTACCTCAAGCCAGCATCACTCATTGTTCTGTAAGAACAGGGGTTAGGAAAGGGACAGGGCCAAGACTCCTTCTTCAGAAAACATATGGGGAGGCTATTGCCTTACGATCCATCAAAGGCCAGGACAAATGAGAACAACCTGGATTTCATATTGTAGGCATTTCCCTGAGTAGTAACAACAAGGTAAGTAGAGGGCGGGAAGCTGGCAAGCTCCCATTCTGCTATTTACAGAGCCTTAACCTGCCATCACACTACTCCCTGTATGCTCTCTAATTCTCATGACACAAGGAAAATGAAATCAAATCGTTCCCATTATCTTATTCTGGAACAAAAACTTTGCCAGTGTGTTTGTTGGACTGTCGCATTGTTGTTTTAAACTATATGAGCTGCAGTTTATAAAAAGGCTAACGGAGCATCTCACGGACGAAATCTAAACCAGTGATGATTTCATTTTATATAATTGCTGTCTAGACCCCCCCTCCTCCCCCCATACTACTTGATCAGACAGCGAGCTGTTATTCATGTATGTGCAGTAGATTTACATACATTGCAGGTGTATAAATTCATATGATGTAAAAAGCGTAAGTACTTGTTTTTTCTAAGGCACTCAATTCCTTAATTAGATGTTTATCCATGTTATTCGTAAAGAATGCTTTCTTTGTATTCAACAACATTGTCTGAGAGGCTGTCTGGATTAAATCATCATCATATCTGCAGATGGTTCTTAGTTGTTTTTAACCTCCTTGGAGTACCAGATGGGTGAGGATTACACGACAGTACAACTCAGATAGTGTCAGGGAGGTTTACAATCACAGATAAATATATTAAAACTTTCAAAGTCTGCCATGTTATTGTGTAAACACTTTTGCTGGATATCCAGCTCTCCAGTGGGGCTCGCCAAGAGGTCTTCAAACTAAGATATTTCCAAATGCTGTTTGGACCTGTGGAATTAAGTTCTAGAGTCAGGAAAAACACAGGAAAGTTAACACATGGCTGGTTAAAGAGTGTCATTTTACCGACAAATAGAAAGTTAAATCCAACAAAAAGATGCAACATACACAGATATACAAACATACGTATGTCTTCACATTCATATGCGCATGTAAACAGATACCACCATGCCCCTACCTCATTGTGAATCTCTTCACAATGCTGTAACGCCGTCGGCTGCAGGGCCAGCAAGCTATGGGATCCTGTCTCTGGGTCAGTGTGCAGGTGGGACAGGGCCTCTTGGCACCGTGACTGAATGTAGGTCAGGGTCCCACTGGAACACTGATAGGAATGATGGAGAACCAGTATCCCATGTAGGGATTAGCCAAAGATGGGACTGTGAGCTTCAAAAGATTTAAGGTTTGATTTATTTTGTGTGCGGCTACTAATACATAAAAACAGACCCAAATGAATAAACCTAAAGTTAATTTTATTCTCTATATTTATTCTGTCTGACTCACCTCGGCCACTCGGTGCGTGGAGCTGAAGCGTGCCGTGTCTCCAGCGAGGACACAATGCTGGTGGGTACTGTTCAGATCATCTGGTGAATGCAGTGAACAGGAAACCATCAGCACATGCTAACAGTGATGCTGAGAGTAATAAAGACAGAACAGAAAGGCTCAATTATAAAAGCTCAAACCTCAGGAGAGAGAATATTAATCTCATCTTGGATGATATTCATTAATTCTTCTAACATTTTACAGCAGAAAAACAGATGAAAAGCACAAAGTGAATTTGATTAAATCAGCGTGTACACTCAGACAGATTTCACTTGGTCCGGCACTGAACAAAGTAGGAGGAAAAGCACTGTACTATAATTTTAATTACCAAACAAAACCAGATCGCGCTCAATCTGTCAAGATGGAAGAGCCATACCAACAAACATTTGTTCAATATAGCACAAGCTTTACAAAGAAGCCCTGGTGCTGTTTCCTGTGTATCCCGCCATGTGTTTCTTTGTGTGTATAGATGTTTCTCAGCTCTGCCATTATTTGCCTCATACCAATAATTAATTTAGCCATGACAGAGCTGTCATTCACAGCACATGTGCATATTTACACCCGCCTTGAGCAAGAGTACACCAACTAATGCCTGTGATTTGAAAGTCAAACAGCGAAATGCTTTGGGAAGAAAATATTATTGTTTGGTGGAAGTAAAAAAAAAAAAAAAGACGGTGACAAACAAAACAACTTGCTGGTGTTTTCTTCACACTGATGAGATTGTGAAGGATTAGGTCTCTGGGCAGAATTACTCTGCGTCTTTAAAACTGTTTATATCCAATAACAAATTATCTCCATCAATCTGCTCTTTTCTTGGCGCGTCTGATGCAGTCGGTGGGATCAGGAGGGAGTCGAGGCAAACTCGATAACTGTAATAAATATTTATCTTTCTTTCAACCCTTGCGCCTGCTGCCACTTGTCCTCCTTTTCCAGGAAGCAGGCTTTTAAATATATTGGGTCAACTCTTTTCTCCAGTCCCCCTGTGCATTGGGAGCTGGAAATCAGATTATTGAGCAGGCCCGGTGTCAAGACTTGCATTGTTCTTTTTTAACCACCTAAATTCCATTTGGGTGGAAATGATGGTGATTCAATTTGCCTCAAGCAGCTCAGACATTAGCAGTTCAAAAGGGCCTGCCGCCAACACATGGTGCTGAAAATACATAACGGTGTCTGTGGTTATACCATTGTAGTTTCCTTTTAATACCAGAAAAACTACTTACCATAGGCTGTATGTCACAAAAACACAGGTACAATATATTTTAACACTTGGTCACTTAGTCATGGCTGCTCTGTGTGTGTTTGTGTGTGTGTGTGTACTTGTGACAAGAGAGAGAAAGGAGTGGGGGGAACAACACTCTAAATGAGTGTATTTTTGCACATGTGAATTGTGCAAATTTATAGATGAGTGCATATGTTTGTACGCTGTGCCAAGTATTTAATTCAGGTGGACCAACAAAGCAACAGACGGGTGAGGACTGCGCGAGCTGCTATCGTTGCAGAGCAGTTGGCCTCTCAAGGGCGTACTCACCAAGTGGAGCATAAATCCCCACTGATCCGCGACAGTCAAGTCCCATTAGAATGGCCTGCACAACAGCCCATCACTCTATTATCATAGCTGGCCTGAAACTGACGGTTCTATTGTAAATCTTATCCCGCTAAAGGAGGTCGGCTTCAAGTCCTGTCAAGCTGAATATTAGGTACAGTCACTGCTGCTCTGATGAAAACAGAGGATCCTCAAAGAGTCAGTCACAGGAACTCATTAAAACCTTCCTGTTCCACCTGACTTGTTAGTGTGGCTTTTAAAACTAACATAAATATCAAACTCTAGATCTGATGTCATATTGCACATGGTAAACCTGTCTCCTGCAAAATTTAGCTTCACAAACGCCTAATGCTTACCTAGATGGAATTGTTCCACAATTGAGTTAATAAGAGGTGTGCATCAAATAAGTTAGCAGATTGGCACGTAAACATTTAGCTAAAAACAGGAGTTCATTTAGTAAGAGTGAAACAGTTCAGTTCTGTCTTTCTGCACTGAATCACTCGCATATTTCACCGGTTATGTCCCTTCTGCAGGGAGACGATGAATTACCTTGTCATACACACAGTACTTACCTGTTACAGCAAAGGGTTCTCTGAGAGAGACTCACTTTAACAGATCCAACTATGCTTTCCATTAATAAAGATTTAGAATGAGCCTTGTGAGTTTTGAGGTTTAAAAACACTCAATGAATCTCCATAAAAATCCTCAATGACATTCAGACAGAAAACACAGTTTATCCTTCCAAAACCCCTTTTTTTCGTTAAGGTCTGTAGATCAAATCTGCTATGTCTAACTTTAAGTGCTTAACATGGTTAAAAAAGGGAGTCAAGTGGCTGAGAGCTGCTGTAAATCTTCAGAGTCTACATTAAAGAAAAGAAGAAGAAAAAAAAGTCTGACGCCACATGTTATTGAACCGATATTATCTGATCAAAACTGCAATCTCCTCATCACATAAAAGGCTGTTTAATCACTAGGTCAAACACATTTTTGTCACACGTGTAAATGACTTACAGATAGATGCTGAAATATTCCAAATGAAGAAATAAAGGTCATTTGACACGATGGTTTCAGCATGACAATGTCTGTATGGCTGGCAGGTGGAGCGAGGTAGTTTGCGATATAGAGAGCAGCTTGAATCAGAGCAGGATTAGATAAATACCTACGATAAACTCTGTTTAAAAATGTATGACCGTATCCAAATTATCTAGTTCATCAATAAACTATGTTACAAGTCTGCTAATGTATCTCATTGGAAATATCTACCCTATCGTGTGTTAAAGATCACACATTTGATTCATTTACTTTTAAATAAAGTACAATGATTCAACAAGCAGTTTAAGTTGGGGTTAACACAATTATGTCTATTCTTACACACTTAAGAAAACAGGGTGCCTTTATAAAATAATAAATCCCCCATCCGTCCAACCAGGGGTCCTCGCTTCTTGTATATCTGAACACAGGCTTCTGCTGTGATGTGGATAAATGTCCTTGCACTCAGAAAATATGAGAGCGCTCAGAGGGACCCATGGGACTAAAAAGAGGAGGGTGGAGGTGTCCGCTGCAACCAAAAGCATTAAGCTATGATTTACACCCCTGTGGCTCGCTGTCTGTTCTCCCCATAGAGACGTAGTCAGCAATGGGTCACAGGACTTCAAAAAATAACATTTGGTTTCCCTAACCTCTCTAATGCACACAATTTCATGGAACCTTAAAGCCCTGCGTTCAGGCCAAGTAACCTCTGTTTTTCTCACTCTCTTTCACACACACACATGCGCGCCTCGGCTCCATTTCTCCTGCTGAGAGAATTAGACGAGGCCAGAGCATGCAAGTGAAAGTGAAGTGCATCCTGCTGGTATGGGTCATTTGGGACGAAGTACAAGAAACACTAAAACACAGAGTAATGAAAGCGTCGCTTCCTCCGTATCCAGACACGATGCTGAATCTGGGCAACATGTTAACATGTGCATGTGCGTATTCTGTGTGTATGGTTATGGAGAAACCGTGGTACCTCTCATGTAATAGCAGTCTCCAGACTCCAGCGGTAGCATCAGGCCAGGTGTATGGATGTCCCAGGCTACTTTGAGCCCAATCCTCCAGCATGCCTTTTCACTGCTGCCTCCTTCTCCACTCTCACCTGTCAGTCACACAAAGCTCAACTCACTGTAACATTTGCATCCTGTGTTCATATTCACATTAAAGTCTATGCTTTGACACCTCATCCACTGACACTTACAATCTACTATAAACTTTAGTTAAAATACACAGGCTTAATTAGGTCAAACTGTCAATTATATTATAGAAAAATAATCTCAGTTGTATTTTTTTTTCAAATCCGTGACTGCTATATCTGGATAATGTAGTGCTAAAACACTATAACAGTGTCCATTTATCACAGCAGCCAGAAAATAGAATAAAATAAAATTGAATTAAGAATTACGAGGTTAAAAGTATGGAGTGCAATGATTAAATCAATACCACCCAAACAATGGATGTAAGATGTAAGCCTCTGTCTCCAGAAAGTAAGAATCACTTAACGTCCAAGCAAAGATGATACGTGTTGCTGTGGTCACGTTGGCTGTTAGCACAGGATCTTTATGCTCTCATTATGCTGTGCAAGAGGAAATAGTTGGATAAAAGCCCCTGATGTTGTTTAGCAAGTGTGCAAGAGTGTGTTACTGGACAGTATATATATATATATATATATATATATATGATATTCCTCTTGCACAACCCATTCTCCGATACCACCTCCAGCGTTCTCTCACTCCCTTCATCCTTACACGGCATCCTAAGAAAACAAGATTTGGCTTGGCTGGCCAACACCCTTCAGCAAAATCAATACTAAAGTCTTTCTGGGCCTCTCTGCTCCATAGCTGCCTTTTCCTTTGCTCAGCACGGATAAATAGTAACTTAATTTCCAGCCATTGTGCTCTGAGAGCCAGCTAATGACAGAACTCCCCGAGGCCTTGGGAATGGTGGAAGACCATCTTCTGTGCCGGAAAACACTCAGTCGTAGCAGATTCCTTTAGACCAGAGCTACTGGGGAAAACACAGTTCAACGGTTCTCGTGTCAAAAGGAACAAAACAATGTGAGGGTGCGAAAAGGAAAAAAAACATCTCAAAAGAGCGTAAGATAAATGAGATAGTCTGTTTATGGAAGATTTCTAACATGCTGCATTAATGGTTTTTTTTAGGAGCAGGCCTCTAAAAGCACAGCCCAGCTGAGACGAACGTTGGAACAAAGTTCTGTTGAGTTCTCATCAGTTTTCTCTCTAAAGTCTGAAGCCGAGAGGTCACGCACAACTACAGAGGACATGGCTGCGAAGCACAGCAAGGTATTACGTTGCAGCGTTTGAAGCCTGTGTTCACAGGGTCAGAGTTGAAATGGCTGAGAACAAATTATTAAAGCAGACCTCAGCAGCAGGTGTTTCTTCTTAAGAAAGTCAAGTGAAGAAAGGCCAGCTGTAAATGTATTGGGATGTCAGAGCAGTTGGAAGTCCATGCGTGTAATACTGTAAAAATTATCATTTCAAGACACAGATTCAGACTGTGTAGAGCTCCTGCCTTCAACGGTGCAGCACATGCCCTGCAGATGCGGTTAATTGTAACACAATATCTTTGCTCACTTCAACCTTTGATGGAAGGAAGCAATGATCTTGGTTCCACGATAGATATTTGACATAGTTTCAAAAACTCACTCATTTATTTGGTGATAACAAGGTTCAAGCAAAGTGTAGTGAGCAATAAGACTCTGTGGAAGTCAGTAGTGTTGAGAGCTTTGACCATATTTAGGAAAATTACAAAGAACATTGGAAGATCCATTGCCGTAAATAATGTTAATACAGCTGTACGGTGTCCTCTAGTTTCTTATACATATTGTCTCGAAAGCAAAGTTCTCTTTATCACTCTATCTCAATCAGCAAATTCTATCAGCTCTTGGGAGAGTGCACAATTCGTAATTAGGAGACATCGTATTATCCATACAGTAGAGTCAAGGAACACTTATCAAAGCAGGGCTCATTATTCCATATCAGATAATTGCACATCGATCATTTCTTGGGGAAATGATTTAGATGAGATGTGCTGTGTGTGATAAGGCCTGTTTGTTAAACTACGCCATTGAGCGGGTGTTAAGAGCTCGGATTCAAATGTCTGTGATCTCCCAACGCACAGGCGGCGATAAGACTGTCAGCAAGTGAACTGGTGATGACATTTGATAATGCCCTGACACTATCACATAGATGGATCAGATATTTGCCTCACCAGAGGCCATGTCTACAGCTGCTACAGCGCTGCTGTAGGGCCATAACACACAAGGTTAGCTGAGTCTGATCCACCATAAAGCAACTGAGATAAGTTGATGGGATGGATACTGAAGTGGAAGATGAATCCTAATTTTCAGGAGCAAAATGCAAAGGATTAGCCAGCTAAATATTGATTAAAGGGATAAAAAATAAAGTTAGAGAAAAGCCTCTAAAGTGCTAAATCTGCCATCAACTACAGATGCATATCTATGACAATATGGCAGTATGATATTTTACTTAAACCCTTACCTTTTTCATCATGACAACTATAGTTGTAAACAGCCACTGGTGAATGAGTGATCAGGTTCTCATCATGGTGCCACCCTACCGCCATTTTCCCCATGCCATAGTAAGGCTCCTCTTTGAGCTGGCTCGTTTGCGATGGGTCCATGTAGTTGAGTAAGGTGACATTAAACTTGATTGGCCCAGTGCATACCTGCTTAGGACTGGGTTGGGAGCAGCCCTGTCCACTTGCACGTTCCTCTTTGTCCTGAATGTGGTAATATGACAGGCTGTGCTTTAGTTGAGCTACAGGCTTCTCCTGAGCCACTAGTCCAACAGGTTCACGTTCTTTGTCGCTGACAGCCTCGGCAGGCCAGCCGGAGCGTTTTCCTTCAGGGTGTTCTGCAGCTCCTGCAGTGCTAGGTTCACTTAGTTTGACTTGAGAGGACTCTCCCTCCTCACTACTGTGTTTAAACTCTGTCTCCCACTCCCCTTCTTGTTTTGACCCAGAGCAGCCTTCTTCGCTGTGCTTTGACTCAATGTCCCACTCCTCACTGTGCTTGGACTCCGTGTCCCCCTCCTCACTTTGTCTGAACTCTGAGTCCCCTCCTTCACTGTTCTTTGAGTCTTCACTGTGTTTGGACTCCGTGTCCCCCTCTTCACCGAGTTTGGCCTCTGCCTCTGCTTTCACACATTGCGTTAGCCTGTCTCCTTCCTTCAGCTGAGACACATCAGAGCAGAAGAAGGTATTGAGCTCCCACAATGCCTTGCAAGCGGCTCTCAAATCAGGCTCACAACAATTTTGTCCTTTAAACTCAGCGTCTTCACTGTGCCAGGGTATAGCGAAAAGCCGTGTGTCCAGATAGCGATAGGTGTGGCCCGGCTCACCCAGCAGCGCTCGTGACACGGCGGTGAACACATCTCGGTCACGAACTCGAACCAGATCTTTCAGGAGGCAACCCTTTTTTCTGAGGGTGAGCAAAGCTGCCTGTACACGGCTGTGCAGCTCAGCAGGCAGCGAGCATGATCTCCTCAATACCAGGCCAGAGTAACTGGCATCCCACTAGGAAGGCAGAACAATAAAAACATCAAATCTTACTAGATCCTAATTAATCTAATTATCCAAGAATATAAGAGGTAACAATAAAAACACTCTTGCAGTGCTTTTAAGAAGAAATGTAGCTTGTAGATAGTATTTTAATTATCTGGAAGTAGAGTTAACTCACCAGTTGCTGAAAGCCTCGACTTGAAGGTCCCAGAAAGGGGATCTTCTGATCTCCCAACTCCTGCAGTAGCTTACGCCTCTGTGTAGCAAATTAAAACACACAGATTTCAGCTAGTTAATACCCACACTTCCTGATATTTTCTTTCCTAATAAATCAGTGTGAGCACATTTTATGGAAGGGTAAAAGACAAACATTACAATAATGTAGTGAGTTAAACTATAAGAAAAAAAAGCAGCAAGGGAAAAACATATCCTAATAAATATCCACAAACAACAGTGATATCAAGAAAACCAACTTACATGGACTGTTTTATTTCATACATTTAAATGAATGGTCACATCACAAGAGAATAATGGAAAGTCATTTTTACTGAAGTCTCACATTTTAATGCTTTTGCAAAGCCTGTTGGTGGGTTCTTCACAACCTTGTAAAAGATGCCCGATGCCATATAGAGCACCTCCAATAAAACCGACAACCTGGTGAACGAATCAAAGTGCCTTTCATTGGGCCACATTCCATTCTGATCTGTAAATCAAACACCAACCGGCAGAAAAACTATAGCCTCAAATAAAGTTTGTTTCTCCACCCCGTTTCGTCTCCTCCAACATATGCGAATGTCTGCGTTCACTCAGGTTGCAGCCACATGTGGACTCTGTATACCTCACCATTCATTCCCTGCAGGTGCACACACAATCTCTACATGGTGTGTCTGCAGCAGGAAGGTGAAATGTCATGGCATCACGCTGTCTTTTTACGTCTCAAAGTTTTGGATGAATGTCTTGTGCATTAACAACCAACAGTTTAAGACAAAAAAAAGACAGTGAGTATATTTCTGTGACATTTACAACATCCATCTAACATTTTCCCTGCACCTAATAATGCCAAAAACCTCATGTGGGACGCTGCAGGGAATATGGGAATCGTGTGCCAAAATATGTCCTGACTTTGAAAGTGAAATAAAATGTCCTGTCCATAAACATTACACTACAATTATTAGAAGTTTTGTGCCCTGACTCAAAGGGAGAATGGATAAAAAAAAGAGGGCAAGCAGTAAAGGTATGTGCATTAAAGACAGGAGTGAAGGCAGTGGATGATAAATGCAGAAAAAATGGGAGGGCATCTGGCTTTAGGCAGTGTAACGATTTCACCTTCAGGGCTGAATCTTTACCTTAGGCTAAACAACACAAAACCTGCTGAAAGTTTTCTTAAAGGATGTGCAAGAATGTGCAGGCCTTCCAAGTTATTCTGGAACAAACAAAAACAGACTTGCAGACAGTTGGAACAAAAAAAAAAAAAACAAACAAAAAAAAAAACAACATGCACTATTCATGGCCAGACTGCATTCAAAGGCTGTTGGAAGAAATTGACAAGCTGACACACATTCATTGGTGTCAAAGTCTAACTCATGACAGAAGCTGAAAATATCAAGGTGAGACTGTGGGCTAGTGTTGCTTTTGCATCTATGTGTTTGTCTCTATATGCTTTTGTTTGTGTTTTGTCAAATAGGCTGGCATTTACACAGTTTTTCTGAATGTAAGTATGTATATAATGGCATTATTCTTCACACAAAGCAAACTAAAGTGGTTATCATATGCACAAAAGCACATTTATATCCTGCCTGAATAATGCAGCTGTGGAAGCGAGCATGATGCCTCATCCCCAATCGCACACAACCAAGGCTGTCACACACGTGTCAAATACATCAGCCGGCTAAGAAATTCCACAGAAAAAAAAAAAAAAAAGCAAAGACAAGTTACTGGAGCCCGCTGAGGCAGATGGACTCTCGCAGTCTAAGAGAACTGCTGTGTCTGTCTTCCTGTCTCTTTGTCTGTACCTGATTCTGAAAGAAAAATCACAAGGTGTGAGAAAAGGTCTGAGTTTCCACTCAAAGCCTGGAAACAAGATTACCAATTTCATAATAAAGCGGGTGTTCCACGGCAGCCACGCAAGCAGTCTGTGGCAAGTGATATATCTGATGCTTTTTCTCTCTCTTTTTTTAATCTCTCTCTTCCTTGATGGGATTATTTGCTCAGCCGGACTGTTTATCACAGAAAAACATATTCGGCAGAATAGAACTCTATGGGTTTGCTTTGATCTCAGCCTATAAGAGATATCAAACTGTGTACCATATATTTAATAATTTAATTTATTTCACATTGGTGACACTCCAACGGACACTTTCTTCAAAGTAATCTTCACGGAGTAGATTAATGTCCAGCGCTTAGCATCAATAGCTCAAAATAGCCCGATAAGTCCATGGCTGCAGGGATAAAAACACCTCCAGTCTGACTTGTGTCATCCCCAGAAGGGCCATTGGAAAAAAAAGAAACAAAAAGCTACATCTGGTACGAATGACAGAGGACACACAAGTTTCTTCAGGCTTCTAGATAAAGCTGATGCATCTATGGAGCTGCAGATAAAAGTTTCACCTGTCTAATTTTGGTAAACTGAGTTGACAGATGCTTGGCCACACTTAGCCAATTGTAAGGATATTTGTAGACACAGCAAGTGTTGCTGTTATTTGAAAATACAGAGAAATACATGAAGCAAAAGAAGGGTGAAACATGATACTGACCCTTGGTTCAATTTGCCCTGCTCTCAGTGTTACTGTATGTATTAACATGCAACATTATCCTCGTGCTGGTAGCATTTAAAGCTGGAAACAGGAAGAGACTGTATTGCCATCTTGTAGGTAATATGAAAATACCAACATTGCATGCTGGACTTCATGCAAATCCCTTGCTAATTATATTAAACGGGTCTAAAAGAAATTTAGAAGAGAAGAAAGCATGTCACATAAAAAATGTTTATCAGCAACAGCTATAGAAAAAATCTTAAAGAAAACTTGTGTTATTCAAGATCACCAAGCAAAGAAAGAGAGTATCCTCATCAAAGCACCACTTCAAGACTCCTGACACAAAGAAAACTCAAGCAAATTACTCCAGCCACAGAGATGACGTGATGAGAGATAGCTGTGTAATAGAGCGCAGTGTTTAAACAGCCACCTACTGGTACTTGTCAGACATCCATTTCAGAACTAGCCCTTCTCTGCAAAAGTGATGGTGAATCAACAGTTTTGACAAGTCCGCCGTAAAACGTCAAATTCAAAAAGACAGGCTGCCTGTGTACATCAAAGGCACTTCCTACCCAGTCCATTTGTCACCGGATCGAAGAATGTGGGAACCTTGTGTGAAGCAACAAGAAGGGCAGAGAAGGGCAGGGTGTGCCTGTCCCGTCCCCTGAATGTTTGCGATTGCCTGTGTGATGCACAACAGTGCTGCATCAGCTCTAAATCTGGACTTGTGTTGATAAAACAACAACAACAATGGATGTGCAGGACTATTTCCCAAAACAACTGAATCTAGCCACGTTTTTCAGGTAATCGTAGTTATATCTGTTTCACAAAGGCCTGTGAAGGTTGAAGTCTATCTCATCCGCAGGATGTGATGCTGCCTTGAGCTCTGGTGAAGTAACACACCACCTAGGTGCCATCACACATAAATGTGTCATTGACAAAATTTCCAAGGTGACGCTCACATGACAACATGTGCACAAGACTTTTGGCTTATCCAACAGTGCCTTAAATTAGATCCATTTACTTGCACGGAACACATTAGGGGACAGTGTGGGATTCAAGATCACATCCCAGGATACTGTCACATAAACACAGCTTCTACTGATGTTTGCCTGTGAAAACACAAAGAGCAGACCATCCCATTACTTTCCCAGTGTTTTTACTAACTTTTCCAGCCCAGTACTCAAACTAAACAACCGCTCCTGTATTGATTACAATGTCACAAATGACCTCTTTCAAATACCGTCAGACATTACATGCCTGAATTTCATGCATGTCACTGTGAAAGAAAAAACCTAAAAGCACAAAATGAACCATTTTCCTTTTCTCACATATTGTTTACAGCCACTTGTTGCATTAGTTTATTTTAAAAGCATCGGATAGAAGAGTTGATGTGATGGCTAACTGGGCAGACTGGTAAATGTATAACTGAAATGTGTGGGGGCTGACCTCAGAGCTGGACATCGGTAATGTGTAACCACTTATCTCCGTGTTCCTGCTCAGAACCAGCCAGTGAATATGAATTGGACTGTGAGGGTGAGTGTTTTACTGTATGCAAGTTACATTCAAATATGTTTTATAGTAGGTATTTCATTCAAACTTGTGCAAACAAAAACATAAGATTGAATGAAGTTGATATGAAGCTAACCCCCATCTTTTTTCAGTAAGACAAATACATACCTTATGAAATGTTTGGCTCAGACGTAATTTGTTATTTTCAGGGAGTTCTTTAATTGTATGATTTTTCTCTTCCATTTTTGTTTAGAAAGAAATGAGAGAAAAAGACAAATGTCCCCTTGAAATAGGAGTACAAATGGTATGCCATTAGCTCCTGCATACTTTTTCAAATCAGTGAACATTCGCTATATATCGACAGACATGTTCAGCATGTGTTCAGTGGGCATGCCCAGGTGGGGTAAGTGATGACAAATGGCAGACAGGCTGACTTCGGCCAGTTAATTGTTGTTGGAGGCTGAAGGCTGCGTTGTTCATTTCACCTCGCGACAGGGTGGCGTGAGACGTGATCATTAATATTAGAACATTTTCATCCATCTACCTGAACAAGAGGCCAGTCATTTGAAAGGCTGGTGCTAGGCAGACCTTTCACGCCCTGTTTATAACACCAATCTAAGCACATTACCAGAGCTGTGGGGGACCACTGCCAGCCATTAATTAGACGTGCACACACAACAGGGCCACGTTCACTGTCACGAGGGGGACTATTTAATATCTAAAATGCTGCATATTCTCTCTTTTTCCGCCATGTGCTCTTGCTGACATGCACACTTACTTAAATGAGCTTTCTCGTTTTTTCTACCATACACGTAATTCTGTCGGGTGGAGATCCTGTGCACACATGTCAGACAGAAGAAAAGAAGTTTTGGCTATCATCTGTTTTTTGAACTCTCCATCCCGCTTGCTGCACCTGACAGACAGAAGGACCCGTGTTTCCGGATCAATCATTCAAAAGTATTTACAAATGCACGAAGCCAGACTCAGACAGGTTGGCACATGGCCACTCTGTTTAAGTGCTTTTCAATGTGTCTATGGTGTCAACATCTATTTCACACTTATCTACACCTCAAAGGGGAAAAAAGATGTTTCTATGACCTTTAGTAAGTGTCAAATCTGAAGAAAAGAGGAGAGACCGGAGAAGGAGAGAGAGGGAGGGGGTTTAAGAGATGTGTCAATGCGTACCTTACATGAGCTTTTTTATTTATCTTGGAGAGAATGAGCAGGCTATGAGCTGCTACACACTCATACTAAAATCATTTCACACAAAGAAGCTGCTCCGTTCATCTAAAGACATCTGGTGAAAGATAAAAATTGACAGTATTCTTCCAATGAACTAATACAAGTAAAACAAAGTCTTATTAAAGGACATTTAAAGTTTTCCTCCATCTGCAGGATTGAAAGTAGTCGCCTTGCTGTCACGGGAGACAATGTCACATGTCTATGAACTCTTGGCTAGCACCACGGATACCCATTTTGCCTTAATTGTTAGTTTGCGGCCAGGTCGTAATGTTTCCATTAAGATTATGTCGATCGAAAAAAGCTTTTTAGTTTTCACCTTCAAATTACAACATGCTTTCATGAGGTCAGCTGTTTTCCATGTGGAATGGCTGGTTTTAATGTAGACACAGTCTCTTGGTATTCAGGTTGGGTCCAGTTCAGTCAGGGGAAAGAGTGAGAAAATGAGGATAGGCGAGGGATGGATGGATAGAGGAAAGAGAAGAGAGGCAGGAGAGCGTTGATTGAAAGACAGTGATTAGCAGTTTTCAGTGGAGCGTCAGGGCCACTGAGTTGTTCTAACAGGGTTGTCGTGTTTCGAGGTGCAGTCAAGGAGAAGTCAGTGCTTTAGAAGGCTCCCTCCACCCCCCCAACTCTTTTGCCATCCAGCCACACTTTCCCTGCCCCTCCAAAAAAAAATCAATATGGCTGTGCAAAGTGCAGCTAGGCCCACGGGGAGGGCCAGCTAACTGTAGGGGCTGGATGCAGGGCTTACAGCGAGGACAACAAGCGTCCTCCAGGTCTGTCCCACAGGCAGTGTCAAGGACAGACCAGAGGACCAGAGGACCAAGGCCACCAGACTTCCCCTCTGCATCTCGCCTTCTCTCTCTCTCTATGTGTGTTTCTCTGCAACCCTGGCTTTGCTAGCTCAGTGAAGCAGAAGAGATCAATAATCAGGTGGAGCGTTTAAAATCCCCAGCTCCAGAGGCTGGCGCTGCGCTCCTTGGAGCCCAACAGACCAACACATCGCTCAGGGCGGTGCAGCTGGATGGAGAGTTGAGTGAGTGTACGTGGTCGCACCTGGTCATTGAAAGGTTTGTGATTTGTGACAGTAAACAATTCAATAGCACTTAGTGATACACAGTGTTTGAGAAGTGTAGGGCTAGACTCTTCACACACACTGCCATTGTCTCAACATGTCACAGATCAGAAGGATTTAGACAGGTCAAGCAGCTTTGTAGGTCAACACACCCTACTGTAGCTTACTCAAAGGCAGCACTTAAGTTGCTACAGCTCTACACCATTTATAGAACACTGAATTGTTAAACTAGGAACAACTAGCACATGCTTACACTGTCAGCATCAGCCTTCCTCATTTCCATACAGTAGGCTTGATGCCGAAGGAACCCGTACATGACATGAACAAAGTGCCAAGGAGGATTTCAATCCTGCCGCGTGTCTCCGTGTGTGAGTGACTGATCACAGTAAAAGTGGCTTGTGTCTCTAATCCAGTACCACTGTTAGGCAGTGCAAAGACCTGGCTCTGTGTACAGTGGCAGGGCTGATCAAACCCATCCTGTGACAAGCAACCTCTTCAAATGACGAAGATTTCCCAGCTCTGTGTCCTTTTGGCTCCATATTAGATCAACTTCTGACACTACCGAGTCTGGTACTTCATCTAGGATAAAGATGATCTGCAATCCGACCCAAAGGGGTTGGAAGTCAAGGGTAAGCGAGGACTAAGACAGGGGGAAATGTGCCTCATTGTGACAATTATCACGTGGTATATTTTAACAAAAGATTTCCATACAGTGTGCTGCTTGGCTACAGGAATACTATCAACTGAGTTGTATGCAACATTCACACACAACATAAAATGTGCAACTTTTCATCAAAAACAGGCCAAAGTTGCAACTTTTCTGCTATCAACTAGATCATGTTTTTTTTACAGAAAGTAGGATGAGCTCATGATTATTATTAACAAGCTAGAGCAGTAGTTTAACTTTAAATCCCGACAATCATTTAAGCCACTAGAAAGACATATGCCCCAAAACAGATGTGGACTACACATCTAGGACAGGTTTAATCCCATCTCATGTAGTCTTTGACCCAGATAAAATGGCATTATGATCTGACCTCAGATTAATATTAAATTAAGGACTGGATATCATTTGTGGCTGTTTACAGGACAATCAGCCATGTTCCTGGAATCCCAAGGTGGATAAGTTTGCTACAAAGGCATTAGGAAAATCCACAAGTACAGCAGACACCACTCGATTTGCTTGAGAAGCCATCTCATTTATTTATTTATTTTTCTTTCACTTATTCTGAACAAAGGGAAATATTCTACTAGGAATGGAAGAGCTTAATCCTTCTCACTCTTCCCAGTAGCCTGAATAGTGACAGATTAACATCCAGGAGGTTTAGAAACCCCCTCCGTTTGAAAATGTAATTGCTTGTGCCACACTGCATGGATGTTTTTAAGTTAGGGGTTAATATTAAAGCTCAAAATACACACATGGACCCAAGCAGGGGAGGGATGTGGGCAGGTTTGGCCACATACAAGTCACCAAAGCCTGCTGTATCAGGAGGCTTCAAGCTGTCCCAAAACACTTAGGTGCCTTAGTTACTGTTCACTTTTGCTAATTATTACAGCCAATCAGAAGGGTTAACAGGGCGGCGCCTGGCCAGAACCATGTTCCACTGCATTTAACAGATGGCTTGAATGGTGGTGAATGCATTACACACCTCTCTCATCCAATAAAAATAAAACACCCTGACATGCAAGGTGTATCTAGCATGGGGTGGACGTGAAAAAGCCAAGAAAGAGGGAGGAACAGGAAGCAGGTGGGGATAGAGCATGTGATAACGTGATGTCCAAGTGCCACCTAGTGACAACAATCCTGTTTTTCTGATCTTTCATGCATCAGAGCAGAAAGGGTAACGGGTGAGGCAACCCAGGGTAGATATATTCATCATCAACAGTAAAGGATTTGTACTTCTGAGGTTTAATCAGCAGGTACCGATCAGTAACAAAGACCAACCATTCAGGTTTAACATGACATGTGACACGTCACTTAAAAAGGTGACATTTAATTGAAATTTTATTCCAATAACCCAATCAAGCAAACATGCAATCATTCCTCTTTATGTGGTTCCAGTATTATCATAGTACAGTTGTGTTAGCAGGCCTGTAACACTGCACTGCTAGGCCAATGGCCCCAAGCTCCTAGGTCCCCCCCGTCCTCCCGCTCATTAACCCAGATATAAATCACACTCTGTTGGTGCCCAGAGGTGAGAGGGATGAGAGTGGAGGTGAGCTTGAAATAATGCTTATGTCACGGCAGGTCAGCCCTCCATTATGGCCGTTTCAAAAACTATTAATCTTGCTTGTAGTCAGTGGCCTAGAAATAATTACTTCATCTAACCCATGTAATACAGCATGACCAGCAGTCGAGCCTGGTCAATTTGAGGCTAGGGAGGCTGTGCGTGGGTGGAGGGGGTGCAGAGAGAAAAGGGGGCAGAGCCGCAAATTACCCAGACCCTGTCTCAAGCTACTGGGTGACTGATGTCCTGCTCACTTCTGCCGAGCCCTTTTCCACTCTCAGCACTGATTTAGATAGATACACACATTCCCGTTATGAAAGGCTGATCTTGTAGAGGCACACGTGCAATGTGTATGCACATTAATGCATGATTAAACGTGCACATGTTTAGCCAGGAACTCACAAATCACATTACTTTTAAACAAGGGTTCAAAACCCCGTTCTAAAATGAGTTGTAAAGGACACAAGACATGACAGCGAATTAAATTAGTTTTAATTAGCACGTAGATATGAATCGCTAATATAATCACAAAATCCACTGACTTGCTCTAAAAACAATACAATGCTAGAAAAAAGGTATCCATCAATATGTGATTTCCTTTCTGCCACAGCTCCACTACTGCAGGTGCAAACACCTGTCTCAGTGGCAGAGGACTAATCCACCCTCTGAACATCACAACAGATATAAACACAATAAAGACAGTTATTGGAGAAACCCACGCTGAGAGTAAACAGATGAGCTAGTGGGAACTCAGCCTCCATAAACGTCACAGGAAGTATGTATAGAGTGACATAAATAAATGCAGCCCTCCAGTGGCTGTCACAGCTGGCATTGCAGGTGCAAATTTAATTAGTCAAGGTGAAGTCTCCCTTGTTGTCTGAGGTGTGTGTGTGTGTATGTGTGTGTGTAGTTGTGAGAAGGATGGATGGGGGGGGGGGTCTCCGCCATGCACGACTGTAAACATGCGCTTTATCCTAATCAGGTGTCACTGCAGTGTTTGATCAGCCCGCGAAAACTTGTCACGAATCCCCAGCAGAGAGTGGGCCGGTGGGGAGAACAAAGGAAAAGAGCTGTCATAAAAGAGCGGGGTGGTTGTGGTGATTGCATTGGCGGTGAATAAAGAGAGTTTGCCCATTAGTAGTCTCTATCGCCTGTCTCTCTCTTCCTTCCCCTAACATCTCCCTGCCTGTAGTTTTCTTTCTTTCTCCATGTAGCTACCAACAGAATACACCTTCCTCATAGTATCCCACCGCAGCGTTGTGCCTGAAAACCACAGCTGTCACACAGATGCTTCACAACCGCCAACAAAGCTTCCAAAAGAAAAACCCCAAAGTAGTAAGCTACTTTTGTTTACCTCCCAAAGAACCACACACGTACATCGGTACAAGCTGTGCTCGTTTTGTTTTTATCAAGCGCGATTTGAGGTGGTTGGGTCCTCCTGAAAAAGCACGAAAAACTTCAGGCAGATATGCTGTTCTCCTCCCGCCCAATGCCTTCAGGCTGCATTGAGGCAGTGCAGCAATACATGCACCATTAGATACTGTTTACCTTTCAGTTTGGATGATATTGAATACATTAGCCGATTGAACCTCATAAGAAACACAGGCGAGTGACAAGGCCCAATCGTCTTTGTGACTACCATGGTAACTGAGATTACAGGCTAACAAAGAGTAGACAGGGGGAAAAATATTTAAAACCCGAATAGTGATACATAAATTAATTAAAGGACAAAAAACAAGTGGAGAATTAAAGTTGGAACATCTGTCAGCGACTTAGCTTCCCAACGTAATACCACTGTTAGAACATTTATACCCTTGAAGTTAATGATCCCCTCTTTAATTGACAGTCAAGGAAAACTGGCTGCGGCAGCATGCTGCCAAGACACCGATAAGACTCCCCCTTCCCCCTCCCAAAAATAAAATAAAAAAATAAAACAGTTTAAAGAACCTTGGCACTAATCCCTATTGTCATCCCAGCGCAGCAGAAGGACTTACAAACACAGATAACTCAGCTGAAGCTGTCTATTTCTCAGGAGTTATGGGGACAGCCGAGCCGCTGTGCGCCTCAAATCAGTCACTCAGATTAGCCCAATCCCTCTGTGCTGTCAGTCAGCCCAGACACTAGCCTGTCACCGCATTTACATGAGTCCATCTCATATGTGACAATGTTCCCTATATATGAGAATAGTTGCAAGGAAGGGGTCCAGTCACGCACAGATAGCAGGGTATACAGTATGGCAGAAAGGCTGTTGTTGGATTAAGCTCATGCCATGCTCACGTCTTCACTGACATCCCAACAAGTTTAAGGAGTCTTAATCACGTGCTTTTTTTGGTCCCATAACCAGAAGAGTGTAGGAGATGTATGTCAGATGAAGCACACACCTGAAATGGCAAACGCACATGTAGAAGTTTGTACAGACTGAGATAAACCTCAAAAAACTTGGAACAACAGAATAGGTGTATGAAAACCAAAAGCTTACCAAGTGTATGTCTCCAGAGTTAGCTTAAAGAATGACTTTAATCCAGCTACTTCTAACATGTTGAAGTTCAAAGAATGAAGCAGAATTGAACATAACGCTACCTGTGTGCAACAAAAAGAGTGTCTCCAGTCTCCTTGTTGAATAAACACAGTAGTGACGGAGGTTTAAAGGCCAAGCCTAAAGCTAATCTCTGCAAAACAATGAGTTAAGAGCCAAACTTTGAAGTGTCAAATAAAAAGGAGGGAATGGCTCCTGCACACTAGGAGTTGTATTATTAAATGAATATATGGCTGTGAACCACCGTCACAGTACGCTGACTACTTTTTATGCTTCTGTGGCTCACTCCAGACTTCAGACAGTCCTGAAACAAATGACAGTGGATGCCCTCTACATAACAGGGCCAGGGCAAGCATGACACAAGGGTTGACAACTGAACCCTCAAACTTGCTAACCTCCACCCCTGCCATTGCACACACACACATACACACACACAGATAAAAACGGCCCTGAAAACAGCCCTGACATGACCGCTCTGCAACCCTTCCTAACCCCTCCTTGTGTTTTTTCTCTCTCCATCTCACTGGAGACAAGCCTCAATTCAGAACCGTTTTAGCCAGGCAAGTGGATGTGACCCGTTGCCCCCCAGACAGGCTCATCTGAATAAACAGTGTTGAAGAAACAGGCAGAAGAGGGAAAATCTGCTTAAATTATGATAGAAGGAGAGAGGATGGGAATCAGCCAAGGGGCTCCTTTCTTTATGCACGTTTGATCAAGTGCTTGACAGCACCAGTGGATGGAATTACGGACTGCTGAACAAAAAGTTGTGGTGTGGGTGGAAGCGTGTGTGTAAATGAGCCTGTGTTTGTGCAGTTTGGTCTGGACAGCTGAATATTCCGAGGCCTGACAGTGTTAGGCTTGTGACAAGCTGGCCGCACCTCACCACCATCAACACCACATACAAAGCGAAGGCCGCCTACTAGCTTTCCTAGTCCATCACTCGGGACGGCTGAGGGAAGTGCCGTGAGAAGAGGTCAGACGTGGAGGAAAAAGGGAGGGAAAAGAGAGGAGAGGAGGATGAGGAGGAAGACGAAGGAGGGAGGGCTGGTCAGGGGTTAAGTGTAAAGAAGACAGCGATGAAAGGCAACTGTCATGCACCAATGCTTGCCCAGGAGCACCTGTCTCAGGAAAAACATGCAAAGTGTGCCGGTCACGTCCAACACTCCCCTCCCACACACACACACACACTTTTTCTACACACACATATACAAATACACTCACATATACAAGCTCTCAAGAAAGAGCGGATGCTCCACCAGTGGAAAGGCATCGCCAGTCTGACAGCATGCCAGTCAAGCTGTCGTTGGCTCTTTCGCATATGCAAGGAAAAGTTAAACTGATGAAGAAAAAAAAAAACACAGGGGCTCAGAGAAGGAATCACTGAGACATGAACAGACCACCTGAACTGAACAGACAGTTCTCAAAGACTAGATACAGAGTAAATGCCAGAATGAGCAACAAACAATGAAAAAAGCTGCATGAAAGCAATTCCTGCATGGCAAGAAACAAACTCCACACTGGAAGTTGATGTTATCAATATCCCCAAACACACAAACAAGGAAATAAATGTTATTTTATTTAAGCCAAAGTTTTGAAAGTTTGTATAGTTTTATTAAAATGAGTTTTCTTCCCTAAAGTTTCACCAATGATATGTGTCCTTGGCTAATTTGACACAAGAGAAATTGTTAGCAGAGGACAACAAGCTAAGCTAAGACAGTGCTAAGCTGTGTCTTTGGCTAAAAGAGGGATCGTCTATGCCAGGTATTTAACACAATTTTACTGCTAACATTTATGGAAAAGTTCTTATGATGTACAAATTAACAGTTACTATTTACAGCATCTCGTGAACCTGGGCTCCTGCAGCTTTTGTGAATGAAAGGGTTTGAGCTTTCCATTAAAACCAGATGTGACCAGTAAGCACGTTTACTTTATTAGAAAGGTGAATAACAACAAAGGAAAATAAGTTTCACAAATAAACAGCATGAAAGCAGTTCTGTCAGGTGCAGATAATTTGACATAGTGGAATAGTTTTTATAGTATATAAATTTATAGTTCTAAAATTAGCAACAAATACCAGGACATAATAAGTCCCGAGTAGTTTAATTTTTACATTTGAGTGTGTGTTAACACAATGTAAAGATTAAAAGATATGAGAAATACCCTTACTACGGAGCCCCTAAGGGGACACTGAAGAAAAAAAAAATAACCATGATTTCTCGCGAGCACGAGAAAGTATCTGGTGC
>JBAMHV010000001.1:24482138-24505104 GCA_037177535.1 Pseudomugil gertrudae
TATATGAGATATAAGCCTCTCGATTTTAATGGACGTATATATCATATAAATTTACATTATTATTTTAGTGGAGGAAGGGCTGTTTACCATGATAAATAATTAAATACCATCCTCTCAAACATCAAGTAATGATTTAATCCACAGGTACAACTTTCATTTAATGTATACCGTAAAAGATAAAGTGATATATCATTAGTTGTAAAGCTATGACATGTTTGGTTAATAAAACTGGTTTGAATGGGCACATTTTTTAGATAAAGTTCAAAATAAAACCCTTTAACTATTTTTTTAACAACTCTTTGAAATAGAAAAAATTAAACGCTGTAATGTGAGAAAAGGTCTTCCTTCTTTCCGAAGTGATTACGTGGTTAACCCAGAACGATTTTTTAGTGACTTCAGCGAGAGCGTTCTTCCATCCAGATGTAAAGGCTCCTTCACGATGCTTTATAAATACCATTTTGAAAATTAATTGGTTTATTTTTTAACATTTATATCATAACTTTTCTTGATGAGTGTAATTATAGGATCATTCATTCAAAGACACCACTACACTCATCAACCTATACCAAAAACCCAGCGCATACACTGACACACACACACACACACAACATCATCACACAAACAGCAGAAGTAAAAACTAACAATTTGCTTTTGTTAGCCATTCAAATAGATTTGAATGGCTAATGAACCCCCTGGAGGCTCTTGCCTGTGTGTATAAGGTGAACAGGTCATCCCCATGTTTATTTAGCACAAATCCAATGAGCCACCACCATGTATTGATTCATCTGATTATTCTAAGGGCCTCTTGTGATGGGACACATACATGACAGATGAACCCACACAGGTCATACCTGGTGTAAAATTATTGAACCTGAAGGCTGATCTGGCCGGTCAGCTCATATGATCTACATCTCTGCCTTTTTTGCAAATACACTCAGCTCTCTGACTAATGCCTCAACACTAATATGAGGTGCTCAGTAGGGACTGTTACACAGATAAGCTGATAAGAGAAAACCATCCAGTTACCAAATGGTTAAATTAGAATAGTAAGCAAAGCACTGATACATAGTAAGGCTGTCTGTGTTCAGCATGAAAATTAAAATCACTACACAAGGTGCATTTAGTTAGTTTAATATTCGGTAACTTGGAAGATAATCTAATTTATGTTTAGCCATTCCACCACTCTCAGACATTTATTAAGTGAAATACAAGCTACACTGAATACACATATTGAATAATTGACTCTTCCATCAGAACTAATTAAAAACTAAAATTGGGATCTATATTAACTTGCATTTGCGAGCTTCAGAGACAGTATAATTGCTCGCTCTGGAAATAGGCAAAATGTCGAGTGAGAAATATGACAAATAAACAAATAAAAGCATTTAATAGACCAAATGCGATATGAGGCCTCTGAATAATTTAAAGCAAAAATGAAGTTCTGACTTTGCTATTGCTAAAATGAGCAATTCATTCACAAGTCATGGTTATGCAGTTGCATGAGAAAAAAGCCAACAGCACACCAAACACACTCCACTAAGCAACCGTTCACGCTCTAGCCCCACTTTCATTTTCCTTGTCCAGATTAAATTAAATTAAATTAAATTACATTAAATTACATTAAATTACATTAAATTAAATAAGATTAAATTAAATTAAGTTAAATTAAAATTGAAATTTTCTTAAAGGTCTAGCATAAAGGCAATGATCAAATATAGGTCAGGCAAAACACTTAAATATTCACTTGAAAGTAAAATCTCTTGTGTCATCAAAAAGAAAAAATCTACCAAACCAAGGTACAGACATCTATTCCTGCAATAGTTGAATTTTTGTTACATCCCTTCATATTTCAATGTGAATGGTTTGTTTTCAAGAAAGCTCCGAATTGCCAAACTCTTTAAACATGTCAGTCTAAATATATGAGCAAAGATCAAACAGGCAGACGAGGTAAAACATGTAGATGAAAAGCTCAGGAGCAGACAAATCAGCCCCTCCAACGCTCACAGTCGATCAATGAAAGAGCCAGGGCCTTAGGCCAGCGCTATATTACACACCAAAACTTCATATTCATTCATTGATTTTACTTTTCATAATAGTATATCATTAAACTCCAATGGGAGCGAAAACAGGGGCCAGGGCTAAGGTCAACTCTCCCATGGATGCCTGGATGGATGTTTGCACAATATTGATGACAAACGAAGAAAGAAATTACTAAATATATGGATCAATAGCTCGTTTCCTTAGCTACGACAGGTTGTTCCAGTTGGAAATATATAAATACTTCTTTATGACTACGTGAGTAGTGCTAACTAACAGTGCAAAATGCAACCCTTAAGGTAAACTCTTTGATTAGCCAAGGCCATAGGTGATGATAGGGGTCTGCTCATGCTGGTATGTCACACTTCCATTAGCCAGAGGATGCTAATGCACACAGGGGCCCAGTAAAAAGGCCAAAGATATAGCAAGTCACAACCCTTGGGCAAAAAGTCCTGACACTCCTATTCATTTGTACTAATGATGGCTACACCAACCTAAGTCGTGTTAATATTAGACATACCATAAAACATTTGGCAAATATTCTCTGCAGTTTTCTGTTTTTGGTTTGATGAACTTCATAATATGTCATGGTGAATTTGTAAAGCAAATGGTAATTAAATCAGTCCAAGTGGTCATCACATCCTGCTGCTGCTAATGGAGGAAAATCTGCCTGTTCTTATTTACAGCACAACACAATTACCGTGAACAACACACAACCTCACAGCTTCCACAGTTTTAACAGTAACCAATGGGGCCATAAAGATGGAGGAACCATATCATTGCCTGCTTCTTAATTAAATGAAAGCTGTTAGGTTCATTTTCCTTCTTTTTTTTTACACAATGAACTAACCAGCCCACTGCTGAAGACCTGCCAGACGCCATCCCTGCTTGGCCCTAAATCATGTCTGGGTGAGCCACCCAGTAGGTCCCTGCTGGACAAGCAGCAGCCGCCCACTGGCTAGGCCAGCACAGGGCGCGCGGTGGATCGACACCTAGCCAGCGATAAGTAATTCTGTAGAGGATTAGCAGCGTTATAGCCTGATCAATACTGTGTGCTCAGGCCATTAGAAATGCAGCGAGGAAATGACCCCCTCTGGTAATAAAGCAGGGCATCTGGGTTCTCCTTCATTTGCCAGCTCCATTAGTGTAATGGTATCATTATCTGCCACTGCCATATTTTTCTAAGCCCTGGCTTTTCCAGTTCCACCAGCGGGGGTCTGATGAAGCTCTGAAAGCCCCCATGCAGAGTGTTCCCCTTTCTACCATTCTACATGGAGCCTAGGTGTAAATCTAGCACTGTTGGAACTCATGTGCTGCTCAGCCTTAGGTATACACACCCATGTTTTATGTCAGGACCTAACACTATTTCTCCATTATTGGCTCATTAATAGAGCAAGCAGCATGTAGGTGGGGTTTATAGGGAGAAAAAGATGGGCGGCAAAGTGCAAAGCTGCTGAATGTGCTGAATCTGACACCCCCTCTTGCTAAAACACCACACTCGACATGACAGGACATTGGCATTAGTTGCCATAAATCGTTTCCTTTACACTAATTCAGCAGCTACCATTTTGCGGGGGAGAATTGATTAACCATGTCTGGATGTGTGGCTACATAATCAGCTTTTACCTCGCTAGCTGTTAATTTAACAGGACCGCCAAGGGAAACACAAACCATTTTAATGAGTGTTTAGAAATTAAATACCCTAAACAGCTTGCACTAGGTGCCACAACTAGAGCAAACCAATGAGGCTGATCTAAGCAATGGGAAGGGCTGAGCCGAGGACCTCACAACATCTGGTGACCCTGTGTGATCATTATTTAGCCTGCCGCTTACACACACACACACTTCCTGTTTCGACACAGCACTTCATACTTGTCATCACAGTGCAAATGGTTAGCTTGCATCAAAGGCAAAATTCAAATTTCTGGCTTAGGGACGGGGTCAGTGCTGTTTTCACACTTGTTAAGGCATGAGTGGAAATTCATCCTGTGATGATTGATAAAGTATAATGAAATGTTTTCGACTCATTACAGTGCAAGGTAGGTTGGACGTTACTTGAGACTGTATGAAAAAGAACAAGTTCAACTTTGATCATTTATGTTGTGCTGGATTATATCTGGCTAATCTATCATTAATCCTAAGGAAGAAAACCACATTTTAATTGTGAGCTCAAATTAATGTAAACAGATTTGACTGGAATGTGGTTAATCCCTATCAGGCACTTCAACCAATGCTCTAGCTTTTACATAGTAAAATACGTATATATGTTTCATGTATATAAAGGGAGTCTATTGCATTGTACTTATTAATATGTGGTAAAATAGTCTGGGGATACAGTGTGCTCATTTTGGCACTAATCTGTTGGGGGGTGCATTCCATTATTTGGAATGAGAGCGCAACCTTCATCGTGCATCTCTCACTTTGTGCAGCCTTGCCAAACGCCAAAATGCAAGCAGCTCCCTCTTTGGCTATTCTAGCTCTGCTGTCACTATCCAATTATAATTCCTTATGCTCATCATTTTATTTATCTACAGAGAAAAGGAAGCTAAAGCATTAGGGTTCGTGTGTGTGTGCAGCGCTGCCTGAATGCCTGGGGGCCAGCTGGAATGAGTTCTCTCTCTGAGCTGCTCATCTGGCCGCCATGGCTGCTTTCATAAACGGGAGGAACCACGTCTTACATAGTTTCACTGCTGTCTAACATGATCCAAACACATGTGCCACAGCAGACAGCGTCCAAGCAGGGAGATAAGAGGAGAGACAGACACTAACGCTGACTGCTATAGGTGCAATCCAGAAACACACTGGGTACCACAGAGTTGCTTGTCTCCATTCCTTTCCTGCAAAGTTATGGTTAGAAGCCAAGTTAAAGTCTGATCAAATCCAGGTCAGCCCAAATCCACAACATTTGCTCATTTTAGATTAAAAATCTATCCCTTTAGTATTAAACTTCTACAGCTGGTGTTTATTAAGAGGGGCTATGATTTTGTGAAACATTAGGCTATAAATGAATGTTTGGGCAGAGCATATTATCCACTACTTTATTCAGTGGTAAAGTCTTAAGCAGCTGTATAGGTGATGGGGGGGCAGCTTTCCATATACTAAACACTACACGTTACCTTACTGTTTATTATGATATTGCACTGAACCGCGTCGTAGCTCCTGTAAAATAAACAGCTATTCATGCCCGAAAAGGAAACCAAATTAAGCTCCTGTCTTTTTTTATTAAAGTTTGTTTTTAATTAACTGCTTGTAGCCATTTTATCAATTAACTGAATCTTATTGTCTTCAAGCAAATACCGCTTACTGCCATTCAAGTCGTATTTCCCCTTCATATAATATGTGACGTGGACACGTTATTTTACTACCTACAGCGTCTTATCTGCAGTGTATCTGCATGGCAAAAACAGCATTTTTATGTATGCTAACTGTAATTCTTCATTGTGATGGACTGGGGGGGAAATGGAAAACACAATAAAGGAAACGGGCAAGGTGAGGCATGCGCTGACATTCGCGGCTTACGAGCCTCCAAAATGCAGCCAGCAGCATCACACTAGGAGCGTTAGACATTCAATGAGCGACAGGGCTTAAAAATATGCCAGACCTAACGGAGAAAAACGCTATCAATACCTTTCTTCTCTTCTCCCCCTCACTGTCATCCGATCTTTTCATGTTCCTGGAGTTGTGTTTACACTGCCTCGCTTACATTAGGGGAGATGTTGGTTGTTGTAGTGCACGAATAAATTGTGTTTAGATATTTCCCCCTATAAAAGGGAGCACATATTAAAAAGCAGCGTATTTTATTTGACAATAAAGCAAACCGTAAACAGCTTCAGAAGGGAGCATTCTTTCAGAATGACTTTAGCAGGAAATACTTGAAGTGTGGCGGTAAGAACTACAAATCCCAAAAGTGTGCGAGGACGTGCAGCGGAAGCAGCTTCGCTACGCTCTGGACATCGCACTGCGCATGTGCGACACAGGTACAGAGCTATAAACAGCAGAAAACCCCTTTTATAATGGCTTTTATATTTTAAAAAAAAGTAAGATATGCCGCCTTTAAGACGGCTATGGTATTAAAGAATATAGATACACGTATAGATTAAAATGCAAAGGCTACAAACACTCATTTAGAATTCTGTTGAATATAGTTTTTAATTTATATTGACATTTTTACATATATTTACATACCCTGTATCCTAAAGATGTAAATATATTACCTTTGTTTTATATATGCCATATGCTTTCTTTAAGATAAATGTAAAGCCGTGCCGCTTTCATCTCAGACAATGTGCAAAAATAGCAATTATGCTTTGAACATGGTCCAGTTTAAGTCTCGCCAACCTTCTTTCAACTCCTGCATGCATCTTAAATCCAGGTGCCTGCTTTTGCTATGGTGTGGACTTGAGCTACGTCAGCCCTTTTTCAACTCACCACAGATCATGAAAGTGCACCGTAAATGCGGAGCGCCTGTGTGGCTGCCTTTGTGCATCACCTGCACATGCCCTCCTAGAGTCAAACCAGACTGCTCATGAACAGTGCTGAAATATGTTCTATCCATTGTTCCGATCAAAGCACATGTGAAATACATGAGAGTTTCACGGATGGAGTGGTGTTGGCCGTGGGAGGGCAGTTGAGAGATCTGAAACACCTGTTAGATATTACCATTACAGACTTTGATCAGTGTCTTCATTAGTTCCCTTTGTAATCTCTTTTCTTTTATGGCCAAGCTGACCCAAGTGAGATTGGTACTGTGATTTAACACACATGTTTTTTTCACCTGTCTTGTAAAATGCTCAAAAGCTTTCCTACTTTCAAAGATGTCAGTGTGTCTGCCATCCCTAACTAATAAAGGATGGGGGTTCTTTTGATTCCTATTTATAACCTACATTTCCTCTTCTATGTCCTGGTCCTCCAAAGGGGGAAATATGTTTGCAAGATATCCTTGGAATCGTTTACAGAAAACTAGATCCATATGCATGCAAGTCTATGATTTTTCACATGAATAATATATTGTGTCAATATATTGTGCAGTTTTAGAGCTATTCTCATGAAAAAAACTTATGATGTTATAAATAATTTCTTTTCCATAATCGTATAATGTCAAAAACGGCTTACATCCAACCTCTTCCACCCCAATTATTCATTATAGTAAGTTCTTTTTATGAGACAAACTACTATTCACATATCCCCCCTGTCAGTCATCTTTATGGTTAACATAAACATTTTTAAGTTTGTAATGTCTGGTGCACTTTGAGTGAATATAATGTATAGGTTCTTAGCTAGAAAACAGAGTCTGCGCTTTGCACAATGTTTCTTGCAGATTATTGCTCTCCAATTCCATTACTGATGGTATGAGGTCAGAGTTTTTAAAGCTTCTGTGGCAACAAAAAAACAAGGCTCCACTGACTTACCTTCAAAAGATTTATTGGTTTATTTATCAAATCAATTGGTTTGATAGGTTTTGTGGGATATTTTTTTTAATTTAGACTAGAGTAAAATGATCTTAGTTTAGCACCAAGACTAAAATGATGAATCAGTGTTTACTAATGCTAAGGGAATTTGCCTAAAAATTCTCACTAATTATACACAATATCTAATTACATGAACGAAACCATCCAAACAGTAAGCTGTTATCCTGTAAAGGCTGTGCTGCCCTGCACTCCTGCCAAATTAACTGTTTACATTTTACCCAACAAAGCTTTACAATGACAAATGCATAATTAAATTTTTGAGAACAAAGAGTTGGAGAGGGGAACTGTGAGCGTGCGGATGGATGATTGACATCTAGCAAACTCTAAGCTGCAAGTTGTTAGGAGCTGACTGAGCTAACGTAAATAGGTGGGCTAAAGTTTATACAGCTAAAAACACTGCATTTTTGCTTTGCATATCAGATACCTGTCAGTCAAAAGTACACACCCACAATCCAGTCATATTGTTGCTGGGTTTTTTTTTTTACCCTTCACCACATCCTCTCTTTGGAAGACAACTTTATTTCAGGTGTATTTTAAGATTAATTAATGTCTAAACAAATTAGTTATATTTAAAATAATCTTCTTCACAGTTGTCTTGAAGATAAACTTGACCTATTAAACCTAAAACTAGCTGTTTTTCAGTTTTTCTAACTGAATCTAACTTTATTTATCCTGTTTTGGGGCCCCTAGTGGATGAGACACGTACTGCATGTTTTAGTAAACTGAGGTTTTTTTGAGCTGGCATTCAGCACCATTTGCAACTATTTGAATAAAATTCAGATAAGCTTGTAATTTTCCTCACTACTGCACTTTTTGTGCTCAGCTGACCGTGATTCCATAAAGTGGCAGCTATATGTTTTATTGATTTTCTCACCAGCAAGATAGTCAGCAAACATATTTCCCAAAATGTCCTGTGAGTTCTTCTGAGCTTACTGCCATAATTTGTCAACGTATTTTTAAAGTGAAAAAAGTCAACCTTGTCTAAAATGATAGACATATATTCTTTTGTGTTCTGCCTGTGTCAAACTCATTTCTCTGTCCCCTTCAATCCACACACTCAGTTCACCATCACAGTGTCTTACCTTAGGGAACGAGTCAAACTCTCCTTCACATGTTCTCACTGTCAATCATCATGATGAGGAGCATGTCAAAAAGAAGAAAGTCTTTTGGATCTTTTTCGTTTGATGTTTACATTTAAAGCTCTGTGAACAATCAGAACTTACAGGCTCTTTACATAAAGACAAGCCAATTACCTTCCTCAACAGCGCCTGTCATTTGTCCTACAGTGAATCAGGCTCTAAAGCAGGCACTTCTCCTCTTATGTCTGACCTGTGGGGTTTGGCAGAAGACAAGGTCACCCCTGTACACACTCTGATGTGGTATCATCATGGAAGAAAAGGGGATGGGGGGGGGATCGCTTTGAACTTCTTCTATCATCATATAACGCTCTCTGCCAATCTGGTCAATGTGTTTGTGCTCATAATGGGGGTATGTTTTTTGTTATTGTAGATTGCATCACATCCGGATGCCCTTTGATAAGGTTTCCCTTTTGTGATATGATAAGTGTCTAAAAAAGTTTGGGGAGAATAAAAGATTTTACAAAAGGAAGAAAGGGGAAACAAGATAAACAGAGCACAGGAAAACAAAGACCACTGTGTTGTGTATTTATTAGAACCAGAACCATGCGATCATCTTTCTCAATATTTTAAAGAATATACCCAAAAATACAAAGTCTTTGTGAATAATAACTATGTGATGCAGGAGGTTCAATTCAACCTCCTAAATTTCATAATTATATTATCAGGTTCTGGCTACACCATGAATGAGGGGAAGCAAACAAAAGGGAAAAGTGAAAACAGGACTGTAAAGCATTGACCTGCACCATGCAGGACCTCTCCTGAAAGTACTGGTATGAATTGCAAACAGCACTTTTAAATCACCACAGCTGAGGCCTGAGACTATCCTTAGCATTGTTCTGCCTCTGTGAAGACAAGCTTGTTTTTGATTTTTATTTATACTGAATGAGCATATGGAGCAAGTATGTGCCTTCTCTGCTTGCTAACCTCCAATGCTTAGCCTTAGGAAGCTGTTATTTGTCAGTACTATAAAGCAGATTGCTGCCCAGTGGTTTCAATTAACATCAAAGAGCTCTGTGCAGGCAGTAATAGTTATATCAAAACCTGAAATGTATTATTTAGGTTATGTGCTGGGGTCCTCCAAATGATTATGTCCTTGTTAAGACAAGGGTTTTCTTTTTTTGTTGACTTTTTCCATTCCACATATTCACTTGCTTCTTTGAAGCACATCCACACCACCCCTGTACAGACGTTTTGCAGCACCAGGGTACCCGTGTGGCTCACCCGTGGTGGCCTATTAGTTAGTTGCAGGGCATAAAAACATGCTGTTACAAAAGCGACAAAGAAGATTAAGTTGTTAGTGGTTACATTGCAGAAGAATTTCCAAAGTTTCCAATGGATAGCTTTCACTTTCACATTGTAGAACAATATAAATAGTCCTGTAAACTGTAATTATAAGGATAAAACATTTAAACTGGAGTGGAGTTTAAAATGGAGAACTGAAAAAGGCAAACTTGAGTGTAAAAGGATGTACATCTGGATTATTTTATTGCTTTAAATCATGTCAGTGTGTTGTAGTGACAAACTGACCCAGGAGAAAATCCGCTGAAAGAAATTCATTATTAGATATGCACAAACAGCACTGTGGAGTAGCAACTGTTTCTGATTTTTGTTGCATCTTTTCCCTACATCCCTTCTTGTTTTCTGTAACAGTCTGCTTTTCTTCAAGTGACTGCAACTGGAATTTCATTTACAACAGAGATAAATCCGAGTCATGATTAAACCAGAACAGTTAACATGATGCATACTTTAAACAGAACAACATCCAGATATTTGTTGCTCATCTATTTCTTTATCCTAAATGTACAGCACATTTCCAGCTTACACTAATTCAGCTTTTATACAGTTTTCTATGATTGTATTCATGTGCACGAGCTTTGCTGGCTGTCAAAACGTAGGATTTCAACTTTGGTCTGATTCTAACGTGCTGTGTTTCGTCCGTACTTCCAAAAATGATTGCATGCTGAGTAGCACCTGCCCTGTAGCTAATAAAACTTTATTCAGTTTCTAAGGGAATCCATAGTCAGGCAGGATCATTTTAGGTTTTTTTTTTTTTTTTGTCAGTGGATTCATTAAAGCTCTTGCAACCCTATGGCCGAGGCTTAAAGTGCACAGCGGGACTTTTAAAATGGTTCAAGAAGTGCATGCACCATTCAATACATGTTGATTAAGCCTCAATAAATGATTATATACTACCACAGAAAAGAGCCCTTTGGTTAGTGAACAGAAAGAGCGTGCAGCCTTAGTGTAAGATGTGGTACACCTCCTTGCCTGGGATCACTTCCAGACACTGAAATGAGGAAGCGCTTTGGTATTGCTGTGATTTGAATACCATGATCACTGAGCACTTTTATAAGAAACCCATTAAAAGTGAGGTTTTGACATACAAAAGAGCGCCTGTTTAAATCTCACGCACATTGTCGGGGTGAAAGACATCATAAAACTCTATACGGAAGCATACAATCTGTGTGTGCGTCCTCTCCTCCATCAGGAGGGGATGTCTTTTGTATTGGGAGACATGACCTTTTTCTCTGGAAAAGCCGGTGCCCCCTAGCTCAGCACCATGCTGCAGAATAATCGCACATTTGTTCAGCATGATACAATCACCCCCATTGGACTTAACTTTTAAGAAAGACGTCTGTCTGAAATATGCCAATCTGTCAAAACACACTGTGCTCTAAGAAAATAAGTCTCTCTGAAAAGGTCCAGCTGAGGTGGACACAATGGCCCAGTTTGACCCCTGCTTCCACCTGCTCCTGACAGTGTTTATAAAGTGCCAACTCCGCTCATTAGCACTCCCATTACTCCAGAGTTATAACAGGCCTGCAGATCAAACACAGCCTGAGGCAGCAATGGCTGATACGGTATTAATATGATATGTAAGAGTTCAGCAAATATTGAAAAAGCTCTCTTTGATGGTGACTGTTTTATATTAAAGGCTTTTTATTGGGGTTTTCTGGTCTTTAATGTGCATGTTTTTCCCCTTGAGTCAGTGTTACCAGGTTTAGGTCCCGTTGTGTGACTGGTCTCTGACTTCAATAAGATGCACATACGGTGCGCACACTGCAGCTATTGTTGCTACATATTAAGGATATACTGTGCTTTGGTGGTACTTTGAGAAAACAGCAGTTAAGACTTTTTAGATATGTTGTAAACTAAATTGCACTTGTTTCATTTACTGGCTGCATGCACATTCATTGCATTGTTCTACCCACTTGTTACTAAACTAATAAATGTGAGACTGATGATTGTAAGTCTGATTCAGCTTTGGCAAGTGATCAAATATTAGTTTGACAGCTCAAAGTGCACCCAAACCCACCAGTCTGACCACTAACATGAACACTGAAATGAGTTTATTTATTCATGCACATTTTTCCTCCTTTCTAAATGAGTTGACATCCCAGAGCGTGCTATTGGTGACAGGTCATTTTAACACTGGCTGAAAAGTTTAAATCACACCCAACTTCCTGTATACATGACTACTTTTATTCTCTTTCAGACGGCTGTCATGTTTAATTACAGTACATCTACTTGAATGGCAGGGTGGTTTTTGGTAGCGCAGAGGAAC
Organism: Pseudomugil gertrudae; assembly: GCA_037177535.1. Lineage (NCBI taxonomy): Eukaryota > Metazoa > Chordata > Actinopteri > Atheriniformes > Pseudomugilidae > Pseudomugil > Pseudomugil gertrudae. The sequence goes on from JBAMHV010000001.1 coordinate 24,494,348, forward strand.
TTTATACACGTTTCCCCAGCCCATGACCAAATAAAGGTTAAGTTTAGTAAATTGTGCTTTTTTTTAGCCTTTCCCTTCACTGTGCATGGAATTGCAAAATGCACATCCGTAAAAACAAATCAGTTCAATTCAGTTTTATTTGTATAGTGCTACGTCACAACAATGTCAAATCAGGGCAATTTACAGACACATCCGTTATCTGTTCTGTTTTTTTTTCTTCAATGAAGGGTTGATGGTAGCTGGAGTCTATCAGCAATCATGGGTGAGAGTCAGGGAACACTCTGGACAGGTCACCAGTCACAGACACATCAGTTTGAGCCAATTCATAAGAAACAGCCTCGCTACAGAAAGCCAAAAGATTGCATTGAATCTTAACTTTGATCTAATCTCCCATCTTAATCATGCATGAGGCAACAGTGGAGAGGAAAACTCCTATTTAACAGGAAGGTAAAACCTCCAGCAGAACCCAGCTCAGGGAGGGCAGCCATCTGCTTCCACTGTTTGGGGTGGAGAGCCCCAAGGAAAAGCAGGCATCAACATGGCAAAAATAAAGAGACTATTTGCTTTTTGCCTGTAAAAATGTGTCACCTATCAAACCCCTGGTTGCACGTGGGCAAATCCTATTCCAGAACTGTTGGTCATTACTGTCCTGACTGAGATGTTGCAGTGTTATGAAGAGTCTAGTCTCAGATTAGGCTAAATGTTACCATAATTCTTTATGCAGGGCTGGAAATCTTTTGGAGGTGATGCAACATTTGTTTGCATGTCAGATTGTGTGTTTGCTTTGGATCAGAATGGTAAGCAGCTTCTAGTTGTTTAGAACACATTAGATGCTTTGATCCCAAATGGACCTTGTTTCCATTTGCTGAAAGTATTGCTTTGTATTCGTGTTGCGGTATACTCATCGCATGGCTATGATTTGTATCTGTGTGTTACAAGTGAAGTCTTTCATGATCATTTTGTTTTGCACAGAGCAGTGTTAATCTTCATCATCCTTATTCATGTTCTAACTTTTGCTATTACCGCCAACGATGATTGATTCCTCTGCTCCAATATGATAACTAATGATTAGCTCTTTAGAGAACAAGAGTCTCTCAGGGAGCTTCGAGCAATGTGGGATAATTTAGAGCGCCTGTCACTGATCATCTCTCACTACACTCACTTTGTGTAGTTGCTGATGTTTTGGTGATCACAAAGCAGCATCTGGACTTCTGAAAATCTGTCTCACACACATTAAAGAAGAGCCACTCACATCCCGCCAAGTAGGGCTAATATTTTCCATATTTCCTGAGATAAAAATGACCTCCAAGCTGAAGTTTGAAGTCACTGACCAGTTCTAAAACTGATCCTGCCTTGCGATGTATAGTTAAAACAGATTAGTAAGGAATGCAGACTGCCTTATTATTGTGAGCTGACAATGTTTAAAACAAAGAACACCACAGCTTTTTTACACATGTAGATCATGCTGTATGTCATGGAGCCAAATCCTCATTTCAACACAATGTCAAAGGCGGCTTTGGACCACATCCCGAGCTCTTTGCATGTTTGTCTTTTGTTAAAAAAGGACAACTACCCTAACAGTGCCAAAGTACCCAAGGCTCTTTGATATGTGAAAGCCTAACAGTGGGACTGCTCCCTGCTCAGCTGGTACACAGATGTGTGTGTGTGTGCAAGTGTGTAGGGCGAGTCCGCTGTCTGAACCGAGCACAGATTAGTGACTCTTTTCTTTTTTTCTTTCTCTCTCTCTCTTTTATTCCTAATAAATAAACCCCGGTGCATGCTGGGTTATGTGTGAGGGGAAAATAACATGCCGTTAGCCAATCAGAAGCAGGTGGTGCAGGGCTTGGTGGCTACAGGCCCTGCAGCTCTTATCATAAAACAACTGCACTTTTAACTTTAATTGTAGTTGTGGATAGATTTTGGGGTTTGGGTTAGAAGTGTTTTATTACTTAGGACTGGAATCAAAGTAACAGAAATATAATTATGTTAAAAACAGGCAACAATTTTGTTGTAATGGGTGGTGGCCAAGTTTCAGGCTCAACTCGGCAATAAGGTTCTGCCAGTCACAGAAATCTGCGCGCTGTGTACTCTTTACTCGACTGTTACCAGCTCAAACAGCTCAAACAGAGTTCAGACTGATAATAAACGCAAGAAAATTGGATTAATTTGCTATCCAGAATTGAGGCCAGTTAATTAGGCCAAGATTTACATAAACATCATATACTTTGATATATAATTCAAAGCTATCCTGCTATTGATTCTTATACTGATGTTATTGATTCTGATGCTCTGCTTTTGCTTATAGATAATAGGTGAAAAAAGGAGATGCCAAAAACACAATGAAAGCATTTTAAAGTTGCACTACTGAGCTTCACTGATTTTGGCATGCATCACATAGTTAAAAGCTCTTTTAGCATACCTTTGCATCCTGTCTGTTCTTTGAGACGGGATGCAACTTGTGCCATTAAAAAAAAATAAATTCAGCTGTCAGATGATGACCATACTGCATGTCAGTGTGCGTCTCAGTGTGTCATCAAAACAAGCGAGAAGCAGAGTTTTATATTTGGATACTTTTGCAGTATTTTTTGAAATGGAACATTGTTTGGTACGAGGTAAGGGTGTCATTGGATATAAAAGAAGCATCTACTAAATGCCTTAATATGTCAAATAGGTACAAATAGGTCATGATCAAGGTTTTAAAGAAATGTAATCTTCCAGAGTGCAAATGTAAAATGTTATTAAAAACTTAGGAAGTCTGTGAAAATCTGACATTAAACATCATGATATCATGACCAGTACAGCCACAGGGGCTATGGCGTACCTCAGAAAACCATTTCCACACTATTTGTATTGTATGTTCACTTGTTTGGGAATCAGATATGTTTTTTACACTGGTGAGGACATTTCAAATGCAAGTTTAAAAAAACAGTTATTGCATCATGTAGAGTAATATTTCTTAAATGCAGAGATCATTAGTCTGTTGTCTGTATCTGTTTTCTAAGCAAAGCAATCAAACTTTACCACTTGTGTGTTTTCAGCATTCCAACAGTGTGCGAGTGTGTGTCTGTGTTTGCAGCCTGTCAGTCGTTAGTTAGTGCAGAAAATAACAGCTGTCCGACAGAGGTGCCACTTTTGCTCGAGCAGTGAAAAACTCACACATGTACATCAGAGCAGCTGTTTCTATCCTACATTTGACTTCTTTTACCTTCCTACAACTTTAAGACGGTGGTTGTTAATCCATAAGTGATGTGCCTATAGTGAATTGTTCAAATCGGCCATAGGTAGATTTCTGTGTGACGCTCCACCCTGCAGTCCAGGGTTGATGGCCTCCAGTGAGCTTTTCTCTGAGCATGGTGGGGGAGATTATGATGAAAGGAGCAGAGAATGAGATGACACACCCTGTCTCCATAATTCACTGCTTCATCGTGAATAGAGGCATTAAGCATACCCTCTTTTTTTTTTCCATCTCCGGAGAATCGTACATGTCACACTGCACAGTGTCTCTATATGATTCAGTCACCTCAGGTGTTTCGCACGCATATCAACAGCGGCCTGGCGCGTCGTCAGATTGCTTCATCTACAGCATCTGAGATCACCAAGAGAGAAGTATGATTTATGATGACAGTCAACTCACTTTTTCTGTGACTTTCCCAAATTCATTTTCATGCTTTCACTGGAAGATATTAAAGTTTTTTGTTTCCACCTTGAAACAACAATCATGAGGAAAACTGTTCTGTACAGATGTTTCCCATATTTAGTCTCACTCCAACATTATTACACATTAGCCAAACAGAGGCACAATCTCACCCAAAGTAATCAAACTCATTTCTTTGACTTTAAGATTTATCCAAGTATTATCTTATATAATCGTACTACTGCATAAAGCATATGAGGGCACACACAGGTGAAATCAAATTATGTTATTCAGTTTACAGTTTGATATAAACATATAAAGTGTTTCCATTATCCTCAAAATGTAAAGACATATGAGTTTATTTTCATTTAAAAGAAGGGAAAAAAATGACTCCATCCTGAACTGTCTCACATTTGACCCCAGTTTCACACAATGCCTGTTGACAGACAGTAAAGCAAAAAAAAAAAAAATGTAATAAATAAATAAGATGATGAAGAGAAGTTCATAATGCTTAACCACAATAACATCAGGCAGCCTTTTTTGGGCCTTTCTCATAACCCTAAGCTCTTGGTAATTAGTCAGCAATTGGAAATAAACAACGTAGGGTTCGCAGACTGCGGTTTGGAATGGCAGATTCCTCTAGGAGACACAAGTCTGTCACAGCGAGGAGCTCTTGATTTAGAGGCGTTGATTCGGTAAATTGTGCGTTCTGTGAGACAGCACAGGGGTTTTTAATTGCAAACATTAAATTACAGGCTGAGAAATCGTGCTGTGCACTGTGGAGTTTGAATTTAGACAAACTTATCACAGCATCTTTGGTCCTCATAAGTGTCAACATCATTCCAGACATATAGATGTGGTTTTAAGTGTGCACAATATTATTGCAAAAAAAAATCATATTAAGCATATATAAAAATACTGCTCAGCTTTTATTATCTCCAGCTTTTTTTTCAAACATCTTGACTGTCTAAAACTGAAAGTGGCTTTAAATAAAAAAACACACGTTTTAGTTTGTTGCACCAACCTTTGAGCACTCTTATGTGGCTTGTCGAATACGCATGCTTTCATAAAAATTAGAAGGCATTTCTTCCCTCAGAAGTAGTGTCTTGCTGTATGTTATAATATAGTTCAGTTATCACGCTACACCATTTGTGTCTGGTACCTATTAATTAGCGGTAACTAATTTGTATTGTGCAGTTAGTATGTGGTATATAGCTCACTCACCCATCTTTTCACCACACTGAATTTCTCTTGCATACATTCAAGTTGTGATATCCGTTCCACCAAAAGTCTACACAGTGTTTTTTGGCTTTCACTGTGGTTCTTGCTAATTTCCCAGTGGCACCAAACAGATTTGTGTCTCTATATTGGGCTCAGCAATGGTTACCACTCAACTATGTTGATCACTTTGTGGACGGATGTGTGTGTTTGTTGTTTGTTTATGTGTGTGTGTGTGACTTCTGGTCTCCTTAAATCTACAGCATGCACGCTCTTCTGTGTGGGCACGTGCAGTGTTGCATGGGTGTAAATGAGTCGCTGTTGATTATATGCGTCTGAACTGGTCTAAATGTACTGTATGTGTATGTGTTGGAAGTGTGTTGTGTGGGAGGCAAATGTAATGTCAACAAACAGGAACAACAACAACAGTTTTGCTGGCAGCAGCCGAGCCTCAGCTATGTTGTAATTAGAAGTGGATGAAAATGTGGGACAACAGCGTCTTTAACCATAACCAAACATTTCTCTCAGGCGGAGGATTACAGAAAGAAACAGAATGTGGTTTCTGCTCTCTGCATGCCACATGTCACAGATTCTCAGGCCAGTGATCCTGGTCCTCTGCTCTGCCACTGGCCATTTGGGGCTGCAACCCAGATGTGTGAAATGGTCATCTTTAACCACTCCAGTGACTCACCCTCTGTGTATACTTACATGCAAGTGTGTGTGAGCGCTCTTAATCTGATTATCCTCCAGTCTGTGCTGCCTCCCACTGGTTGGGGATGATACTATCAGTGACACAACCTTGCTGCAGAGACAAACTTTAACTTGAATAAAAAAGTCATTCATTTCACATTAGTGTTAACCTGCCTGGAGCTGCCTGCATCAACATAATTCAGATCCTCTAAAGTCATGAATCACTTGAAAATAGTTGACAAGCTAAGCCTCAGCTCAATAGAACCAAAGTAAGTTAAATAAATGCAAGCGAGAGGATGCAAACCCAACATTGCCTCCCATCTGTATTTTCCACTGTCAAAAATTGAATGATTTTGCACTGCCGCTCGGTCTCTTACAAGACCACCACATGCGAGAATGAGTTTCAGGCTCTACCACTGTGTCCTGGCAAAGAGAAAGCATCTGAGAAAACTTGTAAACAGTCAACCATAATCATATGTGCCCTGAGTAGAGACATGATAAATCTAATCCCTCTCTGTCTTAAAATGCCAGAAAGTGTCTCCTTATTGGAAAGCAATCAGGAGGAACTTGCCCTGTAGATATGCGCTACAACGGCCGTGCAAGCGTAGAAGCTAAATAGTTTTATCCAATTTGCTAAGTTGATTGAGTTACAGTGATGGCATGCTGTTTAAACCCAGTGAAATCTACAGCCTGGGGATTACTTGGACCTGTTAACAGTTGCCCTGTCTCTGTTTCTCTTTCATATCTCAGACTGACCTCTGTGCATCCTCTCAGAGATAGATATCGAGTTTAGGAGTTTAATTGTCTGCACTAAAACAACACAAAGCCTGCTTTGTTTTTACAAACACTTGGTCCAAATAGGGAGTCGGCTGCCAGCATCCTAAGCCCTGCATGGGACTGGATCTCAGTAGACTAGCCAAGACTCATTTCCAGTTTCAGGCCTGACCTTCTGCATTCCTATTCCCCATGTTTGCCCTCAGCAGCCCCCTCTGAAGTTCAATCAGGTGGGAGAGAGTTCTTCGTCTGCACAGCAGCAGCAGCAGCAGCTACAGCAGGGGTTTGAATGCGGACAGAATGGTTTGCTCAGCAGCCTGTTGCTTTGGTTTGTTTGGAGCTGCGGTCCTTGCTGGAATATGTAACCAAATTCCTTTCACTGTCCCACAATCGGAGTTTGCTGCCAGCTTCCCTGGCAATGAGGCCCTGAATTAGGGCCAGTCCTCCTGCTCATCCCACAAAGCCTTTCATGTTCCCAAACCGCAGCCTGAGCGAGGCGCCTCGGTTTCAACAGCAGCAGACCAGCATATGTTTGCCTAATTCCTGAGACATGATGACAGTGGTCTCCCAGCCACGAAAAGACAGCTTCAAGTTTTTTTTTTCTCATCCTGCACTTTAATTATTATTTTCTGTTGTCAGTGACTTCCAATAGTTACACACCACATGCTTTCTCATTACACATGTTTCTATTCTTTTTTTTATGAGCAGTTCCCCCACACTCCTAAATTTTTCCTCCTCCTCCACCACCTCGGTCGCCCCCTCTCCTTCCACAATGCTTCGCTAGCCCATGACCTTGCAACTGGAAGAAAAACAAAGTGCAGCAGGGGAGGTTTTTCATTGCCCAGCAGGAGATGGAATTATGGTTGGTTATTGCCCACAACTGCTAGGTGTAAGGAAGGATCACAGTGCTGAGAGGTGGACACAGTCTTCCTGCCACAGGTCACAGCAGATTACACACAACCAGGCCTGATCTCATAAAGACAGGGCGTCGGGAAGCAACACCCAGAGCTGCACCCGTCGATGCCCCCTTGAACTTCTGCTCACACTGAGAGGCGCCTCGTACACAATCAGAGGCTTTTGTTTAGCTGTCTGGGGGAGTTTAAGTGATGTATTACTTTTATATAAGAAAGTTGACTCAAATCACAGAATAAAATAGAAAATATGAATTTTCACCGCAGTGGCTGGAAGCGGCAGCCAGCTGGAGCAGGTTGGAGTTCAGTGCATTTCTTCAGCGATGAATGAACCGGCTGTTTCTGAAATCCAAGTTGTAATCTTACAGTGTTAAAAAGTTGCACCCAGTCTCAAGGCGTTGTAGTCATAAAAACAAGAACAACACCCTGTGACATGCCACAATCCCCCCCTTGACCTTCTCTTCACATTTGCTGGCGCCTACAGAAGCCGTGCACTTTAATGTCTTCGGAGCAGAAGGAGGCTTTATTGATGGCACGATGATCATAAAAATCCACTGTTATTAATGCCCACACAATCTACAGTGTAATCTCTAACCTCTGTCTTAATAAACACAGAGCATATTTGCTGGTGAGGTGAAACATTTTAACCACAAATATCTGACAGTGCCATGGAGTTGCTCCATAGAGCCAAAAGAAATAAGCTCCACAGTCACACTGAAAATAATCAGACCTTAGTGGCACATAATAGTCTGCTTTGAAGAGGAAGGTACTCATATTTTCTGCTCTTTATTCCACTTATCAGTAGCCCTGCTTTTTCTCCCCTCAGGCCAGTCTTTTGGGAGTTAAGACTCCTTGGCTCACATCGACTGCCTGTGGCTGTCATTGCATGTGTTTAGTTTCACCGCTAGCTTCCTAAGGCTTACTGCGGCCCTGCTATCCTCTCAGATGGCGTGTGACACACACTTATCCCAGGCAAATCTGCGCATCCAGCACTGCCAAGTCAAACAAGTCTGTATATTGCTGACGTCTAACCCAATATCTTTGGACGTTTAAAGATGTGTGTGTTTTTCTACTTTTTCATGTACAAATCTGACTGTAGTTCCAAATACTCAATCATTAAATTCTCAGCACTGCTCGCTGAAACAGTCAGAGTTTATTTTATCCCTGCATGAACAGACAGCCGCAATACATTTTTAGCAGCCACGGCATGAGTCGTGTGTATTTTAACGCGCTGGCCATATGTGGCACCCTGACCTCTTTTATAAACAGAACAGCCTGCAGAGCACCATGAGCCTGTTTCACCAGGTTGGGAAAGGGAAAAGAAGGGGGTGGCAATGGGTTACTTGGGAGAGGTTCTGTTGGGGATACTTTGATTGAAAGTCATGATGGAGCCGTTCCCCTTTGAGGAAGATGGGCAGCACTTGAGACTGACTTTAACTCGGGTCCAGCTCATTCTTGTATTAGTTAAGCCAACAACGTTAGCCGTCTGTTCACCACAAGGCTGACAGAATTAACTTAAAAAGAGTCCCCCTCCTTAAACTGTTGGGCAACATCTAGTCCTGTAGGCGACTCCAGTTTTATTGGAGTTTTTTTTTTTCCTCAAATCTAATCCTCAGTCCTTTATGCTTTGTTGAACAGACTTGGAAGCATAACAGTGACTGGGCACAACAATTAGGTTTCTATGAATAAACAGCTCTTTCTCTCCAAAGCAGATGATCAGTCTCTGTGTTGTATGGTCTTTGATTGATGTGGGTGGCCAAACTAAAATGGTAGTCACTCTAAGCGGACCCTCGGGCCTTAGAGCCCTATCATTGAAAAGCCCGCCCCCTCCCTGCTGTCCACTCTTCTGTGGTGTGGCACTCTACCTGTAGGTATCAGGTGATGTGGGAGCTTTCGTGGAGGTGGGGTGGAGCACGGTGGAGTGTAATTACACATGCATGTGAAGAAAAGATTTCTGAGGGTAATGAAGTTTGGAAGATGCAGCCATCTCAGAGGGTGGTCCCTCCCTCCATTCCGACAGCGATCCCACTGCCTCTCTGTCTGTGGTCGCTCACGCGAGTCGCCCAGGTCCCCCCGGTCCCCTCCTCTCTCTTTGCTCGGACAATGGGATGTGCTTCAGTGGGGACCTGGAAGTGGCGCCCACCCCAGTTGCTCCAGCCAAGCAGGCTCCCAGAGCTGCTTGCAGGCATTTCATCACATTACATCAGATCAAAAGCAATAAGCTAATTACAAACGACTGTGGCCATGCAAGCAGTAAATACAGAATCAACGTAATTGATTTAATCCTCTCAATGCGAAGTGAAAAACTTATCAATGCCAAGGCAAAAATTACAACCCTGTGTTTTTTTTCTTGTTTTTTTTTTTTTTTGCAGGGCAACAGAATGGATTAAAAGATCACATGTAGATCTTTCAACCAAAGTAAACTTTGTGACGCCAGTGCAATTCATACAGCAATGCTTAGTTAAATGGAAAGGGAGAAACATGTAATTTTAGGCCTCAGTGTTACGCCTTAGACACTTTTAGACTTACTTGTTGTGTTTGTTCATCTGTTTTCTTTTAACCATGAAGGACCTTTTGTGAGCACAAGTTTCTTCCATCATTTACTGTGGTGGCAGAGAGAGGGGGGGGATGTTTTATGCATGCCACAATATGCATCTTAAGAGCAAAAGCATTAGGAACGATGGTAAAAAATGCGAAAGGTTTTCGTCAGGGTTTACTTATTCATGACGTTCAGAGAAAAGCAACGTATTTTAGAGCAAATCCATGTTATCATTGGAGAAGCTCCCCCACAGAAGTCATTTTCCACCTGAGGACATGCACTTTAATGACAGTTTGAGGTGGTGCCACTGGAGCAGAGATACAGATTCCATGTTCGCAACACATGCAATATCAAAGCAGAGGGGAGGTGGAGGGTTTTTTTTATTTAAAACTTTCTTTTTGTGCTGTAGGATAGGGTCATGATTTCTCATTATTTGCCATCTTCTCAGTCATCAAACTGGAATATATTCAAATTGATTTTTTAAATATACATTTTCTGTCCTCTTCGCTGTTCTTCTACATGTCTCTCTTAGGCAAGCGAGACTGCTTCAACTCAGACTGATTTGAGATTTGCTAAAGCCCTCATTTGCTTCTTCTTGCAAATTTTAAAAGCCCTGTTTTTTCCTTTTTTCCCTTAGTTTAACAGTTCTGATGCAAACTAGAGCAGTTCACCAAATGTACCAACTAGCCATAATGACTGTGTGTTTAAAACACACAGTTTAAAATACAGGAGTATGTGACAGGAGCTGCCCCTTTCTAATCTTTTGGTTCTTTTGCTGTACCGTGGCAGCCCTCTGACCGACCTCTCATATGTCACATAAAGCTTTAATCCAGCATCGCTTTCCTGGAAGATGTCAACTGTGGCCTGATAGTGAACTGTGAGCACCAAAACCCCCCCAAATTATAGCAAGCAAGCTTATCTATCTATCTATCTATCTATCTATCTATCTATCTATCTATCTATCTATCTATCTATCTATCTATCTATCTAT